>LTAT01000006.1:33553383-33574165 GCA_003286495.1 Chlorodrepanis virens
GTCTCATGAAGTTCCTTTCATTTGTGCCACAGATTACTCACAAATTGAGTCATTGGCTCAAGATAGAGGTCTGATCAAACAGCTGCTTCTGTGTATTTTTAAATAAGAGTGATTGATAAAGCTCTGTTCAATCACCAGGACTTTTGATTTCACCACCACCTGTAAGTTGTGCAGAAAAATCTGTGATACCCATGGACATTTTCACATTGGCAATTGAGAGGGCTTGGTACAGATGAAGAACAGCCATGATAGACATGATGAGAAGGAGTTGGTGGATGAGAGGTTGGACATGAGCTGGCAACGCACACTTGTATTCCAGAAACATAATTGTATCCTTGGCTGCATCAAAAGCAGCATGGCCAGAAATGCAAGGGAAGGGATTCTGCCCCTCTGCTCCACTCTGGTCAGACTCCATCTGGAGAACTGCATCTAGCTCTGGGGCCACAGCACAGGAAGGACTCGTTGGAGCAAGTACAGAGGAGACCACCAAGATGATCAAAGAGCTGGAGCATTCCTCCCACGGGGAAAGGCTGAGAGAATTGGGATTGTTCAGCCTGGAGAAGAGAAGGCTGTGGGATGACCTATTGCAGCCTTTCAGTAGCTGAAAGGAGCCTAATAGAGAGACTATTTACAAGAGCATGTAGTGACAGAACAAGGGGCAATGGCTTCAAACTGAAAGACAGTAGTTTTAGATTAGATAATAAGGAATTCTTTACCATGAGGATGGTGAGGCACTGGAACAGATTGTTGAGAGAAGCTGTGGTTACCCCATCCCTGAAAGTGTTCAAGGCCAGGCTGGATGGGGCTCTGAACAGCCTGGTGTAGTGGAAGGTGTCCTTGCCCATGGGTGCTTGGCATTCAGCCAGGGTCAAGCCGATATAGCTACTTTTATAAAGAAATCATTATTTTTGTTGCTTTAATTCCCATAATCAATGACTGTCCTTCACATGCATTCCTGTTCATTGACAGTTAGGATGGGACTTTATGTAAAGGCTAAATCAACACTCACAAAGTGGGGAATCACATTTTCTAGGTCATTGTGTCTTTTATTTTTTATAGAAGAGCCAAGACAACCACCCTCAACCAGATGTTTGACTTTAGGCATCAAAATTTCAGTGAAACGCCTCCCAGGCACAGCATGTAACTTCCATTCTTGTGGCCTTCCAGACCTTTGGTTTCAAAGTTGGTCCAGTCTATGCAGTCTGTAAGAATTCAGCTATGAAGAGATTTCTTTATAAGTTTGAGTTCCTCTGATTGAAAGTCCAGTCCAGTGGAAATCAGTCCAAGTAAGAACATGGGTGAAACAGGTGAAGGTGCACAGACCATACAGCTGTTCTCCTGACCAGATTGTTTTAGAGTCTGTCTGACAGGGACATTGTTCATGGTAGGTAGCAATGTACACACAGCTGAAGTGCCATTTCTGATTTCATCCTTTCTAAGCATTTGGTTTTGGCAGTGATAGTCACAAGGTGATTTTTCTGAGTTTTAGATGTTGTGCTGGCATGATTTTTTCAAAGAAATTGATTTATGAACAGTATTTTATGAATTTTCTGTTTTTCAAGGTTCCTTACATCAAAAAGAAAATAGTATCTTCAAACTGGCCATAACAATAATATTTACCTGGAAAAGAGGCTAGTTTTTAAAGATCATAAAATCAACACTACAGATAAGCATTGACTTCTATGACAATTGCAAAAATATTGATGAATGTGGCAGTTTTTATTTTTATTTCTGGTCACTTCCACATTATAGCTTACTTTGACTTTATGTAAATAGTGCCAAGCATAAAAGGCCATCCCAAACATGGTGAAAAATGTTTCTTAGTTTATTATGTTCCAAGAGATTGATCTGGATGTGTCTATGCATTTTATTAAGGGTAATGGTTGCAATGTTTCTGACACTGAAATTACTTTCAGAACAATTTTCAAGCACTTTTTAGAACATCTTATTATCATCTCTCTAATTGTGCATCTCAATTGCTTAGATGAAATGTCAAATATTATATGTACGTGTTCATGCTGTAAATCTTTGATTATTTTACTTGTTTATTTGATGGCCAGCAGACATGAATGCTGTTCTATCTTACTATGCTTTTATTGCTTTTTCACACCAGTTGCAAAGGGATATATCTGTTTCATCATTTTTGAAAAGATTAATGTGACCATTAAATCTCTCTTGAATGTATGCTACACACAATATCTGTCTTAGTGCATATCCATTACAGAACCTAATCTTTGCACATTTGATCAAAACCAAATAGACCTCAAGATCTCTCAAGACCCCTTGTTTGCCTGAAAACTTAATGCAACTATTTTGTTATAATCTCTTTAGTATTTTCAGTGAATTAGCTACCTGCTACTGTAAGAGTATCTAGATGACAGATATGCACATTTTCTTCTCTACCAGCCATAGCCTAGTTTAAACTGTGCTAGCAGTGCTACTTCACTGGAAGAGACTTTTAATTTGTAGACTTGACTCTTGATATTCCTTTGAAGGCAGAAACAGGATTTACAGTTTTCTTCATTAGTAATGGTGTCTCAGGGGGAAAAAAAAACTTTGTTATGTGGAACGTTGGCAGATGCCAGAAACCCCCAGATAAGGCTCTTCCACTGTCCATTCCCATCTAGGTACAGCTCTGTTTCTGAGCTATGGAAAATGTTGTGAGCCCTCTGAGGTTATCTCTTGCAGGTGAGGTGGAGAGCTGCAGCAGTAGATGGTGAGGAGACCTGGAGCCACTTGTAGTGATATAATGGGTGTCCCTGGAGTGCCTATTACCTGCAAGAATGGATTTAGTTTATGGAAAATCCATCAGTGGGTGCTGGAGACTTGGCAAGAGACAAGTCAAATAAATAAATAAATAAAAAACAGCCCCATGGAGTATCAAAGGAACTGTAGTGAATTTGACAGGGAAGATGCCCTCCAAGGAAGTGAGCCACTGGTGCAGATATGTGCAAGGTGTAAAGAACAGAACTATGTGCTACCTCACAGATGTGACAGCTCAGGGCAGAGCATGGTTTAATCATGGCTGCATGCAGTAGCCACATGTTTATGAACTCTGCTGGGAGGATTCTACAAGAATGTCTGCTTTTCTGTTTGTGTACAGTTGTAATCCTTTGGACCCCAGCTGGCTCTTTGTCAAACCAGTGCAGATGCTTTCTTATCTTATTTTCCAGCAGTATTGTGCTTAAATCATCTACTCTGTAGGTGCCTTGCAACATTGACAAGAAAAACCTTATCTAGTCTTGCTTAGGTAATCACTAGGAATGGCAAAGCAATGTGTACATTACTTGTTTTGCAATCCTTTTTTCTTCTAGGTATTCTGTTTCCATTGAAATGTAAATAATACTTTGTTTTACATTGACCATGTGAATTTTAGAAAAGAAGGCTTACAAATACTTGAATCTATTTAAATATGTTTTCATCTAGTTGGGACTTGTTAAAGGTTTAGGGGAATTGCAAAAATACTTAATTCAGGAAGGAGAAAATAGCACAGTTGATATATAAGTGACAGATAGTACCAGCCAAAATAATATTGTTCAGGTTTTCCTATTAGAAAGCTCAGCTGGCAAAGCCTACTTTTAAGAACAAGAAAGAAAGTTAAGTACAGCATTTCCCATTCAGTTTTGGAAGGCACATCAGTACTTGCTCTGGGATGTTGGACTGGCTTGTCAGTTTATAAAAAAAAAAAACAGCCAAGAAACTGTCCTATGTATTAGTATAGTCATAATTAAAGATAGTTAAATATTTCAGACATTCAAAGTTATCTTCTTAGCAAGAGGCATATGTGTGACACTGAGCAAAAGATTCAAAACTTCAGGCTCCTTTCCAAATTGAGCTTGTTACATTATCTTCTCTATAAGTTAAAAACAGGAAGGATCCCTCCTGTGCTTTCAGCATTTCAGTTGCTTTGCTAGCATAGTAAGCATGATATGCCTGCATATCCATAAACACAAAAGGGAGGACATGTCATCAGCATCTTCAGCCTTATTTATTACCAAGAGTGTCAAAGGGATTAGCGAACTAAGTAAATCTATGCCATTATGAGTAAATGTTTCATATCCTGCAAGAAAAATACTCATTTTACTTCAACTACTTTCTTTTCTTGCACAGCAGACTCAGTTATGATTAATTCTTCATCTCAGCTATCTATTCATTGCCCTCTGTATTTCATTTAGAATCCCAGGGGTGCCTTGTAAAGGCTAGATTCAGAGTTGCTTAAGATTTACCCTGGAAAATGTAAAAAGAAACAGAAAACAAATCTACTCTCCAACCTGTTTTCTTCCCTGGAGGGGTCACTTTCTGATCTATGAGTTGTTTTTCTCTCTCTTTCAAACAGAGGAAGTCATTAACCCTGAAATGTATCTTCAGTTGTCTTGTGCAGTGAAACAGATTCAGACAATTGAATGCCTCTTCAAGTCTTCAGCCTGTGTCCCCTGTAAGCATTAGGAGACAAAGATCAGCTTCAGCCGTGATACTTGTCCTTTCAATAGCTTCTCATTTTTTTTAAAATTCAGCAAAAATGAAGGAGAATATTTATGGCAGTAAGATATTCCCAATAAGAAAAAGTCCTAAGATTTTTCATGACTTTTGTTAATCCTATTGGAATTAAATTAAAAATTAACTTTTAAAAAAGAGCATTAAAGGCATTTTCCATTTAAAAGGGATGTAAGTCAGGATTTCCTGATCCTCTATAATGTGGACTCTTCAAAAGTTTCCTTCATGGAAGGAAGACATTTGGATGAATGAGAAAATAAGAAAATAGGAGTCTTCCAGTTAACTTAAGCCCTTTGAAAAAGAGCAGCAAAAAGACCAGTTTTTTGCAGGCTGGCCATGCAATAATAAATATCAGAAAGACTGACCCAAAAAGCACTCTCATTCTTAACTGTCTTTTTGGTGGTTTTTCCTACTTTTACCTTCCCCTCTATACATAAAGCTTTGATGAAGAGGAATGAAGGGACAGACCTAGAGACAGATTTGCCTGATGGTACAGCAATCAAGCTATATCTTTATCAAAGTGACATCCAGCAGTATGCACTGAAGATCAGTTAATACAGCAAAAATACTTCACAGACATATAGTGCTGCACTGCAGAGAATGATCAGGGACTGGCTGTTGCAGAAGCAAGATGAACACTTCTGATCAACTTGTTGGCCAAAAAACCCCAATAATTTTCTTTTTTCTCCTGGAAGTTAAAGGAAATCTATGTTTCTTTTTAAGATTAGGAGGCTAGTTCTGATACTGCCTTTTTTTATTATTTATTTTTTATTTTTACTCTACTTTGGACGTGCTGATCACTTCTAAAATTTGAAACTGATTTTACAATTCAGTAATGGAGAATGCTTATTTTTTTTAATTGAACAAAATGAGTGCTCAGTACAGGAAAAGTACTTCCAGTCCAGCCCTACTCATAGTGCTTTTTGATTGCTCCTGGAGATGTTCTTTGGATGAAAGCTCCTGTCAAACTCAATAAAATGACTGACAAGGCCAAATTGGCATGCATTAAGGGAAATGACAAGAGAGAAGCTTAATCATGCCTGTACCAATAGATTGGAGCTGTTTCAGTGATCACACTGCCGTCCTGTGTGTGTCAGTAAGGCTTCACTTTCATCTCTGTAGAAAAAGCTATGAGGCAAAAAGGCAATTGGCCTTGATTGCATGCCAAGAGAGCCAAATAGAAAAGCAAAGCTTTCTTGGCACTGATATCATAACAGGTCACACTAATACACTCTGCTGTGTTCCACAAAACAAATGGGTAAGTTGTAGCAAAATGCAGGAATTAATTCTTTTTGCATGAAGAAAGCTTTGAAGTATACCCATTGGCTCTCTCAGTCCCTATCCCCGACCCAGTTCTGTCGAAAAAAAGGTCAGTGCTAAGTGTGGAATGTTGTTAGATGAACAAAAACCAGCTGAGTAAACATCAGGTTGGTCCTATATAATACAATACTATTACTACAAACTAATATTAAAAATAAGCTCCTAATTAGGGAAAGGATAGCCCAACCCTCTTTCATAGTTCCAAGTGAGTTCATTAAAAATCCACCATGAAGAATTTGGGTTTCTCCACAGCCATAGCCTATAGTGAAGGCTCAAAACCTCTCTAATGAGAAATTTTGAGCAACATAACTGGCAAGCCTTTAGCTTCTTGGGGCAGTATTGGAAATACAACAGTCCAGCTTGCGGATAAAACTCTTGAATGCCTCCCCCTGTCACGTTGATTTTTTATAATTTAATGTGCAGGATAGTCATGATATAAGCATTATCCTGAGAAGATGGAGGCTGCCAACCATACTACAAGACAGCTTTGCAAGCAGACTTTATTCCATGGACTACAACTGGACACCCTTCATGTATAGGTGGGCTGAGTTATCTCCTCAAATATCGTTTGTTTTCCTTATTTTCCATACGTATTGATTAGCATTACTATTAGAGAAAAATAATCTCCACAGGACCTCTGCTTTCCTCCAACCCTTTACTAAATTCATAGGAGAGTTGAAAATGCTAAAGAAGTACTGATTCTCTGTGTTTTGAAAGAAAAAAGGATGCTGCTGTGTCACACCGGAGTTTATCTGGAGCCATTCTTAAGCCTAGTTTCAGTCCTCCATATGGGACAAAGCTCCAATAGAGAGACAGAATCATAGATGAGAATTATTTGCTTTTTCTCAGTTTTGGCTTTTTTTATGTCTCATTACCACAGGGTTAGCATGCGAGGTGAGGAGGACAGAATGTTGATGGATTTTTCCTATTGCTCCATAGTCCATTCTTGTATTTCCTACTTTTATTTTTCTGTTTGCAAATTTCTTCCCTTCTGTCTCTGGTCTAAGTGTGATTCCCATTCTTTTATTTCTTCATTCTTTAGTTTTGTCTACTGCAAGAGACACCATGATTCAGAGGTATGATCCCTCTTTCTTATATTAGGTCATCAATGATTTTTACATACAATATCTTCAACCTCTCTTTCCACTTTATCAACAAATTACCTTCTTTCTAGATACTATGGGACTTTGTCAGAGTTTGCCTCCTCAGTCTTCTACTTTCACTTTGTTTTACTTTTGTTTTTGTTCTATGATTTTTGACCTGGTGTCATTCATTACGCTGACTCCCCTTTATGGCATGGGATTGTTTTTACCTCTTGCTGTAAAACTGCAAATCTTTTTGCTGGATGGTGGATATTGGAACATCTCTCTCTGATATGTTTTTCGTTCTTTCCTACCCTAACTAATGCTTCTCATTTTCTATTCTCACTCCAGTCACCATGGCTTTTTGCTGCACATTTTTAATACTATTAGGATCCCCAGGAGCTTTCTAAAGTCTTGATAAAGCCATGAAGTGTCTGATGTGTTTGTGGACTACAATGCTATTAAAAACATATTTGCTATATATTATGAGAAAAGCTACGTCAAATTATAAGAAAAAAATGTTTTCTAAGATACAGCAAAAAAACCCACACCAAATTATTTTCAGATTACATATAATATATGTAGTACAATAATAGAATGAGTTCTTTATTTAGACAGAACCAGCTTTCAAAGGTGACAATCCCTAAAATCTCTACGCATTAATTGTAACATGCATTACTTGTTTATTGCTGACAACCTGAACTGTAGCAGGCTTATACAAACACAAGGCTATTATAATGCTCAGTAGGATTAGGCTATTAAAAGTCTTAGTTGATATCTCTTTTTATGGTGAAGATTTTCAAGAAAACTTGGGAATTTTGGATTATGTGTCCCACCAAAATTCAAGACCATGAGATTTGTCTGAGATTCTGCCACTTGGCATTTACCAAATTCCCAATCCTATAGAGTCACTGTGTTAACAAGTACTTAAATGAAGTTCAGGTTTCACTCATGAGTCTTTTTCTTTCATTAACCTTAATGGGCTGTGAATCAGAGCTATTGAACAATGGCAACGAGAAATCAATTACTTATTAAAATAATAAGGTATGGTGTGTGAGACAGAGGCAGATCCTACCCTTAAATTTCATGCCTTCCTACGTCTCTCAGATTTATTTTTCACTTATAAATACACAGACAGTAAATTCTGTGGATTCAGAAAAGCACAGACCAGACTCAGAGAAGAGTCCCTTTAAAGTGGTAACGAAATCTACCTAACACATATCATGTTCAATGAATTAGCTAATAATATATCTTAGTAGGTGGTAAATGAGCTAATAAAATATGTAATATATTTCTATGTTGGAGCCCAATACAAGTGTTAAAATAACATTTACCTTTATGTTAGTAGTAATTTGTATGAGCTGCCTGGTGTGAAGTAAGTGTGCTGCACTACTAAAAATATTGGAACAGAAAAAAATCTCATTATTTGTAGATGGTATGAAAGGGAGTCTGTAAATTTTTCCCACAAAATGTGCTTGAAGAAAGACCAACTAAGCACAAAGGACAGCATTGCATGTTAAAATTTAAAGCCCAAAAACTAAAACTGGCATTATCCTGTGACTTAACAAGGACTGGAATAATTGATCACCTTAGTCAATGATCAACAAACAGAATAAAAGTGGAACATTTTATGCTCTGAAAAAGTCATAAAATCAAGAACGTGATGTTGATTTGAGTAATTTTTGCTGATTCAACAGAATTACAAAAGAAATTAAAATTTCAATTGAATCCTAACTGAAAAATCTGAAAGAGAGAGTTGTAACCTATGACTGCAAGTTCTGCGGGAATTGCTTTGAAATGTATTAAGTGTGTAGGGAAACGATGATGCTGAGCTTCCTTCTGCACATTGATTTTAATGGGATTGCATTTGGGTAAGCCATCAGGATTGAGCAGCAAATGCAGGATAGAGCTTGAGTTGGTGGCAGTGCCACTTGGGTCTAGTCCCATAATTACTCAGATGGACCTGAGAATAGAAGAGTACTCCCAGAATTATTTCCCGGTGTAGCAAGTGGGAAAGTGCTCAGTTCTTTTGAATGAAGGGTCAGGTAGGTTAATATTTAATCGAACCTGCCTTGAATATTAATGCCTGGGGAAGCCTGCTCAGGAAGACACATACATCAATGTTTAAATATAGTCCCATTCCAAGAGGCATTGAAGCATGCACTAACCTTTGAGCTTAGTAACTCCACCTGTGTAAGCACTCTCTTCTGCTCCCTTTATCCCACAGACTGCTGCAGCTGGGACTTTTTGTGGATGAAGGTGTAAAATGTAGAATAGCATCTCACAAATGAGTCAGCCATGCTCCTTTGAGCTGGAGGAATGCTAACAGCAGTTGAACTGTATTAGAAAGACAGTGGCTAGAAGTTAGATGCCATGAATATTCCCTTTTACCTGGGTTTCTTTATGCTACACCCAGTATACCTTGTTCAGTTTTGGGCTACTTGATTCTAGAAGGGATTTGTTTAGCTTGGGAAAAAAAGTCTGTAGTAACAACTAGTTTTCCTCCAGTACTTAGGAGCTGAGGAAAAGCTGTGACCAGGCTTTTCAGACAAGTACAGAGAAATAAATAATCACAGCACCGCAGAAGCAAGATGACAAGTTTGTACTTTTACGTATGAAAAATGTTTCTTGATTTGAGGTTGGTGAGTTACTGAACAAAGTGACACAGAAAGATACTGGAGTTTCAGTACCTTCTGTAGATTTTTCTGAAGATATTCAACTTTCACAGCACAGAGCTATTTTGAAGCATGAAAATAGCACAGATATATTTTGAATTACGAGACTGGATTTTTAATATAATTACTAGTATTAATTGTTTAATTAGGTAATTGCAGTCTTCTCTGAGTCTTTTTAATGTTGAAGAGAGATCTGGATATTCCCACTATGTGGAAATTTAACTCCAGTATATTAGTGTAGATTTTTGTTTCAGCTGTTCATGTGATCACTCTACTGGTTTAGAACACGCCAATAGGTTTCTGGAGTCCCAGTAAATAGCTAAAGTAATGTCCAGAAGGTATAATTCAAGATCATAAAATGCCATACTTTGTACAGACCTCAAAATGTAGATTTTCATAATTTATATGTCCCTTTGATTCTCAATATTATTTTATGCTCTATTGAAGAATAAATATTGATTATTTAATTACAGAGTTTTCTGTAATTGGAAGTCATAAATACTCAAAAACTCTAAAACCATTTAATAAGGAACATTTTCTCAGAAACGGGACCATTTAGGAGAATTGAATTGTAATATCAGAATTATTTTTGGCTGCAAAAATCAGGTTGAGATTGGTTTTCATGTAAAACAATGTAAGGGTATTCTATGGAGGAACATGTGAACATAGTGGTATTGAGATTCTCATTAGAGCTGTAAATGTTGTTACAAAATGAACTTGCTTCTCTTCCTTTCACAAGTGAAGACCTATGATTCATAGAAAAGTATTTTCAATAAAAGAACATAGTAAAAGCAATGGTTAGCTTTTATTTGACTCATATTTCCTCTCATAATAAATTTTGGCTCTTCTTTATGGCTAAAATGACAAGTGCCTTTTAAGACAAGTTGTAAATGCTCTGTATCTTTATATAACCTTCATGTAATAATTTCTTAATACTCTTATGGATGAATAATTACATGATTTATGAAAAATATATTGAGGTCATTTGATAATACAACCAGTTATTAATATAAGAATATTGATACCAACTGGAGAAAGTAATTACCTGGCAGCACTTAAGCAAATTCCTTCCAAGCACAGCAATGCCAGAGCACTCTTTCCAGATGATGTTAATACTGTTTCAGAATTTGAGATGATTTATATCAGAATCTAATAGTTGGGGTTTTTTTTTTATAAAAGAAAATAAGCCCTCTTTAAACCCAAATGAGACGGCTTAAACTGAGTATTAAATGAGTAAAATAAAAAAATACAGCTAATTCTTAAAAAGCATTTGGAATTTTGGGGGAAAACAGTTTTAATCACTCCTAAAGACTAATTTTAAAACACTTAGGTAAAGCCAGCATGGCTTACTGAAGTTGTAGTATAGCAGTGAAAGCAATTCCTGTGAAACACCAGGTTGTTTGGAGATCTCCTGTGCTCAGAGCAGAGGCATAAGCTAAGATTTAGTGGAAAGAAAGGGACAGGACAATTCATGACTCCTGCTCTTCAAAGACTTGCCTTAACTTCTTATGTGCCTTATGTGCCTTTTCTAGGTAATTTATTTGACTATTATTTTTGGATTTTTTGGAATTATTTTTAGGCTACAACCTCTAGACCTGTTAAAAGATATTCAGGGTGTCCGGTCTCCCTAATGCAAAGGTAACTGACATAAAGGAGTCAGTTAGCTATTTACCTATTTACTTCTTGCTTTAGCTATTTTTAGTGATTGTTTATATAGGTTGCAAGCCAGTCAGGTCCCTCTCCCCTTAGGGCAGACACTTCTGTGTTTTTTAAGTCTTTTAATCCAAGGTATGAAAGAGCCCTGGAATTCTTTTTTGTTTGTTTAGTGGGTTTTCGGTTTTGTTTTTCTGTTGTCTATTTTGTTTTAATTTTTCACTTTTTAATGTAATAATGTTACTGAAGCCATGTTGATCATTATGATTATTTTACTTCTTTCAACTATGATAGCCCTAGGGCTGGGCAATAAAAATAGTGGAGTTACCATTTGGTAATTGCTTCCACAGAGACAGTAAATAAGAGCTTAACCCCATCTTTTCTCAAAACTGCTGGTAGCTGTTTATCAGATAAAATTATTTGACATTTATCTAGAGACATATAGTAAGCAAAATTGTATAAGCAGTGACAGGGAAGCTCATGGAAAAAAAGAAACCCTTACTAGGGACTTATTAAAAAAAAGCTAGAGCCCTTTTTTCTCAAGTGAATAGACAGAACAGCTGTTAAGAGAGGAGGAAGTCAGTGGCAATAGAATTGAAATGATGGACAGTAATTTCTGACAAAAACAAAAAGGAATTTTCCTTTCTTGTTTCAGTCTATTAAAATCACCCTGGAAAAACTATTTTGGACTTTCATTTGCAAAATAACCCTCTACTAGTGAAGAATGAATGGCAGAAAATAGGCAAAAGGACATAAAAGGTCTTATGAGTTTTTAATTAAATGAAATTAAAGTTGAGAGGAGATTTTTTGTTTTGAGCTACACTAAATATTTAGACTTGCACTGAATGAACTAAAATGTAACCTTTAATGATGAGGAAATACAGTGGTATAAAAAAAATTGCCTTCTGCCTATTGACATAGCTAGATCAATGTTTGATTAGTTCACAGATGGTAATTGAATTAAAGCTTGGAAGTGCAATGGATAGAGCATTGATTTTTCCTGTTGATTAATCAAGAAGCAACAATTTAGATGCTGAGAGAGAAAAAAAAAAGTTTGCCAGAAAGTATAATTGCTACTAAAACACGCATTGTAAGGCAATGACAAAATCAATAGAAGACTGAAGCCATGCTAGTCTGGGTACATCTAATTGCTCAAGATTATTCAGTCTAAATTCTGTATTGGCTTTGCACTACCTATAAACTTATTGATTTCAGCATGAAATTTGGTCTGGTACCTACAGAACACTCTACTCTTTTTTGTTTTCCTTTGTCAGCAGGGGTCTTTCCTTGCTGAAATCAATAGCAGAACTCACACTAAATCTCAATAATGCATGATCATGGAATATCGATACTGAACATCAATAAGAGACATTTGTATGAAAAATGGGAGAAAGGATTGAAAAATGGGGATAACAATGGCAGCTATAATGATGAGGCTGTTGCTTTGCTACATTAGTTGCCTGGTTTAAATCCAATTGAAAAAAACCCCAGTTTGTATACAGAGGCCTATGATAAGGATCAGGACTTGAATAAAGAATCCAGGAAAGCCTATCTGTGTATCCTTAACTTCAGTTGTATGAGTAAAGTCAGTAGAAGCCACATAATGGTTCATTCAAGTATAAAACTAAGGATGTGTAAAAAGATTTTTAGCTTGATTGGTTGAAATATACAAAATATGTAACTACCCAAATATTTAACACAAATGTCTTTCAAAAGCTTTGTCTTTTTCTCCATGTGACTGTGGATTTGTTAAGATGTACATTTTGAAGAAGCAGCCTACCATTTGTGCTTTTCTGAACTCGTATTTGTTAGAACAAATGCATCATATTTTAATTTTCTTTCTTTTACTGTTCCAGAGAGCTCAACAATTACTGTGTGATGAGAGTCAGACAGTACTTACAATGTGGTTTTGTTGTCCCCACATGCCTTTCAAAGTCTGTCCAATATCATGATTTTGTATTGCTCCCCAAGTTCCCATTTGGGCTAGTCTGTGCAACTGTCAAACTTTGTAGCTGAGTGACATTTAGAGATGAATGCTTCTAATGTTTCTACATAGTGTACTTTGCTTCCCTACTGGAACTATAAAGACACTCCTTTATTATGCTTTAACATATAATCATTACCAAAACGGGCTCCATTTAAACAAAAGTACTTTCAAAATCCAAAGCTTTGCTGAGGCCTCAGTGTCTGAATGCAAATATGCCTGCCTGTCTATTATGCCAGATGTCCCATTAGAGATATGATAGCTCTTTTCAATCTCAGTGATTAATATACTGTGACGTCTATAGATGGATGGGAATTGAAGCTGATTCTATGTTAGAGGATACTATGTGGTAATTTAGGATATGCATCTATCTCTCTATATACAAGCACATGCACCTTTTACATATGCAGATGTAAATGGAATTCTAGAAGATATAAATGGAGTTCTTTCAATTTGGCAAAATTTAATTATAATTAGAAATATTTTTAAACCTGTCTTGTTTTTAAACATAGTAATTTTCCTCTAAACATTATCCTGCCTTCACTTGCTAGCCTGCTGAATACCATCTATACTTCTATACATCCCACATTTCACTGAAATGGAAGGCTGCTGGAAGCCTCCAGTCCATAAATGAGGATTTACAAGTTTGAAGGAAAGTATTTTTTCCCATGTCACAAGAAATTAACATTTTTATTATGGCCATGGAAAATGAGAGATATGGACCTTGGCTACTTAAAAAAAATGCATTATTTTGGGATATTAAGAAAAATCTTGGTCAATTATATTAACAACACAGGCGTTTAATGGGATCAAAAGTATAGCTTGATTGGGAAAGCTGCAGATCTCCAAGGAGATCACATCACATACCCAGCATCACAGTAGAAAGTAAGGAGGTTAACTGAAAACCATGTCTTCTCAGATAAGAGAACCAAATAGTTAAGTGAGGTGACTGAAAAAAGTAGAATGCAATTTTCAAAACTGAGACATAAAAAGCAGCTCATTGAATGCAACCCTCTGCCCTTAAAGAGACTCCTGTGGAGAGGAGAATGTAAGATACATGCTGGACTTGCAAATTTAGGACTGAGTTGCTTTGTGATAAAAAAAACTCATTAGTCTGTGTTTATCTGCATTTGTCATTCATGAGGCAGGTGCATTTATTTTTTACATCATTGTGTATTGCATTGCTTTTCTTCATTTGTGGTTCTTTCTAAGCACAGCTGATAGAGTATTAGGAACTAATCCCAAACTCACCAAATCAATATCTTTCTTTTTACTGATTTGAATAAAAGAAACACTGAGGCTGGTTCCATACAGTTTATAGAGTTGCCTATAACAACTTGGACAGGTATTGGTAAATCACAAATCTTCATTAATTACTCTACATTCATGAATTATCAGCCATGGATCATTGCTCACATTTCCCTGTCTGATATTTACTGTTCTTTATTTTTAAAAATTTCTAAAATAATTGCCATGCCATGGCAAAGAAGAAATTGGCATGATGTGTTGAGGCAAGTAAGCATGTACCTCAAATATCAATAATCCTGTTTCACATACCTTGAGTGCACTTGCTTACCTGAAGGTGAATGGTTTTCTTTCATTAGCACAACTGTATAAACAGTACTTCTCAGATGCATGTGCAAAAATGTGTGAATACTCCATGAATGGCTACACAAATGGACATTGATTTCTTGCCTGCTAATACATAACCTTATCATTAATTTTTTTATTCCGTTTCAAACTATATAATTCAATTGGATCATATTTTACTGCTTGGCAAGGTATAGAACTCCTGATTATAAATCAAATACCCCCTTCAGATATCTGCTGGGAGCACAATCTGCTCCATGTAAAACACTTCTTATATGGGTTTCTATTCATGTTTATAACTACATTCCACTCAATCTGATCAAAGCACCATCATAAAAAACACTGATGATGTTAAATGTGTTTTCCTATGGTATTATACTCTTAAAACTCTGTTGGTTTGTTTGTAGATTTATTTATTTAACCTTTCTCCTTTTCTCACAAGGAAGAAGGTCCTGACTTCTGTTGCCAGGCATAGGTCATTAGTTGACTTTGTGCTCAACTTCACAGTTTTGGGAAAGCATACAATTTAAAGTGGTCTTTTGGATTCTGTATTTAGCACATTCTTAGTGAAACCTGTAAGATTTATTCAGCAATATCTAGAAGTTTGCAGACAGGCACAGTAACTCTGTAAATGCTGGAGACAGGAAAATATATTTCTCTTTAGATAAAGATGGACAGATACACTCAACAGTAAAAAGAGTGTATGAAAGTTATCTTTTTATTTACATATTAAAGATGTTTTCCAAAACAGTCTTAAAAAATCTGCTCACACATTTAGTACATGAGAACCTATAAATGAAAAATACACCAGTGTAAATTAAATACATGAATGGGGGAGAGGAAGAGTGCTGTTCTGAGCCGTTTCAGGGACATTTTTCCTCCTGGATGAGAAATGGTGTAACCACAGCAGTTCCAAAACTCCTGTAAAACAACGGAAAGATTTTGGCAGATAGATCAGGTCTGCACAGACTGAAGATCCAAAACTAAGCAAAACATGATCATTACTACAGAATGGTAACTACCCAAATAAAATCAGTTCTTAGTAATTTGTTCTGCCCTTGGTCATTTCATTAACCTCATGTTAGCCCTCCATTACAAGGTGAATGTTAGGTTCTCCTTCTCTACTCATTTATTGAAAAATATTGATATTTATAGAAAAAATTCTCCACCAACCTTGCATATTATGAACCCTTTTCTGTTCTTTTGTTCACATCAAATCCCCTCTGATTTTATGGTATGCATTTTTACTTGCATACTGCAATTGCATAAATAATTTCTTAGGGAAAAATCGAGTGTATAATATCCAGAGCTTATTTAGGCAGGCATTTTAATATTTATTATTCATTTAATCTAGAAGGCCATTACATCCAAGTATCTTGATAAACTGATATTGATTTGTTTAACTGCCCTAAACAAAATGGATAATATAATTTCTCTTGTTGTTAATATTAACATTAATAAATGCTTGGTATTTTCTGTCTTTTTTTTTTTAATGGTTGGCAGAATGTTTGGGGGAAAACTGAAGTATCTTTTGAAAACAGAAACGTTAATTTTTTTAAAAATATATATTCATGTTATATTTAGAACTACAATGATTGCAAAGATTTATACTCTCACAAAATATAGTGATGAGCTTTCAAAAAAATAGATTTGATAGTTCCCTTTAGAGAATATGAAAATTATTTTAGGAAGAAGCAACTGTGAATGATACACAGTGACATCTATAGTATTCATGTGAAAAATGTACAAGCAAATGTGAAATTTATGAAAACCCCCAGTCATTCATTGTTCCTCAAAACTGAATGAAATCATAAAATTGCTGCTGGAACATTCTCAGCAGGCTTCAAATCTGCTTTTCAATTATTTAAGATTCATTCACCCTCTGAAAACCCCCATATCTGCTATTTATCTATATGATGGCTCACTGCAGGGTGCTGTGTCACCATTATTTAATCCATACTCTGTCTGTTTGCACCCCTCTTGACAGCTTGTGTCCATTTCATCCATTCATTGCCAGCCTACTATCAACATGGCAAGAAAGGCGTCTCTGGCTGCTGTCTCATGGCAGCTGCTGCCTTTGGACACATCTGTCCTGCATCCATCCCATCACCGCTGACTCCATTCCCATTGCAGCACCAGTAACCACAAAGCTACTCCAGCCCACACTTCTCCCAAAGGAAGAGTGGAGTCTTGCCCAGGGAAGTTGACATCTTGAGGAAAGACAATCATCTGATATAAAGAAAGAGTGAAAAAGAGATTGAGCCTCTCCATGGAAAACATCAACAAGGTCTGGCACAAGGAAAATTGCATGGATGTTCCTTATTCCTCATGTAATTCAAATTGTTCCTTGTGGGAGAGGATTCCTCTTCTCAGTCCTCTCACACAGGAGGTCATGGAACCAGATACACTCTGTGGAGTGGAAATACCTGAGATTATTAATTAAAAGCTGCCTGCAATGCTGAAATTTGCTCAGTATGAATGCTGAGTAATTTACTGTTACCAACACAGGAAGGACCTGTAGAGAGATTAGAAAAGAAAAACCTGTGAGACAATGTGCAAGAGTTGCAGATACATTTTGAAAAGAAGCTTCTGCTACTATAGACCACAATTTCAAATTTTATTTACTCATGCAATTAAAATTCTATTTTAATTCTATATTACTACTATATTTAATTCTGTATTACTACAAAGTCATTAGACTGGCATCAAGTTTATCTGTCCTTGCAATCTGGTAGTTGCATGCCATCCCTTTTCCCCAGGAAAGCTGAGAAAGGGTCCTCTTTTTAAGTCAATTCTGCTTTGTTTGTATGCTTTATGCAAGTAACCAGTCTGGATGAACTTAATCAAGAGCTCTTTATTCTATGTGATAGGAATCTGTTAAAGATGATTACATGTGGAATAATTAGTCAGTGGACAAGATCTCCTAGCTACAAAACTAATTAACTTCCACAAATGAGGGTGGAAAGGAAGGAAAGTAGTGCAATGTTTCTTTAAGCAGAGTAAAGAAAGGAACCTTCATTTGCAGCTGATTTCCATTTAGTTAGTTAAATTTTACAGTGGCATAAAATATGGTTTCTAGATTTGTTATTAATTGACTTTAGAATTTTGAAATGTATCAGAAGTGAGGGTCAGCTATATAAATATTAATTTCACTGGTAGAATGAAACAGAATTTAAAGTTTAATGAGAAACACTTATATGGAGTGGGAATAAGAGAAAAGTTATTACAACTTCTAATGGTATAGGTGTACAGGTGTTGATTTAACCCTGCTCATGGGAGAGGTTGAAACAATTCTCATCAATAATGCAGAATAATAAGGATAATGGCATGAAATTCATAGATCACCCTCTGTTTGCACCCACAGTATCATAAATTATTACTCTCTGACATTAGGTTAATCAGTGTACACAGATCCCAGGAGAAGATTTTCCAGTTCTTTTCCTCTTCTGGCTTGTTTTCTGCCTCCACAGAAGGAAGAGTCACCTTGGAATTTGAAAGACCTTACTCTTTTCCTTCAGCTCAACACAGAGCATCCTTCTGTCAGTGATGAAGCAACAAAACACCTTTCTTAGTTATTTTAAGTTAAATGCTCAAAAGCATAAGTGTCTAAAATATAGGAAGTGATTAGTATTCTAAGAGGGGACACCATGAACACAATACTTCACCTTATATAAATAAAGCAGGTAATAAATATAAATGAGGAGATAAGGCTTCAGCTAAGCTATGCAGAAGAGATGTAAGAGATTAATGTATGCTAATAAATTTCCTTTGAAGTAAGGAACCATAGCCAAGAAAGGAAAACTTGTCCTAATGATATTAGATAGAAAAAATATGGATCACAAATGCTGGCAAAGGTTCTAAATGTGGAAATTCTCATCTACTTTCAAGCAATTTTACCTCCAGTATTTGGCCAGCATTAGCCAAGGGCTGGTTAGCCAGGTGCTGACCTGACACATGTGAGTCAGGTCAAAACTGGAAACTGGCCTCCAGCTTTGAATGTGAACTTCAATGCAAGAGCACATTCACTTAGAAGATCCTCAGAGGAGACATGGAAAAAATCCTGACAGTTCTCACTTCGAGTTCCAAGCCAAGACTGAATATCAGGGATCTACTTCCTACTTCCTATTGGAAAAGTAGCAATTAAAAGAGGAAAAACAAGTCATCCCAGAAGGCCAAATGTAACCTAGGCAACTTGAGAAATATATGAGGAAACACTCACAGAATACACATAATGTGCTTAAGCATTCTTGCAAATACATAAAAATAAAATACTTGCTTCCTTCAAATAAACAGAACAATAAGTTCTGAAGCATGTTGCATGTTATTGCACAAAATTGGCAAGTAATGGAACATTTTTAATGCTCAGATAAATTAAACAAATATGAATGCAATTGCCTTGAATGTGTCTGTTTAGAGTACTCTGAGGAAGTTGAGACTTCCTCAGAGTACTCTAAACAGACACATTCCTTTTTCTAAGATGCAAATGAAAATGGCCTTTTGCTCAATAGCAAATGAAACAGACTGGTTAATCAATCTGTTATTTCTTTTGTTTTGTGGTTTTTTACATTCCTAGCAGAATAAACAGAATCAAAGCCTACAGTATGGTAAAATATTGTCTAATATTTAGTAGATTTTTCCTTTTTATCAATTCTACACTTTTTTCCTGATTTTGAAAAATAGAACTCTTATTAACTCTTCAAAATGCTTCTAACTGTATGATGTAATCACATGGATGAACTCTAATTGTTAATAGTTTTTTTCATGGCACAGAGAGCTGCAAGCCAAATTACCCATTTTGCAGGCTTTTGATTTGTGGTCCACTAGCCTAGAGCATCAGAAAGAAGTTCTTTGAAACTGTAAATACTAATAACCTTTCCATGAGTAATCTGCCCAGTCTCTGGTACTTTAGCATTCTGTCAGTCTAGACAAGACCTACGCGTCCAGTTAAAGAAAATAAAGTTAAAATCAGATTCTACTCATTTAAATTGGACACTCCCATAGAATTGCCCATATTGGCACTCAGTTGTTCTGGGACCTCCTGCTGCCTTTTTGTTCAAAGAGTAAGACTATTAATTCACAAAGTTTAGTTCTTTAGGCTCTGTAGTTCAATCTGATCAATGTTTGGTGCATATATTTTATTTAGATTCAAGTCACATTTTAGTGAGAAGCTAGCTCTAAAATTTTGTGAGAACTCAATTTTAGAATAGTTTCTTTAAGCAGATGACTGAGTTGGTAAAAAAATTAGGCTTTCTCAGTCAATAGACCATTTTTCAGTAAGGATGTAATCCATTGCTTAGTATCAGAGTGGTCTAGACGTGTCACTCCTTTCTGAAGTTTGACAACAATTCTGCTGATTTATCAAAAATAGATAATGTGTTGGTTAGACAAGAGTAGAGTCAAAAGAGTAGGGGTTATGTGTTAAAGAGCTAGTGCAAAGTTACCCCAGCACACTTGACACCTGGTAAGATTTCTTGGTATTTATTAAATACCAAATGGTGACATTTAGGAAGGCAAAAACACATAACCTGCTACTAATAATCTGTCAAGATGTCAAGATGCTATTGCCTATATGAGCATAACTAAAATAGCAGCAGATATGTTTATGTATACACATGCATAAACACACACACATCAGGAGCCACAAAATCACTAAGCTGAATGCTGGTCCATGTTTTATTTAGCATTTTATTATTCACTTATCATATTCTGTCTTCAAAATGTTATAAGGTATACAACTACCCATCCCCTTTGTCCATTCACACCACTTGGCTCTGGGATATCTGCTTATCTGCTGATACTGATGGGCATACTGGACTTAGATTGTGTTTAGCCACACACCCTTTAGAAAAAGTGTTCATGGGGAACGTGCTGAAAAGTTCTGAAAAACTTCAAAATCTGAAACCACATCTTTTCAGTCTCTCCTTTCTCTTTTCTTTTCTTTTCTTTTCTTTTCTTTTCTTTTCTTTTCTTTTCTTTTCTTTTCT
>LTAT01000006.1:33574175-33604270 GCA_003286495.1 Chlorodrepanis virens
TCCTTCTTTTTTTCTTTTTTTTTTTTTGTAATTTTTTATCCGCACTTGCTTTTTCAGGAATTATGTTGCCAGCCTCTTCTAAAACTTATTTATTGCTCTTGTTGCTCTGTAGATGTGTGACATCCACACAAGAACATCAGCAATAGGCATGCAAGGTTTGGACTCTGTGTCTTGATAACTTACTAAAGAGTTAACTGAGAGGAGACTTGGATTGACGGGTTTTTTCTGACCATCAAGGCAGAAAGGATTTGGTAACAATAGACCTTGTGCAAAACGGATTTGCTTGAGGTTTCTTTTTCTATTAATTTTCAGTTTAATACAATTTGGATTAAAGTTGTTTCTAGTGTGAGGGTGTTACATATTGACCAGAAGGTATTTTTATACAAGAACTAAGCACAGTACATTGCTAATAAAATGGATTGCAGATGATGTGTTCCAGATATATAATGCATTTTTATTACCTTGGACTATTTTTAGACTGATTGGGAATATTTGCTTATAAATCCTGATGATATATATTCTTTACTGATATGTATCTACTGCTTGGAATTAAGATGCAGTATAAGAATAAATAAATGGGGGGAAAGACATGTCAAATAAGAATGGGCAGAATGGAATGTTTTTTGATTTTTAATACTTCAGTCTTGAAAAAGACCATTGTTAGTTTTTGTATTTGCCAAATTATTAGTGGGAGATGGTAAACAATAGCTGATAAGATATTAATGGCTTTTTGTAGTCCATTAAAACAATCAAATTGTAAACAGGTAAGAAGGCTTTCAGGAAATACTGGGACAGCCTCTGAAGTCTTAGTGACACCTTTGAAGATGGGTGCATAGATCATTTATGCACATACTGGAGACAAGATCCAACAGAGTCTAAAAACTGTAAGAAAATGCACAATTCTATGGACAAGGTGCCACTAAAGATTTGTATCCAGGTCTTTAGGATGGTAACTCTGCCATTATACCATTTAATAAGCTGCAGACTAATGTTACCAAAGGAAGAGACATAACTGCATGAATGGAGACCCTGGAAGAGACTGGAAACATATTCAGAAGCAATACCAGTATGATTAGCTCCCCCTGAGTTAATGACTGGTAGTTCTACTTGGATGTCAGTGATTCCTAGAGATCAGTAGTAAATCAGTGTCATGAAGTTTCAGAAGTCTCTGGTATGCCTAAAAGTAGCTTTTGGGATGAATCATCAAGCAAAAGAAATTAAACATAGTGAATTCACACATTGCAAATGACATTGAAAGCAATACATAATTATACAAGATTTCTAGCTGAGCTGTGACATTACCTATTTGCTACCATCACCCCAAATTTAAAAGCTGATCGTCAAAACCAAGTGAGATAGAACAGACATAAAATGAAGCCACAAGAATAATTTAGCCCAATCTTAATTGCAATGATTTATCATTGTCCAGTGGGCATTGCAAAAAAAATTACCAAATCTTGCAGAAAGATTAATCGGTACCCAGCAATAAACCCAGACTCCACATGATACATAAAATTAAACATGAAGTTTCCTCATGATATTTGGATTATTACTTAAATACTTGAATTATTATCACTTTAGTTTTTCTATTCTGCAGAATTTCCATTTTTGCTTTAGCTCTAAATGAAATCTCATTTGTGCAGAATTGTGTTGACAGCCTCAAGAGCCACGAAGCACACAGTGCTCAGTGCTGTTTTGTGATGAGCTTGGCCTGCAGCATTCCCATACCTTGCTTCTCTCACCAGGAGAAGCCAGGAACCTGATGAGGTTCCATATGGATCTGTCTGCTTCATTCCACCCAGCTCATTCCTGAGGGGTTCAGAGTCCCACCACTTCTGAGTGCAATCATGTTGTGACAGGCAACCCCTAAATGCTGCTGGACTGCTGTGACCCAGCTGGTGCTGAGTGACAGTGCTGTGGTGGGAAGCACTGTTGGGACACATTCAGTGCGGGCAGCTGCACTGGGAGCTGCAGGTTCAGCTCCAGATGTGGGAGTTCAAGTGCTGACACTTTGCATAACAAAGGGCCTTGTGGCCCAGCCAGGTGACCGGACACTCAGGGACACAGCAGGAGCCAAGGACACCAGACTTTTGCCCTCTTAGACTGAAGTTATAAAATCCCAGGTTTGTTTTTTTTTTTTTGGGGGGCTCCTGCCTCAGAGGAACCAACTCAAGCTGTTACTCAGTTATTGCACGGAGATTAAAGGATAAAGACATTTGAGACTGCTATGAGAAATCTAGGAATCAGCTAGTAAGGAAACCTGGTCTGTGTGTCAGGTGGTGTGAGTGTGACTGCCAGTGTCTTCTGGGTGGTTGAACAGGGAAGTTCCCCTAACAGCACTAGGGGCTCTGTCTTCAAGAGATCAATGCAGAAACCAGGTGGGTGTCCTATGATGGAAAACATCTTGTGATGAACCCAAACTCCTGAGAGATGAAGAGAAACATCCAGTATGGCAATTCAGTTATCTCATCCAAAACTTACTTTGAGCATAAACAAGTGACTCATAACTTTGAGTGAGGATCTGTCTGTGTTCAGCATACATAGACCGGAAATGTTTTTTGAAAACAAACCTTGAGTAATTATTTTCTTTCAAAATATTATATTGGTAAGCCCACATTTTTGCATGCTGGCCTTTGCTTGAAACTATCATAGTAAGTCATAAAGTACCAAGTGGGTTAGTGCCTTCCTTGGTCAGAAGACCTTGTTATCTTCCAGGTTTGTGCCATAGCATGCTAGGCATGTACAGCATGTGAGTGCAGTATCTTGTCATCAAGAAGGGCAAGCTCATCATGTTTTCCTTTCTGGGGTTACAAGGAAGCCTGTGAGACTGCCTAGAAAGGCTAGAGTTGAGAAAAGAGGAAGTTAACTTATGGACTTTAGGGAATACAGAAAACTGGGCTCTCCTAATTTAGAGGGGCTTCTTTCTCAAATAGGTAATGACATATCATGTCATCATAGGAGTAGCAGCTTCATAACTGCAAGATATGGGGAAGTGTTTCTCCTCACAGACTGAACTGGCAAATAATGGATGTTTGTATGACATGATAAATTCAATGGGTATGTTTAATCCCTTTGGCAAAACACAACTTCTAACAAGAAACATCCATTAACTGCTCTTCCTACCCTCAGGTAATTTTTTTCTGATGTCTTTAATTAGACTTTTAAAAATGGACTGATCTTATTGCATGACATTTTCTCCAAAATTCCTGTGTGAATAGCATTTTATCAAATGCTTGAAGGTACTTCATCTTTGAAGCTTTATCAATAAAACAAACAAGTAGATATATTAGGGGAATGCAAATAAAAATAGACAAAATTACATAAACAATAATCAACATGTTTCTTAAAAGAGGATCTTAAGTTAAGGTATAAGACAGGGTTTTGCAAAAGTTGTCAGATGACCATATGAGTCATTCATTTCAATGTGTGGGCTGAGATCTGGCGAGTGACCAAGATGTTGCTTATGTGCTTAGGTACTTTATTTTTGGAATCCTCAAGTGTTATCTATACTAGAAAAATTGCTCAAAGTTATAGTGTATAACTTCTAGTAATGAAGTAGCTGAGAACTTGTACATAGACAAGTATGGTAGAGTTGATGACTGTCAGTATCCTGATTGTGTCATATTATTAATTACCCCCTCTTTTTCTCTGGATGTGAGTTTTTTGAAATTATGGAATATTTGGTTTGAGTTAAAAATAAAACGTCACATAAAACAATCAGAAAAAGTACAATAAGCAAGAAAATACTAAACTACAAAATTACATGCTAAAATGATAAACTGCAAGGCTGTCTTTTCGTTCAGTGTTTCATGGATATGCTGAGACTTTATAGTGTCTCCTGCTGTTAACAGCTCTTGGGCTAATTAGCAGATGCTTAAAATCTCTAAAGATTTGGCCCAGAATTGCTAATTACCTCCTCTACAGCCCAGACTGAAGAGAGGCTGTAAATATAAGGTATGTGCCATGCACCCTTCAGGCATGCACTACTCACTCATAAGAAGGATCATGTGAGGTTTTCTGAAACTCCAATTTTTGATTGCCTCGTGATGTGTTTTTGTTTTTTTTTTTAAAGTGGTTAAGGCCTATGTGGGTGTTGTGTGGTTCCCAGGACGAGGTGAGACATGAGAATTTGACTCCGTGTTCTCAGAAGGCTGATTTATTATTTTATGATATTATATTAAAGAATGCTATAGTAAAATTATACTAAAGAAAGAGAAAGGATATATCAGAAGGTTAGAAAGGAATGATAATGAAAGCTCATGACTGACTCCTGAGAGTCTGACACAGCTGATGGTGATTGGTCAACAATGAAAAACAATTCACATGGAACCAATCAAAGATGCACCTGTTGGTAAATGATCCCCAGACTACATTCCCAAGCAATCAGGTAATTATTGTTTTCATTTTTTTCTGAGGCTTCTCAGCTTCCCAGGAGAAGAAATCCGGGAAAAAAGATTTTTCAGAAAATATCATATTAACAGACCTGGTCACATTCTCACATCTGATCTCTCACACTTCAAGAGAAAACTGATGGACCTGATAGCAGTGATGCTAGCTTTTCAGGGAATAAAATCTTCAAGAGAAATGCTTGACAGTCGTGGAAACAGCACCCATGCTTACAAAGAGCAAAGCTGCTCATGGTGTTAAATGGCGTCCATGTAATATTCATGTAATTTAACGTGAACACATTTAAATCCCAGAAAAATGAACCAAGCAAAGCTCCTCATTCAAAATGGAAACTTCAGAAAGTGACTTCCTTAGCTAGTAGGCTGACACTTTGTTTGGAGATGACTGGGATTTTATAAGGCTACATTCCTGCATTTTAAAAAATGCATCACAAAGCACTGACAACTGACTCATCTTTGAGAAAAAAAATCTTTCTCAACAACCTACATTTAAGGATGTATCTACAAACAGGTACTTCTGTGTGAACATATGTGTAGTACAGGGGAAACACTGCCATAGTTTGAATTTCTGTGCCCAGTTTTATATTTTTTTTCATCTACTTTAACAAGTTTGTGTAATGAACAGAAACACCTATCTTCAGTAAAGCTAGTGTTTCTAATACTGTTGTTAAATAATCATGGCTCGTGTAAGGCGCTGATAGATTTTTTTATCTCCAGTGCTTTTTACAGAATAAGTTATTCTTGTTAGCTCAGCTTAACATAACAACTGTCAAAATTGGGCCCACATTGCTTAGAACTCCATTAGTCATGGTGACAAAACACTTATATCTATCTATTCTTAGTCAGTCCCACACTATTTGACATCTGAAGGCCTAAAAACTCCTAAGAGTATAGAGTGGTTGTACATGCCAGAGGTAACTGTTCCAAAGGTCCCTTGAAGGAAAGGATCATATCAGTACAATTAGCAGCAAATTCTGGTGAGAGTATTTTGAAGATTTTTCTGTAAAGGATGTTGAACCTCTCACAGGATCACTTCTCCACTGGAGTTGCGTGTAGTAGTAATACCTAAACAATAGATGTGACCTCTTTTACCAACACAGAGATAAAATCTGTTCCTGGCTGTGCTGCTTTCCGCTAGGATAAAGATGCTTTTCTTCATAGGAGTTGGTATGAGTCAAAGTTTTGAGTCTGGGCTGTACACAGTATTGATAACACAGGGGTGTTACTGCTGAGCAGCGCAGAGTCAAGAACTTTTCTGCTTCTCACGCTGTCCCACCAGCAAGGAGGCTGGAGGCACTGAAGGAGGTGGGAGGGGGGACAGCTGGGACCCCAGCTGACCACAGGGGTATTCCACAGCACATGGTGCATTGGTTAGTATATAAAGCTGGGAGAAGACAAGGACAGGGGGGCATTTCCTGGGGATTGCTGAACACCTGTCTGCCCATCAGTGGGACATGGTGAGTTAATTCCTTGGTCTGTTTTACTTGTGAATGCAGCTTTTGCTTTACCTATCAATCTGTCCTTATCTCTACCCACAAATTTTCTTACTTTTACTCTTTCAATTCTCTCCCCACCCCATTCACTCTCAGGGATGAGTGAATGAGTACCAGTAAGAGTCTTGTTTGTCATCTTGAGTTATACTATTACATTGACCTAACAGTTTAATTTTGTTTGGAATACTCTTAATGCACAATTTTAGGACTTAAAGTGTTCAAAACAAGAAGTGTTAGCCTTTGATGGACATGTATGTTTTAGGAAGCATGAGAGTAAGTGGTGAGGAAATACATTTTATTAATCAGTAGTTGACTATTAAAATTTTCTTCAGACTAAAGATATGAACTGCTAACACCCTTTTCACTTTAATAACTGTCTTTGTATTTTTAACATCTAATCATCCTAATGAATCTTGAAGATGTTATATATAGATGTATTTCTTAGGGAATTTTTATGCATGTCTTATTCATAAGTTGAAACCATTCCTGATTGAGTTAATTTGCTGTACTTAAAAACATACTAGGAATAATGAGTAAGCAGTACATAAAATCACAGACCTTAACAAGAATTAGGTGGTATTCTAGTGTATTTTATGTCTGATGGTTATCAACTGGCTCAACTTTTCTACTGTACTTTATTCTGATATAAAAAGGTACTGGTCATAATTAGTGACACTGCTGTCCTTATAGTTTCACTGTCTCACAGAAATAAGATAATTTTTGCCTGAGATTCAGAGGCTATATTTTTCCAAAGATGCAGGCCATTCAAATGCACAGGAATGGGTATAAAAACTATAGTAGCTAAAGGGAACTTTCACTTATAGGACAAAATCTGGGGTTTTGCCAGAAAAGAGGAATGAAAGATCTTATGGCTTCAGATGCCACATTTAATTCACAGTTGTGTGCTTATGATACAAAAAAAAAACAAGTCTGACAAGAGAAAGAAAAGTTGAGAAACTATATATCCATTCATTAGTATCTTCCTTATTGACAACTCTGCTATAATGTCTGCGTATATAAGCATTTTCTGAGAACTTCAAATTGAATGTGTTCTATGTTGGTTCAATCATGGTTTCTGTCACAGTTGTAGTAGTATTGAATAAGATCATAAGTTTTGTACAAGGAAAGTGCTAGTTCAGATTCTAAGGGGTGTTAAAACCCTTATCATTTAGAAAGAAAAAATGGTTTTGGCTCCAGAGAAGCTGTGACTTCTCTAGTTGTTACCTTATTTGATGGATTTATTTGGTATTTATACTTAGGTTGTGTTTAAATGCTCAATATTTAAAAAAACTTTAAATTACTATGACTTTTTGGAGTATATTTAGAAGACATTAAATGTCCAGAAAGATGAAAACAACCATCAAAATAGGTGCTTGAAATGAACAATGTAAATTTACTATCAGCATTTAGGATTCTGCTTTCTCAGAATTTTCTTATATGGAGAACTTCAACATTAAGCAAGATAAATTATGTCAAAATAAATCTGTCATTCTCTGTCATGCTGTTTTCTTGTTTGAATTGTTGTTGTATGGTGTCAGTCATCAATGGGAAATATGTGAAAATTTATGGATCAAAAATGTTCTATGAATTCTAGTTATTCAGCTAGCAGGCATATTTCTTTGGGTTTTGTAATTTAAATACAAAATTGTGTGTGACCTGTGGCACAACTCAGTGCATTGATCAATGCATAACGAAGACTACTGAAAATGTGGACTGAGTAACAAGCAGTAGCAGAGATGGAAACTGCAGCTAGTAAATCAGAAAATGTTTGAATGTTTCTTCCTAGCTTACAATGTTTTGAAGCAGAAATAACATTTCTTTACTATTTACATATATATATATATACACACACAAAGTCCCTGAGAAAGGAGAGACTTGAAACAGGCAAAAATGTCAGAAATTAGGGCACTACCATTTCCCATGCATTTCTGGAAACTCTTTACATTAACAGTTTGGGTTTTTTCTGTCCTTTGTCTACTCATATTTTTTTATTTAATGCATTTCTCATTACAACATATAGATGGCATCAAAACTCAGATCAGACTTCTTCAGAAATGTATACAAAAACCTTTGAATGGATTTAAAATTGAATGGAAGGGAGTGTAATGTGGAAAGTACTACGAACAATGTAAAAGCAAAGTACAAAAATTCATCCATGAAAATGTAAAGAGAGTAAAGAGGCACCGTTGTTTGTGACTATCTTAAGATTTGAGTTCTCTTTTGAAAGTTAAGCACTTAAAGAAGGGATCATTTTCTAACTCTGATCTAGTTAAACTGAAGCAATTAATTGCAACTGAACCACAGAAAACTCAAAGTTGTATTTTATTTGCTCTCTAGTCAAACTCCCACAGAGCTTCTCTTCTTTTTTTTTTTTTTTCTTTCTCTTAAGAGGAAATGAATAAAAGCCTAACTTGCATGTTTCTCTCTCTCTGATAGAATAGGAATAGAAAATGGATGAGCAGCTGTTACAGCCATAAGAGTCTGGCCATACTGAGCCTACCAGGTGCCCTAAAGGGATGTTCATGAAAGCAGGAGCATATCAGGGTATCAGTAGCTGACCATAAAGGGTAGCAAAATCAGACAAAGAAGGCAGGGTCATCAACATACCTATGCAGAATATAGTGGTAAGTCATGTCTGCTTCCTACTACCATAGATGCCTGAAGATTTTTCAGCTTGTTCTATATATTTCATATATTTGTAGCCTTGTAGATTTTTAATATATATTTCTATGGTTTCTAGTATTTTTCCTGCCCTTTCTGACAATAAGCTAACCCTTACTAACACAATTTTTAAATTCTGTTTAGTCTTATGCCTAAGAAAATAATTTTTGACAAAGAAATTTTCTTTTGCACCAGAACTTAAGAGACATAATAAGAAATTGGGCAAAGAAGACCCAGACTAACTCTGAGGGACTGACCTGAGGGTGAGTTACTGGAGCAACTAATCTCCTCTTGGATGTACCTGCCAGATATATTAATTACCTAACCATAAAAAACGTGTAGAAATCCTTTATCTTTTGTGCATATAGCCATATTTGTGGACCTGAAAACTTTCATTAAAGAGTTGCTTTTTATGTTATCTTAATACCATTTGGAATTTTTTGTGTGGTTTTAGAAAAGATTTTATGTTTTCTTACACTTTGCCCTGCAAAAGTGATACTCCAGTGAGTGTCAAGTCATGGGTAGATTTATAAGGGAAGATAAATCCATTTGCAAAGGGAAAAGACAAGACAGACATTACCTTAGATCCTACCCTGAAGATAAAGCTTTAAAATGTTTTTCAAAGTATTTGAAATGTTTTGACAACTTGCAATGCATTTTAAAAAAATTTTAATATTTTTATTCATGTTAGAAATTTTTTAAAAAGTCTATTATTTACTTTCTGGTTTTTTTGTAAAAGCTAGTGCCAGTGATACTGATTTCGTCAACTTGAAATATCTAAATAATGAGTGAAAAAATTTCTTTTGTTAGTCTCAAGCACACTGCTTTACAATCAGTACTCTGGTGCTGTTTGATGGTTATTGTTTTCTGCTTGCATAGAGCAAAGAAAGGACAAGCTCTAAATTTAGAAATTTCAGTTTTGTCTGCTAAGTAACCATTTTTAAATGCATTTTTTCCTCTGGCAAATACCTTACCTAGAGACATTATACCATAGAGGAATAGAAAACTTTAAGATAATTCACAGTTTAAATACAAAAAGATCAGTAATAAATGAAACACAAACAGATTCATTTACTCTGGGAAGCTCATGGAAAAATGGACAAACAAAAGTGCCTAGAAAGATGTAGGAAATGTCTGTGACTTTCTGTGTGAATGGGCTAAATCAGTAGCAATTCAGTGAAAAAATTTTTTACTTTCCAGGAGAGTAGCTATTTGGAGCAATATTTTTTTCAAGAAAGAAGTCTAGGAGTTGCTCAATGGGAAGCCAGAGCTTCTGCTGCCCAAAGAACTCGTGAGAGGCACAGAAAAAAGGCAGGATATGAAGCATGAAACACAATGTGATGGAAGCCAACAGGACAAGAAACAGAGATAGATCTTTGTTTTTTTGGAGGCTGAGGTGGAAATGTAAAGGTGATTTGTTATATGCTGATTGAACGCTATTTATTTTTCCCTCATGCTGTTTGGTCTTTGTTTTTTTTCTTCAAGGAACTACAGAGTTCAAAGCATGTTTAGGCAACACGCATTTAGTGGCAAGAAGTTTAAGGAGATATGTTGGGGATGGCAGAAGAGAAGAAAAAGAGACTAAGTAGAGCTTTTCCTCCCATACATAACTGGAAACATTCCATTCAGTGTCAAACCAGAAGCAGCCTTCATTCTTTTTGTGCAGTTACCAAATGAGGAAAACAAGCTAGGTCAAAACTGTCTTTTGGACTCATCATTGGGACTCGTCTTTACAGTTGTACACACAAATTCTTAGATTGTCCCCTCGTACCTGAAAATGTACTTTCCTCCATGGGGCCTTTTCAGTCTTTAAATGGTAGCCTGGCCTGTGTCAGGAATAGTGTGGCCAGCAGGACCAGGGCAGGGATTCTTCCCCGATACTCAACACTGCCGAGGCCACACCTGGAGTACTGTGTCCAGTTCTGGGCTACTCAATTCAGGAAGGACATTGAGGTGCTGAAGCACATCCAGAGAAAAGCAACTAAGCTCATGGAGGGTCTGGAGCACAAGTCCTGTAAGGAGAAGTTGAGGGAGCTGGGGTTGTTTAGCCTGGAGGAAAGGAGGCTCAGGGGAGACCTGGTCACTCCCTAAAACTGCCTGAAAGGAGGGAGTAGCTAGGTGGGGGTCGGTCTCTTCTCCCAGACAACCACTGACAGGATGAGAGGACACAGTCCTAACCTGAGCCACAGTAGGTTTAATTTGGACATTAGGAAGAAACTCCTCACAGAAAGTGTGATTAGATGTTGGAATGCATTGCCCAGGGAGGTAGTGGAATCCAGGAGGTGTTTAAAGAAGGACTGGATGTGGAACTCAGTGTCATACTCTAATTGTCATGGGGCTGTTTGGTTGTAGTCTGGACTCAATGATCTCAGAAGCCTCTTCCAACCTAATTCATTCAGTGATTTTGTGATAAAAGAATTTCTTAAGGTCTTCTTTTCTGGAACAAAATTTAATAAATTTCTTAAAATCTGGAACCCCAGGTCTGGAAAATGGGGTGAAGTTTACTTATCTTCAAATAAGGGACATTTCCCAAGAGGTATATTCTAAATCCTTAGGTAACGATGAGTAACTTACTGTTAAACAAAATGTACTATTAAATTTCCTGTGATGTGTCTTTTCTATCATTTTACTTTGGGTCTTAATGAAAATGGAACTTGGAGTGCTTCCATCCAAATCTGGATCATTAATTCTGTTTGTGTGATGGTTTATGCTCCAGCTCATCTTTTTTTTTTTTCTTTTTATTTTTTCTTTTTGTCTAGCGTTGTTTCTTCTGGCAGTAAAACATGGGTTTGAGTGGAGCTTGGCTTGTATTTGAACTCTGTCCCAAATCTGTATTACAATTGCGTGTGAATGCTCTTCCATAGTTGCCCCAGCACAGCTGACGTCTTGCTTTACTCTTTGTGACATATTCAAATACTATTTGAGCATTTTTTGCTCTTTTTCTTCTTTCCTTAGCCTCACAAAGATAAGAAAAAAACCCAAAGCAAACCAAAACCAACCAAACAAACAAAAACAAAAGGAAAAAAGGAAAAAAATAAAAATAACTGCAAGATAGTTATAATCTACTGCAGGATGAATAGCTTGATTGTTAAAAAGACTGTAAAGGAGGAATACCAAAATATCATCTGCGATCTTCTCTGTGCAGACCAGTATAAAATACTGGGGTTATGTCTAAAACAAAATTAAAACTGAAATACTTTGAGGCAAAGTAAATCCAGCTTTATAGTGCAGTGCACTACATTTCCTTATACTCAAAAGGTTTTAGGATCTCCTATAATGCTAAAGATGTTAAGAGAGAATAGTTATTATAAAATCCCAACATAATTTAATAGCAACATGACTTTGGGGGTGCTCCATGCCCTGGGGCATCCCCGGGCTGTCCCTGCCGGGGCAGTGCAGGGCCGGGCTGCGCTCTCCGGCCTGTCCCACAGCCCCTCAGCTCCAGCTGCGCTCGCTCTTTGCCAGGTGCAGCCAAGGACCGGACTCAGGAGCAGGACCTGCCCATGGCCACCTCTGCAGAGCACTGAAGGTACCTGCAGCCATGCCCACCTGGGCTGGGCCGGCACAGGAGCAGGAGGAGGGCAGAACCAGAGACCAGCCGGGCTTCACAGGGAGCTTTGGGTGTGCCTAAGGGCAATTGAAGCAGCAGCACAGTGGCCAGGACTTGGATGCAGGACCATGCCGGTGTCTGGAGCGCTGTCAGGCAGTGCTGGCATCCCATGTGTGGTTCTGGTCCCCACCACTGAGCAATCACAGCCCCTGCCTCAGACCCAGTCAGAAAGCCAACCAAGTGAGACCAGAGGGAGGGCACCTCTCCAGTCAGTCTCTCTTGGGCATGGCTGCAAAACAGCCCCTGCTTCTTCTTCCTCTGCCTGTGCTTGGGTGTGCTGAGGGCAGAGCCAGCCAGGGTGTGCTCTGTGCTCCAAAGCCCGTTGAGAACAGGCATGAAAAGTGCTGCATGCACAGCAAAGAGTTTGCTATGTTTCTTCTGTCATACTGATGTCCAGGAAAAGTTGAAAAATTCTGGTTTTAAAGCATTATAGTTTCTTTCGGGTACCTACACCGAAGTGATTTGCAAAATGTTTTATGAGCATCTCAATGCTTAACGAAGCCTGTTAAGACTTAGTCATTACTAGATTAGTCATTACTAGATACTTATATACAGTGCTTTAGTTTATTTATTTTATCCTTTCAGTAAGACTGATGTTTGTTAGCATATTTTTAGCTAAAAATAGTAGCCATGGTATTTTTCTATCACTGTCCAAGGCGGTAATAGTTTGGTGATATACATAATATATTTTGCTACTAGTAAGTATAAGAGGTTTTAAATTTGGCATTGCTTTCCATCAGATGGCATTTGAATGCAGTATACATTCCCCGTCCTCTCCCCCTGTAGGAGGTGTTCATAGGACAGAGGTTCAGCTGATTTAAATAAATAACAGTACGTTTTATTTTTAGCTCCTGCTCTAGGTCTTCCATACTATGTCAGTGAACTGAAAGGACAGAGGTAAAGCTCTATGACAAGGGTGAAGGAATATTTTTCTCAGGGGAAAAACAACAATACAGCCCTGCCTCACAATGCTTAGTGGATGGTTTAATTTACCTTTCTGTGTGTGGTTTCATTCTCTTTTCCTTGTTAATAACTCTAAGACACAACCCACCCAAAACTGTTAATTTTCAGCAGTGTTTCTAATGGAAAAATGTTTTTCAATAACAAAAAAGGGATACTGAAATGTGCCTAGCTTCCAGCATACACATAAACATTTTTGAGTTTTGATCCAACATTTTTCGCTAGAAGAAGGCAGGAAGACCTCCTAGATCAAACAGTATTCATTAACACTCTGAAGAATCAATTTAAAAAATAATGCAAATCTTTTGGCTTTGTTTGGGTTCTTACGCTGATATTACATTGCAATTTAAAATCCAACAACAAAAAAGCTTGTATGTCTTGTGTTAGACTGAAAAGTCTTTGTACATTAGTGCACAGGACTGCATCATTTAAACTGCTTCCACATTTAGAGGGAGATAAAAAGCATAGACTAAGTGGATATATCTTTCCTTCTTTTCTTCCTCAAAGTTTGTGTACCTCGAAGAAGGCTATTCTGATTCAGGAGTTGGATTTCCTTCTAGGGTGATTTCATCCCTTCACAAAGAAGGTCTCATTCTCCCACAATAATTTGGTGGTTAGCACATTTGCCTAGAATATGAGCGAGACAAATTTAATACCTCCTTTTTCAGAAATGGATTCAAATCCACATCCTGGGTCTTTTGGGAGAGCAGCCAGAACACCTGCTCCCAGACAGTGTTGCTGCACTGACCTGGAAGGGCAGTGCAGAATCCTAGCTGTTGTCAGAGACAATGAAGTTCACACTAACTCTGTTAATGAGTTACATGGTAACACATACTAAGTGTTGCTAGTAAAACATCCTTCATTATCAGTGTCTGATGTACAAGGGCCCATATCAAACTGGTCTTCACCAAGGAGGTGAAGGGCTGTGCATAGATGGGCATTTTGGCTTTTTTCATTGCAAAGCTATATTCAATTATGATTTTTCAATTTTCTTTTGAAAATGCTTCATTGTTTTCCCCTAAGAAATTGTATCCGTTTACATGAAGACAGCAGTACAAAGTTGGGAAAATTTCTCAGGTATCATGACCTTAATCTTTCTCTCAAGTACTATAATCCACAAGTCCCTGCTCTTTTATCTGGACTAGTATTGTATATTCTGATAGCTTTCTTTCTATTCTTATTATCCAAGCAGCATTTCTTTTCAGCTTCTATCTGCTTTCAGTTTCCATTAGAGCTCTGAGATTCATTCTCGCTCCAGTAGATTGTCCTCAGGCCACCTCATTCACCTTCCATTCACAGAAGGTGTCACTAAATACCACCCCTGAGTGACACCTTCTAGATCTTCACATCGCACTTCACCTTTCGCTGTCAGTCTGCTTTCTGTCACTTTCTGTGCTGCTGCCAACTCAGATTCTGACTGGCAAACTCATGTTTATGCTCCAAAGCCCTGCACATCTCCAATGATTTGAGGGGCAGATTACCTGTCCTCCATCGCTTTTGATGACAAATATACAGCCAGTACTGCAAGAGCAATGACAGTCTTTTCTTTCCTATGGAAGAGCCTGCGAAATACATAGTCAAGGTTCAGTTGTGCTACACAGGAAGTTTCAAGTTGAACAGTCAAGCTGGAAAGACCCTTTGTCTGTGAAAAGCGTTGCTGATTTCAGGATCCCTTAGTGGAAATCCAAGTGCTGTGCTATTGAGGAAATTATTTAATCCAGGCACAGCTTTTTTGAGACCATTGATGCTTCTAGACAGCTCATAATTTATTTCTTGGTCATTATGTTCAGTTAGTCCTTGCAAGGGAATGATAGCAGGGCCTGCCATTATCGCCAGGTAGATAATGTCAGTTGTAATATCAAAGGCTAAACAATATTATAAGCAGCAGTGAGGAAGATTGGTGAGTGCTGCATTTTTATTACAGATACTGTAGCATTGTAATGTATACATGAGGGCTCCCTGTGCCCTTCAATTGATCAAATTGTGACATACGGAACTGTTGAAATAATTATGAGTTGAGAATACAAGTATAAAGATCCTCCAGAATTGACTATATTTCTGTAATGCATAATTAAAATGTTTATGTCAGCAAATACCTTTGATTGCAATTGATAGCATGCTATGATCCTGTTCCATTGAGCAGGCAGAGATACCAGCAAAAAATGTTTAGTTTTTTAATAGAAAGAGACTGGAAATATATTTCATGTTCTCACTTAGTCTCCTTATGATTTGTCTTTGTAGGTATATTCTTTAAGGGAAAGTATTGTTATCCAGGACACTTCTGAAGAATGTATAAATAAAACAATTGTTTATAACTTCTTTGGGTTTCTAAATGTGATTGGTCAATAGAAAAGTGAATCAGCTCACTGTATCTTGCATGGTGAATAATGTTCTTTGCAATAATGCTTACACCTGGAAAGTCACTGGCCATCCTTGGCTACATGATAAATCATAACACAGATTTATTTTTTCTCTGTGGCCTTAGAAGATATAATGGTTAGGACACAATTTTGCTTTATTTAAAACAGCCTAGTATAAGACTGACTATAAGCCAGTCTTAATTCATGTCATCCTGTGACCATAAACAAATTTAAGGTATTAGAAGACTTAAAGAAAGTCTTCTAATATATCCCTTCTAGTTTCTTCACCTTTTTTGTCTTCCTCAACATTGTTGCTCTGATTCTCTGAATCTGAAATTTGGTTTGATTTTCTGCCTTGTTCTAGTGCTGCTCCCAGTGAAGTCAGCAATGGCCTAGTATTCACACACGCACTATTTAGAAATTTATTAAAGATCTATTAAAGACTTTCTTCTATGTTGGTAAAGATATTTATATGCTCTGTATTCAGTAGGCAGATTTTCTTTCTGGGGAAGTGTAATTAAAGTTTAACTCCACATTTCTTTCCTTGCAATGAGCTTATTAGCTATGGAAAATGTTGTGGCTAAAACTTGAAATAACTGAGGATTAGCTACTTTTATCAAACTGGGAAGAAAATTTGTTGAGTTTCATTCAGTTTGTTCTGGGTTTTTTGTTTTGTTTTGGGTTTTTATTGTTGTTTTGTCTGGTTGTTTTTTGTTTGTTTGTTTGGTGTTGGTTTTTTTAAGTTCTAAACACATTTTTTTCCTAAACATGAGGTAATGCAGCAGTTGTCTTTTCAGTGCTTCATCCTGTTTTTCAGTAGAGACTGAGGTAAAATTATCTGTCTTCAGGTTTTGTTCAAGTGGTGGGAAGGCAATGGAAGAAAAAAAGAGCAGGAAGTGTGTTTCCAGTGATTACAGCAAAATCACCTTGTTATTCCCTATTCACTTTGTTATTGAGATAAACGTGTGCTAATTCCAATAGTTGGCCTTCTGCCCCTGTTCTTTAGCTCAGGAAAAGTTCTTACCCACAAAGCACACTACTGCCCTCCCCATGGGGTGCTGCTATACCAGGCAATTAGCTGCTGTTTGAGTCTTGAATGCCAAGCTGGAAATGACACGACAATTTGAAGACCATTTCACTCAAAGTTCAGTGCTATTCAGCTCAACACTTTTCAAAACACATCAGACTTTCTTCAGAAAGAATAAAGAAAATGCTTTTCTTAATTAGCTCTTCTTGACTCCTGAGAGGGAGGGGTCCTTTTGTCGTTAAGCCATGACAGTCTGACCTCTGGTCTTTTCTGTTTGATTTAAGAACTGTATGTGATTTTCTGTGTATCACATGAATACTGACTGTACAAATAATAGAGTTTGAAAGTACTCAGTAGGCTTAAAAAACCCCATGCATCCAAAAGTTGAACAATATTTGTCAAGAAGATGTTTCTAGACCATCTGTATGCCACAGTCTAGATGCAGTCCAGCTTCTAAAAGTACTTAGGCAAAATTTCTAAGACACTAAAAAATATAGTCTTATTGTAATTTTCAGCATCAGTTAGATCCAGAATAAGTTTCTGTTACCTTGATGGTTCAGATCTAGTTTGTGCATAACATGCATATTTGCCAGTTCTATAAGGTTCTAAAAGGAAATAGAAATCATTAATGCAAGGACATGGAACTCCACTCGATGCATTCATGATGCTTGTGACAAGGCAGTGCTTTTCACACATTCCCTGCAAAAGACAATTACAGATGCTGCAATTTTAAATGCTTTCTAACACCACAGAACAAAAATTTCTAGAGGAACATTGCGTAGTAATTTACATTAAATGAAAAAGAAAAAGAAAATGGCTGTTTAAAACCCAAACATGTAACAAACTAATTCAAAATGTGTCTTACATAAATGCAGCATGAAACACGTCACATCATGTGAAACGATAAAGTAATGGTATAGAATAAAGTTGGTATGTTTTTTAATTCAGTGTCTTTAGGGTTTTTTTAAAATATATTGGAGCATGTCTTCAGAGGCAGTGTAAGAATTTGAGTATAGCTTTAGAAACTTTTTTCTTTTTCTACTTAACGACAAAGAGAAGTTTATATGTGCAATGGGTGGAGAGCATTCAGTTGACAATCAAGTCTATATGTGAAGATTCTTATAACATTTTGGGAAAATAAATTCATATACTTCAAACAATTTAGTTCTATCTAGACATTAATATTTGGATAGAAATGATCTCAAAGAAAACCTATTTCACAAAAAGCTGTATCTGTCATCAGCAAATTTGATACAGTTAAGATTCAAGAAAGTTTATTCTTCGGTTAAAATTACTGATTACGCAGCTGTTCATTTATTGTAAGCAGATTAATCAAGCTCGAAAGATAGAACTCTATTAGCACAAAATAAAAAGGTAACTGGTTGAGTTATGAGAAATGAGTCACAGATGTTCTACATTCAGGTTGTAGTAGAAGTAGACCATTAGTATTACAGAGAGATCACAGTTCTATATTTGCTATATGAAAAATATATCAATATGCATCAGAAATCCTGTCAGCAACACCCAACAGCAGTGTAAAGGATATGACATTACCATGGGAGTGGGATTACTTTAGGTCAGGAAAAACAGCGAGCGTTGTGGAGATATTCCCAAAAGTATCCTCTGCAATGAACAAACGTATTTTATCAGGAGAAACTACAGCCAGGAAGAAAAGACCCATCATACTGTGTCTAAAAGATATGGAAATACAGGAAAAACTTCCAGGGAGTTTTCCAGACCATTCTTGATTTATTTGATAAAAATTCATAATGTGATGTGTCCAAAAATTACATTTTATATGACTGTAAAAATGTATACAAAACAGTGTACATCTGATAGCTTACAACTGGACATTCCATATATCTCTGAGTACCTTCACAGTGCTGGGATGAGAACAGGGTTAATAAATGGTTTGTTTTACCCTTCTCCCAACTGCAAATGAATGCAAGATCAATGGTACCATTACTGGTCTTTTTTCTGCATCAAAGTATTTCTGACAATGTGCACAATGAGTGTAAGAGGATGATTTGACCTCTTTATTGTAGTGGGATGTGGCAATTAATTTTTTATTGAAATTTCAATTAGCTTTTCTCTTCCCATAATGTTTTACCTAAATCCTCTTTTTAAGTTCTTACTGAGGTTACCAGAAAAGATCATCTAAGCATGACTGTGTTAAAAAGTAGAGGTAAAGAAAACAAATTATTTCTATTGTGTTCAAAATTGAGGTCACTCTAGGTTAACTGAATCAGATTCCTTGAAGAGATGAAGACTTTCCACATCATGAAGAATCATTCAGAGAATTGTAATTGAAAAAAGAAAGACACAAGCCTCTGATAAAAAGAGTAAGATACCAAGATTAGTACAACTAAGCGAAAAACCTGAAACAGATTTTACAGACTGTTGCCTTTATGACTCTTATAAAAGAAGAATTGCCAAATGAAAAACAATGGAGAAAACCCTGCAGGTTGCTTTAAATTTACCTGTCTGGCATCCTGGACCAACCAAAGAACAAAGGAATGAGGTTTAGAATCCATTTAGAATCCTAATGCATTGGAAATACTTCAATGCTAGCAGAAATGTTAAAGAAAAATCTACAGCAAAATAAAATATATTTCTCACAGAGAAAATTTTGAATTTAATTTCTCAATACCTGTTTTCGTTAAGCTTAAGATTTTTTTTCCTTGAAAATTTGTTATTTTTGTTATGCATGTCTTCCTGAAAAACATAGTATTTAACTGAAATGTTATATTATTAATGAAAACTCAAAACACTCCTTTTCCAAACTTCAGCCTGCATCGTGCAGAACTCATTTTGTAAGGAGCAATTAAGCTACTTTGAGGAAATGTATGTATGTTTAATATAAGGAATCTGAATTTATTCAGTGGTAAACCAACATTCACGGTTGAAATCAGCTTTACTCAATACCAAAGCTGTGTTCAAAAATATGATGTTATTGTGGGATCCTCTGTTTTCTGTGAAAATTTAAATAATTTCTGAAAGTTAGTCTCTGGGATTTGAATGCATTTAAGAAGGAGAAGTTCATAAATTACATGGTAATACATTCCATAATAATGTAACACATTCTTACTGTTTTGGCTAAGATACCAATAAACCCATTTTCACAAGGATAAAGCCAGTGTACCTCATAGGGCATTTAACTCTGTCCAGGAAAGGAAGAATTGTTAAATGTGTGCCTGTGCATGTGCCTTTTTTGCAGGAAAGTGTTTACCAACTATTTCAGTGGTATTGAGTTCCTCAATATGAAGTGCAGGGGAAAATAACAAGAGAAGGCCTATTCCAAACTGAAATGAGGCTTTGAAAAGACAAAACAGGAAGAAATTAATTGTACCTTAGGGTCTTGTGCCTACCCTCTGATTTGCAATAACCGCAAGGATTGTCTGGAATTCTCAGTCGATGGAAATGAATGCAAGCCCTCCAAGTGGGGGGCGTCCTGCCACCCTTGTGAGTGAGCAATGTGTATGTCCTGGGTTTCCAGCTGGGGATAACAATGCTGCATGATGGATGAAATTGCTCTGTGGGGTTTGAAACACAAATCTGTACCTCCAGAAAAGATGTATTTTCCTCAGTTCTTATGTGGCCTGTAGGGGTACTGCAGAGAAGAATAATGTCAACCACCTCCACTCATAAGCAAAGCCAGTTGCCATAGTAATAGCACCTCATTTTTGTGTTAATGGGGGTCAGACCCTGGTGTAGTTCCTGCCTATCTCTTTTTCAGTGTCTCATGGAGCTGCTCTCTTAAACTTTGCAGGTGCACACCAGGTAATATGAGTCCATTTTTACTTTTTTAATAATTTGAAAGAAAGTAGCTCAAAGCACATCAGTGTTACTGATGCACATGAAAAGCTACCCTACATGAACAGCTCAAGAGAATAAATAATTCCTCTAAAAAAACATTGCACACATGCATTTTCGCATCTATCTTTACACACCTGAAAGTAATTAAAATCTGTAATTATCCAATGACAGTAGGCTGATACAAACACAAGGACAAATTTCTTCTGTTCTATATTGTTCTCCCATAAACAAAAAGTTTGGCCATCAAAAAGAATCATGATTCTGGGAATTCTTCCAGGGAAAAAAGAGTGTAATGCTTCTGATGCATCCTGCTTTTCCTGCATGCAGCAGTGAATGGCACCATGACTGTCAGGTAAGCGTCCCTTCAGGTATGCAGTTGGCATCAACCATGCTTTTTATCCCTTTTAACTATCAGGTTTGACTATTTCCTATGCTATCATTTGTCATCTGTCCATGATTAAAATATTTGGCTGCTCTGCTGTCATATCACACTTCTACAGGTAAACCTTGACTACATTCATGACCTGATTGTTTAATTAGTCCACAAGCTGTATTGGCTAGCTGAGCCTGCATAGATAACCTGTTTAAAGTCACCAGTCTTTGTTAGAATGAACCTGCAGATTAAAATGAGTTCTTACTCTTTGGGAAAAAAAAAAAAATTGTTTTTTTTTTCTTACTTTCCTTTTCAAAGCCTTATATTTTTTTCAGATGCTTGGATATACTGATTTCAGTCGGAAAAATGAAGATGTAATTCATTAATATCCTCATGCATTTGTGTTCTGTCATCCTTGTAATTTGATGGCTATTTACATGCAGAAAATATATGATTATCATAGCTTATCATACTACATAAAATCCTTCTGATAATGTTTTTTTTTACAACAGCCCTCTGTTTACATGGTACACCTGTGATATTGGCAGCAGGAAAAAAAGACCTTAAAACCCCACCCACTGAGCTACCTGGGAATCTCAGAATACTGTTATTGAGGGCAATAATGATCAGTGCTATATTTACTACTCCAGTTTTCAAATACCATCATGAAAAGTGGATTCCAGAAACCCTAAACAGATAACACATCTGATTTCCTTGCTGTTAGTCTGAAACTCTTGGAGAGTAGCACCTGCAGCAGTTTAGCAATCTAATTCATAGGAATAAAGTACATACACTTCCTATCCTGTTTAACTGAATTTCACTTTGAGATCTCGATTCCCTTTGATGTGTCTACAAAAGAATAAAAAGGAATTGGTGCAACTATGAATAAATTCAATTTTTACAGAAGTGTCCTAAATTACTTAAGAAAAATCAGTATACATCTCTTTCTGGATCCTTGTCTAAATTCAACAAATAAACTTTCAGGACCTTTATCTGCTAGATTGGTGGAGTTATGAAGCACCTCCCTGGGTCTTAAAAGAGTGATACATTGATCTCTGAGTAGTCATCACCTGCTAACTAGCTGTCCTGATAACTTCTAATGGCTTTCAGCTGGCAAGAGTTAGGTAATTCTTAGCACTGTTAGAGCCACCATAAAACATTTGAGAAGTTGCACCGCGTTTTTCAGTTGCTCACTGTTTTAATTGTTTTCTCACTGAAATTATTTTGTGTTTGAACTTAATTAGTTTTATGTGCCAAAGTAAATAGAGGTACTTTCCTTTCTTTGGCCTTTTTAGTGGGAGAAGACCTAGGGATGTGAAAGAACATATTGTTTTTGTAGGGATGTTATTAAACATCCCTTCTTAAACATTTTTTTTTTAAAATTGGTATTTTGTTGTTTGGGATATTTTACTATTTCAAGTTCAGGGGTTTGAGTCAGTAATTTATTAATCAATCTCTATCAATGAGATTTTTTTTTCTTTAAGGAAAATAAAAAATAGATCAGGAACTAAAAAGTATTCTAAAGGTAGCAGGACTGCCTTTGTGGCTTTGGGAAGAAATGAGAGTAAAATGTTCATGAGAATTTGGACTACACTCAAAATGGTGAAGAAAGGTAAGAAATAGAAAAGAGAGGGCTGTACTTCTTGTTTAATATATGCTTGTGTACTTGTAGCCTTGTTGCTTTGGGGTTTGTTTTTTCTTTGCTTTTGCATCATCTTATGTTGATATAGTGAGTTATTGTGTATTTCTTTAATTTTCATTGTCTAAAAACTCATTGCTTTTTGGAATGCTATCATAGGGCCTGCTGGCCATTTGGTTTTGTTGCTATAGGCATCTGAAATGAAAAACTATTTACTTGATTAGCATTAGTTTTAGGGTTTTCTTTTCTAGTCTGCATTAAAATAAACACAAATGTTGAGTTTAGTGTTTCTCTTCAAGGATGAGAATGTGGGGAAACATGTAGTGCAATTTGGTTAAGAAGTGACTGAGGTTTTTAAGAGTGCTTCTGTTGACTATGGATTTAATTGCTTTGAATGTGTTCCTGGTTATAAGTTGTTCTTTAATATAGGCTTTGTTTCTACCCTCCATGTGTTTTGACCTGATAATTGATCTTCCACCTGTTTGTTGTGTTCCTTTTCTTGCTGGAGGTGTAGTGTTAGGTAATGTAGTTATGTCTTAGACTTTTTTATTTTTTAGTGCTCATGCTACCAGATTAGTTTCCTGCGACAAGCAAAACTGATCAATTTCAGATTGGATTAATGTCAGACATATTAGTGTTGAGGTTTTTGGGTTTTTAAAATTGATTTTCTGGGTCTTTTATGCACCTGAGACTATGAGGAGAGGTAATTTGAAATGATATAGAATCAGAATGCTCTTGCAGTTAAAATGTTTTAAAATCAGGAAATGTTGCTGTTGGCATTACTTTATGGTACAATTAATTGGTATTCTGCAGAAGTATAATATCCAGATATATTCCATATATTAATTAGGCGAGGTTTCTTTTTTTGTGAATGATGCTACCTAGCAAAATGAACCCAGAAGTGTTTGTGCTTCATTTGAGAAATGGAAAAAACATATTTTACTTTTATTCTGAGCAATCAGAAAGTCAAATATCTTTAACACCCAGAGTTGCTTTGAGTTATGCATACTTTATCTTGTTTCAAATTAGTATCAGCCTTTTTTTCAATATGTGCATATCCTCTATTTCCAAGGTGATAAAAACACTCCTGCGCTTGGAAAAGAATCTACTTTTAACAGGTGGTAGTTCCTGGATTTCAATAAATTATGATGATGCAATTATAATAGCAGGTGTTGAATAAACTTGTCTTCACTGGAAATTTTAAAAACAATTCTGCTTGGACTATCAGTATTACCTATAGTAACAGCATAGGTATTATGCATTAAGGATACACAGGTTATTTTGTTTGCTTTTGTTTTGTGCTAACAACTAGAGAGGTGTTTTTTTTCCTACAGAGAAATAACAAGATAGTAATAATTCAAAATATTTCATATGCACTGATCAGTTCTGCTTTTATTTTTGTCATGTTTTCATAGAGAAAGATGATTCAATGCTGTATTCATATAGATGAAAACTTAATGCAGTGTGCACTGCAGGCAGAAGAGCACAAATGCAGAGAGTTTTGTATCAACGTCCTCTCATCTCTGACATTCTGTATTACTCTCTCTTGACTAGTGTTGATGATTTTAAGGCAACCAGTAGAGATCTATGAAGCAGAAATTGTGTGATAAAAGAAAAAGCACTGACTCTTGTTCTTAGAATATGAGTGAACTCTGAATGGTCAAGAATATGGGAATGCTATGCAAGACGCTTATGTTATAATATAGAAGAGCCAAAAACCTCCCCAAAGAAAGCAGTAATATTATTCCACAGTTTACTTCTTTTAAATTATCCATAACTCGAAATGAATGTTTGAAATTTTATAGTGAAAAACAGGAGTGGAAATGACCTTTTTTTTCTCCCCTCTTTCTTTTGCGTCTGGTTTTAATATTTATTTTTTATCTCCCTAAGCAAGAATAAGCTCTAAGCACTACAACTGAAAAAAATCTACTTAAACTTTTGCCTGTTTCGTAGAAGGGCATTTAACACTCCCTTGGTGTAATGTAAAGACTGCTGAACAAGAGCATGTCTTTTATACATCTGAGAGGCATGGCATAGAGTACATTAAAAACTCTGGTTTTCCATTCTGTTGTGTGGTTACACTAAAATCAGGAATTGTGCTGGAAATTGCATGATTTAAAGTTCAAACTTAATTCTTCCACAGTAGTTCTGTGAACAAAAAGTTTTCTTGTGACAGTGATCTTTTTTTCAACAGCAGAAATTTGTTTCAGTGAGAATGCGGTATCTAAGCTGCAACATAAAATGGAGCTGCTTTTATGAAATGTGGGATTTCATTAATGAACTTGGACACGTGTCTGTATATGGTCAGTTGGTCTGCAAAGGCTTTGGAACAGAGCATTACTAGGGATGTGAAAAGGTTAACAGATATAGCTGGGCGTAAAAAAATAGATGAAACTATGAAAATATAAACACCCATTAGCCTGAATGACTTGCCAGGTTTGTGGGTCTGTGCTTGAAAATACAGACTGACTCACTGAGACACCAACCCATCAGGAAACTGGATGAGTCAGAATATGGCTTCAATTCTCGTGGCTGGGTTTCCTGGCATGCATGAAAGAAGATGGTGGGAATTTACATGGGAGCACACTAAACCTGGTTTAGTAAACAACCTACAGTTGCTTCTTGGTCAGAATCCAGTAGAATGATTCTAAGTTTATAAAAGTTATTTTCAGAAGAGAGGGGATAGAAAGCAAATGCATTTCTCCCAAGAGTGTGCCTTATATCATATCATGCACCCCACAACCCCCCACACCCTGAAATCAATATTGTCCGGTGTATCTCTGTGATAGTTCTATGGTAAAAGTTTGTGAAACTGGGAGAGGGATGACACAACACACCACAAAACAACAAATGAAACAGCAAAACACAAAGCCCAACTTGCGAGCAGTAACTAGCTGAAAATTCTAGTGTGAATAACCAGGGTGTTTACAGAACACTAGTAATTCAAGGTTTGTATCTGGTGATTAAACTGGACAGTAAACTTCTGCTGAAGGCTAGGAAGGAAAGAGGTAGTGACTCTTGGCCAGGAGCCAGAGACTCTTTTAGATGGGTACTAACTTCTATTTGAGATGGTAGAGAATGATAAAATTTTGGCCATTTATGATTTTGTAAAGTAATTTTTCAGTCTACGAAAGTAAAATTCTTATTTAGCCAAGAAACTGTATGTATTACTTGCATACTGAATTCCTTTTATTGGTATTTCTGTCAAGTGCAAGCCAGTGTGCATGTTAATGTAATTTGTTTATAACATTCATGATTCACTCTGTGATCATTCACAAGGAAAGTGCTCTATAAACATTCAAGATGACCTGTGACTAGGGTAATTTATCTTATGCTGCCTGCTAACTTCCCTGCAGTGTAGGAAATGGAATTGGATCCCATTTAGCCCTTGTTTATCCACTTCTCACAACTTGCAGTACAATAAGAAACACTATGAGGTGATGTTTTCACAGCTCTTTTATGTTACTGCTTACTTATATTTTCCCCTTAAATATAGACATAGCCATCCATAAAGATAAGGTATTGTACTTTATTCTGCATTCTTGTTAGCAAGAAGATGAAGACAATGCATCTAGATGATGTAGAGACTGTTACCATTGATGTAAGAAGGCTGAATATAGCTTGGTGGTGTTGGAGAAGGGGCTCAGAGCTACCTGATGCTTTAAATTTGTTGTTTGATTGTTATTTTGCTTATTAAGGCTGAGTCACTAGAAAGGTAAGTTGTTATATTTTAAGTATATGGGCTCCAGGGGACAGGAGAGAGTCACTTCTGTGCTGGTTTTAACACCAGCCAGAAAATAAACTCCAAATAAGATCTCACATTTCAAGAGTGGCAGCCAGCTTTTCCTCCTGAAACCACCCCCCCCACCCCCGACTTCCTTATGATAAGGTGCATGGTGTAGAACAACAACTTGGCCAGTGCTCAGCTCCACACCTTCTCTCAAACAAGACAGTTTCCAAATCTTGATTAATTCTGTTTTGGTTTGGGTTTGCTTTTGGTTTTGCCTAATGGCTTGCTGTAAGAATGTGGAGAAAAAAAAAAAGAAAAAGAGATAGGGTGGAGAATAATCTTGAAATACTTCAAAAATACTGAGAAACCTTCAGAAGAGGAGATGCAATTTTCCCGTAAGATTTTCCTGCCAAGATTGTCTTTGCTCTGAATATTTCCAGATAGCCACAGGGATAGCCTAATTTGAATACTCCAGCACTCTCTGGATGTGATTTTTTCCTGAGTTTATTACTGTACCGAGACACATCTTTGATTTAAAAAATGAATAGACTCTAAAATAAGCTTAGTTTTGAGTTTTTGCTGTACTTGCCAAATTGTTTTGTTTTATGTACTCAAGGCGCCTTTATTAGCCTGATGTTGTGGTGGATGTGATATAGTAAGATTAAAAACATGACTTGATCTCCGGGTTTTTTCATAAAAGGAATTCTTTAGAGGCTCACAATGCTACTTTTGTGGAACAGGTACAGATTATAATTTGAACCTCAGTGATTCTAAAGTGTCTGCTTATATCTCGAATTTCGCTTTTTTCTTCTGACCTGGATGAAAGCTCTTGTGCTGTAGAGGTCATATGCATGCTTCTTTCAGCATTCTTTGTTCTAGAAATCTATCATTACAATTTTATTGGTGTAGCAGCTTTCAATAGTTTCCCTTTCCTTTATTCACCAGCTCTTGCCCTAGCCCTCTTAAATATGACTACTGCAACTGCTCTCAGTTGCTTTGGAGAGGCTAAAAAAGTAAGTAATTGTGAAAACATGTGACTTCAAACATAATTCCTCCCTATTCTAATGGTTATTTCATGACGTTGGTTTCTGAAACAAAATAGTTTTAAACTTCTGGAATTTCGAAAGTCCAGCAACATTATTTTCTTTGTCTGTGATTTCCTTTGTTCTTTTGTTATTTGCCATGATTGTACTGTTTAGTCTCAGTACTTGGCCTAATTTATGTGGCAGTGATGGCTGTGTTGCTCTTTGCTCACCACTCAGTTGCTGATTCTCCTGAGTAACCTTGAAGTAATGGCCAGTAGCTGTTCAGTCTGTGCTTGTGTTACAGGAAGGTGTTGAAGTCATATTCAGAAAGGGTTACTTTCAGTAACATGGATAAAAGGGAGTTGGTGGGCTTCCCTGCCTCATAAATCTGTAGGAGTTGCATAGGCTGTGCAGTGGGTAACACTCTAGGTAAGGTTTGTATACAGAGCAAGGGAAAGAATTCTAGCATTTCAATCTGGTTTTCATTTTAAGAAAATTAGGACATGGGATGCTCCATCTTGAAACAATCATTGGGATACCTGCTCACTTTTAGAACAACCCGGTAATCATCAGTTTTTAAACAGAATCACCTCTTTTGATTTGCCTCTGTGACATCATTATCATTGTCATTTTTCAGTGGAAATGTTATGGCTCCAGGTAAAGAATAAGCTTCTAATGAAAAGAACTTGTTTCAATGCTAATATCCAACAGAACAAAAAGAACTACAAAAATAAGAAATACAGAAATGCTTCTCAAAGCAAATTTCGTTGAAAATTAAATAACTGCCTAGAGAGCCTCAGTAAGGCTTTTGACAAAAGGAATAATATTCTTGATCAACACATAGGAATGTACTCCCAGTGAGTGCTGCAGAAATGCTTATGTTTGCACTTGTAAGAATAGGATTTTTGCTATGCATTTCAATGTTTTGAAGTACCCTTCAAACCCCACCTCTCAGCCTTGGTCTTTGTTATTACCTTCTGTTACATGGTTTTGTCTTTTCCCCCACTTTCTTCCTACTCTCATCCTTTAGGGGAAACGAAAATTGATGAAATGGTGTGTATCTTTTTATTAAATTGGACCTGAAAGCAGCCACGTTAATTTATTACAGAGGAGGGAAGCTTTTTTAATGCTAAAATAAATCTACTCCTGCAAGACTTTTTACCCACATAAGTTATTCAAATTATTTTTGGGGTGATCATGGCTCTATCCTTTCTGTAAATATCTTGGGCACACAGAAATAATCAAAGGAATTACAAATAAAATGAGCAAATATACAAATAAATTGTATACCAAAAATTTTTAAAGAAATACAGGTGTCAAACATCAAATATTTTGTCTTAAGTTTATATTTACAGAGATGTGCCTAATTCAGAAAATAAATTCAGATAACTCTTGAGTTTTATTGTTTGTTAGGTTTTTTCCCTCTAAATCTGTTTCCTTGAGGAAAAATTACTTTAAGACAAAAAACATTTAAGATTTTGGCAAAATACTGTGTTGCACTCAGAGTTCTCAGGCTCAGGAATTACTACAGCCTATTCTCAGTGAGGTAAAAATGGACATGACTAACAGTTTAGGTGAGGAATGGACTGTGTTTTCTAGCCATCATTTGTGAAAATGTGTGTGTGTTTGTTTGTGCAACTCGTTGCTTGTAGGCACTTCTAGCACTTCTGTTGGCAGGCTAGTTTTGAATCAGATTCTCCTCCCACCTCTTACCAGTATAGCAAACCAGAAATCAAGGGTCTCTGATCAGATAAAACACTGCTGTGACTGGTGCTGTCAGCTGAATCTCTCTAAAAACCTTTTAGACATTCTGTAGTCTTGTGAGAGATGGGGCTTATAAGAATTGCTATTTCTGGAACCCAGCAGATGTTCCCTCCTGTTAATGATGCCTGAGACAGAGGTGAAAACAACCACTATAATGTGCTCATTCTGTGTCTGCCACTTGGAAGTACTGCGTTACTACTGAGACTGAATGTTTTTTACAGCATCAGCCACTTAAATTAAATACAAGAGTGAAGGAAACAAGGATATCATTCAAGTATAAATGGACCAAATATAAAAAGACAAACTTGCCTATTCTTTTTTGTGAGGATAAAATATGACCTTAACCACCATTTCAGCGTGATCTATTTGTATCCTGGATCCCTCACATTGATCCCAGTCCTGGTAACTGGAATGGGAGGATGGAGAGTGATGCCTAGTTGGATTATTATTCTTTCTATGGAGCAGTGCAGTTGGGTTTTTTCCAAAGTTCCCATTGCTACGTATATGTGTATATATGTATATGCTACAGAAACATATAAAGGTCAATTGTCATTAAATGTGATTATAAAAGTGCATGTGTAGCAAATGGATGACTTGTTGCCTTGTTCAATGGGCTAATGCATAATTTTTTGTTATTTTAGAAAAACTGTAATTGTACCTTTAGAATGAATGAGGCTGCTTTTACTATTTTCCTACTTTGACTCTGGGTCTTTTAGAAGGAGCCTCTTAGCTGTGAGTGCTAAGACTGGGATATTCCTCAAGTGTGGATTTGAGCATGCAGAGGGGGATAGAACTAACAGGCAACCACAGGAGCAGTGCAGACAGAGACATAGGCTTCTGGGCAGACCAAGAGCTAAGCTGCTCCAAGGCAGAAGAAATGAAACTTTTATAAGGCTTCAAGAGAACTCAGAATTCAACCATAAGAGCCACTGAAAGGATCAACACTAGAAAATACAACTGGAAGAAAGGGTCATAGGCAATACTGGACAGAGAGGACATTTTTATCTGCCTCATCAATGAGTTCTCATCTTTGTTGTTTAGACGGCTCTTGTTTCACTTTCACTGAGATGAATCATCTTTAGAGAGTAAGAACACCTAAGATAGTTTGAACTCCTGTTAGGGAAAATATGGTACAATTTCACCTCAAAGTCATACTTGAGGAAAGATTGAGGATTACTGGAAATAGGAAAGTATGATCAGGAATTACCATGCTAGCAAAAAAAAAAAAAAA
>LTAT01000006.1:33604280-33645927 GCA_003286495.1 Chlorodrepanis virens
AAAAAAAAAAAAAAAAAAAAAAAAAAAAAAATTGCTACTTACTGGATAAAATCAGTACATAATTTCATATACTCAGATTTCACAGTAGCAATTGAATAGTTAACCTTTCTGATCTTTGAAAAACAGCATCCAACTTCAAAAAAAGTCTCTAAAACTAGTTTCAATTAAAGTCCAAAAGGTGATCTGCACAAATGATGTTAGTTGGTTTTATTCTCTCAGTACATTTACATTTACATTCAGGACATCTCTATCTGACGCTCATAAATGTTGCTAGCTCATCCTACTCCTCCACAGGACAGCATCATTTTAAAATCTCTTATTTTGTACCTCATAGTCAACCTAATAATATAAACAATTTAATTCAAATGCCAGCTAAACAATAACTTTATTTTGTCCTTGCATTGTATATTTTCAACACTTCAAACTTATTTACTATGATGTTTCCAAACACGACTTCTTATTCTTTTCTGATGACATTTGAATTATTGAGAGATTGCATCTAGACTGCAAAACTCACTGAGTGTCTGAAAGAATCTAAATCTATTCCAGGCAGTATAAATAATTCATGCTCAATTCTCCTCTCAGCTGTGGGACTGCTGCTGCTTATTTACAGCACACTTCAAGGGGAAAAAAGAAATCCATCCTGTTTTATTAATACTTCTCTGCTATTAGGTAAAGCTGGTCATATGTTCCTATAGAAGCTACTTAAATATATTTACTGTGATTAGATGTAAATTGTCTTTTATTTTTTATTATATCTACTTTGTTCTTCATTTATGAACTTAAATTAACAACTTTGGGCTTTTTTCTTTTTAAATGATCTAGTAAATCAGTGTTTTCCTGTAAGGGAATCCCCCATTTCCCTTTCAGAACCAGAGATTAAGAAGGATGTGGGAGGAAGAGTTCAAGCTCCCCTAGGCTTTGACTTCAGTCCTTAGGCCTGCCTAAGACCTGTGCCTGTATCTGTGTTAACATGCAAATTCTTGCCATTGCTATTTATTCCACCATATAATGAAAATAATGCTTTTGAATGTTTCTGTGAATCAAAGTTGCACAAACACTTTTCAGCTGAGTCTTAGATTTAGGTTTTTTTTTCCTTTGCATGACCCCTTTCTTCAGAAATGACCAGACATTCCAGCCTATCCTAGCCAGTGCCCTGCAATAACTTGCTGCTTGATCACCTTCCACAAAGTTCTCTGATATTGCAGCTAAGAAAAGTCTCTAGCAGGATTCCCTTTGGTAAAATGTGTTTGGATAGGCTTTGGCTATTGCATCTGATTCCATCTGAAAAAATAAAGGGAAAGCTAAGAAAGAAATATTTAATATGCACTTACCCATGCATCATTTTCTACATTATTGGTGTAGGAATCTTGAGGGAAATGCTATGTGCAAGTTTGTAACTTTGGGTCTTTCCTTCATACTTCAGATGGGGCATCTCAAAGTGCAAATGTAGATGTAAATATTAATTATTAAAGCTAACAAAAACCTCACAGATTTTATTTTACACTAATGTATGATATATTTGTAAGATAACTTAGAGGACTGATACTGGAAGAAGAGGTGCTGCTGCTACCATGATGTTATGTTGACACGATCCTTTTCAGTTACATAAATTGATGAATCCATAGTTATTGTTCTGTTCTCTGCACCAGATGAGCTATTTCCCTCTTATAGCTGTAAATCCAGATGAATCCTATCAATTACAGGAATAAGCTACAAATGAGTGTAGGACTATCCTTCTTTGCTTAGAATATTAGTAGTTACTGTTCCAGACAAAATTATTTCATTTGATAGTGGAAATAATAGAACTATCTTTCAAGGGCATAACATTCCCTTTTAAAGAGTTTTCCCTAATGATTGGTGTGTGTGTGTGTGTGTGTGTGTATATCTATCTATCTATCTATCTATCTTACATTTAGAGATGTTTTTGTTATACATAAAATCTCTAACCCTTTTTTGAATGCTACTGCTTTTTGGAACTTCTCTCAATATGTATCCCACTACCATGTCTTACAGGTTAACTGAGGTCTGTGGAAAAGTTCCTTGAGCATTTTGCATCCACTTTTCAATGGCATTGAGTGGGTGTAGGAGTTGTGTCAGAATCACTCACATTTCTGTTCTCTCCATTTCTGGTTTACTTAAGTTAAATACAAAGCATTCTAATAAAATGCATCCTTTTATTTTAACCTCTGATTTACACCTAGAGAGCCTTATAGATATTTTTCCTACTGTCAAACAAGGATTCTTTTCCTGACTAGTGAAGAATAATACAACAAATCAAATTTCAAATTAATTGATTTAATAATTAAGTTACAAGGGAGGCATTAGATATCACTCTTTCAAAATTCCTGGAGTTAAAGCAAAGTGGTATTGAGCTTTTCAAAGGACTTATCCTAAAGTGTTGTGTAAGATGTTCCTCTGAGCATAAATTACATTCAAGAAATGTTCCATACTTTCCCTCTGGTCTCCAGGGCCTGGGATTCCTGAAAGATGATTTTACTAGTAGAGACAAGCTGATAAGACTTTGTGTATCTCAGTCTTTTCTGTGCCCTTCTTTTTGCTGCTTCTGTATTTCTAGAATCCTTTCTTATTTCCCTTGTCATTTCTGGCTGGTATTGACTCCAGATCAGACTGGAATTGCCTACCCCTATCTGTGATCCATCAGAATAACTTTATACTTCTCACAGAGTATAATTGCATTTTATTAATGTACACTTAAAAATAGGAAAACCACGTAAGGAATTTAAAAAAGCATATTTAAGAATATATCTTGAACATAGGTATTTTTATTCCGCTTATGTTTGCCAGTAGAAGAGATATTATTTGCCACCTTCTGAAACAAATACAAACATGAACTAAATTTATTTGGTGAAAATATGTCAGCTGTATGAATTCAGTTCCCTTGTGCATTTTAGTGGGGTGCTGGATTGGCCATGATATAACAGCACACAGTGTATATCCCATTACTTATCTGTTGGAAAGTAAATGTTAGAAATTTGTGATGGAGGTTCTTCCCTAACCCAGGTTGTTATTACTCATACTACCCTTCAAAAATCTTTCAGAATCATAAAACAGCTTGGATTAGAATTTTCAGGATCATCTAGTTTCAACCCCTTGCCATGGCAGGGACACCTCCCACTAGACCAGGTTGTTCAAATACCCTGACCCTGATGCAACCTCTGACTATTTAGTGATTACCCATCTCTTCACAATGATGGAAAGAACACTGAGCAAAGGACATAAAACAATGGAAGCAGTCAGTTACATGGAAGCGTCAGTTACATGGAAGCACTAAAGGGTGATTCAGATTAATAGCAGTGAAAACCAGTTGTGGAGTTTTTAAGGTACTTTTTATGAAAAATTGCATGGTCAGAGAAGTGCAGTTACTATTTTCATTCTTAGTGTTTGTTAGGTGTAAAACCTAAGTGCTAAAAAGTGAATTCAGTGTTTGATCTCAAAAGCTATTTTCAAGCAGAATCTTCAAACTTCTCAAAGTAACCATTAACAACTTCTGTTGTTTGTGGGCATTGGTGATGCAGGCAGGAACATTCTAAGGAGCAGCAAGATGACAGAGCCCTGGGAGTGGTGATAAGGGACTTGTGCTTCCAGGGGAGACCTGTGTGCATGGGAGTGAGCAGTGCTGGGGAATATGCCACCAATGTGATCTGTCACTTCTTCTGTAGTATCCCCTAAGTTTTGCCCTTGCATAGGGTCTCAGTAGCAAGCTAATGCTTTTCACTCTGTCCTTTGTGCTCAGTATCCTGAACATCATCATTGTCTTTATCTCCTAAACTTACAGTCATCAACTGCTGATAATCCACCTTGCTGTTGTCTACTCTGTTGATGATGGCTGAAAGCTTTCAGCACATGTGCTTCCCACCTGACCATGATCTGTCTGTTTTTCAGGACTGTTGTCTTTATTTCTGTGCATCCCAGATCCCATTGCTCAGTGGATGAAAACTAAGTGGCCACTGTGGTCTATACCTTGACGATCCTCATACCAAACCCTCTGTTGCACAGCCTCAGAAACAAGAGGTGAAGGCTGCACTGAGGAGGATGACACAGAATAATAACAGCAGAAGAGACATACCTTGACTCAAGACAGAGCCTGACTGAAGGCCAGCTCCTTACAGCTGTATAAGCTGTGGTTTCATCCTGCCTTTATATGTTCTACTGGCAGAAAAAATAACATTGCCTTTCACTAAGAGTAGTATTTCATCCTCTGTAATGGAGCAGCATAGCACTGCCTGTATTCTTTCTCCTAGGGTATGAGCCTGTGACTCTGGCTTTGATAGCCCAGGTGAGGAGCATCTCAAGTCACATGTCCACTCCTTAACAAGTACACTTTAATTTAGGATGAGTGATTTTTGGAGTCATTTTAGATATCAGCATGCAGGTGAGACAAAACCTTGTTCGGATCAAGAGCAGAGTTTCTTCTGTTTGCATTACAGCTGGATCATTTTTTCCTCAGTAGTGGTGTTACTTACTTTGTGTAATTTTATATGACAGTATGTTTGGATGTAATTAACTTTCCTCTGGAGAAAAAGAAGGAAAAACCCTAAGAAAACAAAATAGCAGAGTAGTTGTTACGCTTCTTCAGGGCATGAGATATCTCTGGAGACATGAAATACAGGGGACAGAATCTGAGTTTACTCATCACTCACATCCATACACCCAGCATAATGTAGCTTCCGCAGTCTTTCTCCATGACTGGTTCATACCACTTTCCCAATTCCTCACGTGCCTCAGCCCACCATATCACACCATAATTTGAAATGTTCCAACTTGGGCCCTTGTGTAATACTTATTTTTCTGCCTCTTGCCCTGCTTCCTCACCGGATTGGCTTGAGGTTAGATGGAATGAATGGTAAATTGCGGAGAGTCCTTTCTAAAACAACACCGAAGTAAAAGAAAATAGGACAGAGCAATTGATATTGATGTGTCTTTCTGGACTAGGATGTCTCCTGGTATATATATCTCTTGACTAGGAAGAGCAGTAGCTAAAATACTATCTGTGTCTCTCAACTCTGCCTGGAGTCACACTGTAGCCTACGGTGTTCCCACTAATGTCCCAATTTCTGTGCCAGCAAGAAAGATCCCACTGAATTTACTGATGTGGAAATAGGTCTGTAGTCCTCCAGGGACTAGAGGAACAAACACTGTCTAATCAATTCCATTTCTAAGGGTGATATGTGCTCCCACTCAGATGTGCTACTTGAAGATGTGTGTAAGACGCTGGACAGTTTATTTTGTACTGTTACATATTAACAGCTTCTGTGAATTGCAAAACTACATTGATTTCTTATGATCACCTTCTCAAAAAGTACTGTGGAAGAAATAAACACCCATATGCCTGTGTCTGTATTTTATATTTATATGGTATTTTGAAAACCATGGACATTTATTTTAATGCTTGTTTAAGCAGACCTTTTGATTGTTTCTGGTTTTGTTTTTTGTTTTGTTTTTTGTTTTTTTTTTTCTGTTGTTGTTGGCGGGTTTTTTTTGTTTTGTTTGGGGATTTTTTGTTTGTTTTGTTTGGGGTTTTTTTGGTGTTTTGTTTTTTTTGGGGTTTTTAGGTATTTTGTTTGGATTTTGGGGAGGGGCATGCTCTTTTGGGGATGTTTGTTTGATAGGGTTTGATTTTTGAAATTTTTTTTGTTTTAGGAAATTTAGTGTGTAATAAAGAATACTGACTGAAGGTGAACCAAGAGATCCTGCTTGTCACTTCACTGCTGACAGTGCAGACTTTTCTCTTGGGGATAGAGGGGAGTGTTTATTTTGTGCAGAGAAGAAATAGCAAAATTACACTTTTTGGTAGTCCTTCAGAAACCTAGCACTAACACCCCACTGTCTCCATGCCCTCTGTAATTGTTGTCTTTTCCTCTACATAACTCCTATCCACTCCAAATTAAAGATTTATCAGAGTGAAGGATATTTTAATTCAGCATCATCTTGCTAATCCTAAGTACCATTGGTGTTTGAGGTAAAAGTGATTGCCTGTATGAATTTCTCTTTAGTAGCATAACTTTGAATAATTTGACTGTACTAGGATGAAACTTTCTGTTCAGAGAATTGAAAATATCTGAAAATATTAATGCTAAATTTATACTTGCAGAGTGAATCTGATATTACGTAATTTCTGGTAACATTCAGCTTTGTATTAAGCTGTGCTGTCAATTTATACAGATTTTCAGTATAAAGAACACCTGCTCTTATGGTGTCTCAGCTGTTTTCATTTCAAGGTCTTACATGAAATGTGTGTAGGAGTTACAGGTATTTTGTTTATACTGTGATTTGCTCCAAGCTATCCTTTAAAGGTTCAACTAAGGTGGTTTCTGTATTGCTGCAGTGTGGGATTGTACTTGTTTAATAATCAAAATTATTTTGAAATCCTGCCTAATATATAAAATTATCAATTAAGCATGGTCTGCTCTGCCTTAATAATTTTTGTTCTCCTTCAGTAGCTCGCTTTTCAGGGTAAGCTCTGATACTAGCAAGAGCTCAGTAATGAAGGAACATGCCTGTTCTACCAACAGATTCCTGATTGTTTCCCCAGTCAGACGTTCTAGTGCCTATTAAATACAGAGCCACTTCCCTTTTGATTTCTGTGAGCTCACTTTTCCCAAAATTTAAGAGCTTTTCCAGTTTTTTAGGAAAAGTAAATACTTGCCTGCTAGGAGAGATAGGTTCTTTCCTAGTTAAATCTATTCTGCCATGGATTATTTTGATTTGCTAGGTAAATCCCTTAAATCAATGCTCAGGAAAAAAAAAAAAATCTGCATTCCTTTCTTCCTTGTGTTGGGTCAATGATGGTAATATTGGAAAGATTTTGTTCACAAAGGAAAAGCCTGTCTTTCCTCCAGGTGTTCTAACTCCAAGTCTTGCTGGTGTCCTAAATAGAAAATATCAGTAATACAGCCTCTCCTAAATATTATCATTCTGATAGTGATTGATTAGCACAAAACACTGCGCATTTGATGAGAAAACAGGTAATGCTGTGTTCCTAGAAGACCTTGTTACTGATCTGAAAACTAAGTATGAGGTCTATATTAGATATATCTTTTTAAAAATAAGCAGAAGAAATACTCGCCAAAGTGTATTTCCTTCTGAAAAAAGCAACTGATACTTGCACAGGAATAATAAAGAAACATGTCAGGGCATATTTTGAAATGTCGGTATATCTTGACATCCAAGAATTTGGCTTTTTTAAAGTATTTAATTTCAAATCTGTAATTTATGCTCCATGATATATTATCTTGACTTTGCTTTCCACTTATATTGCACTGATAAGAGCATTATAATAAAAAATCAATATCTTGTTGCTCTTGTCACAGATGTTGTATAAAAAATGTTTCTCGGAAGGGAAGAAATACATCTTATTCATACCAATTTTGAGGTCAGTACAGTGAAAATGCATGTGAGGAAGTACAAAATCCTTTCAATCTTAGAGAGCTCACATAGTCCTGCCTCAAACTGCTTCAAGTCAATGTCTTCACAAAGTTGAATTTGTTTGATTCTATTAAAAGTCACAGGAACACAGAAGATACAGGTCCTAATCAGTATTCAGGAGAGGGAAATGGACTCAGAAAAGGAGAAAGAAAATCAACCTGAAGCCATACTGTTGATGGGAGGCCACCTTCACTCTCTGACAAGTATAAAGGAATCTTTGTGTCATGTGGAATCTCTTAAGAGTAATTCTTCTGAAATAGTGAGTTTGAGAAGAACCAGGGGACCCCAGTCCAAAGATCACATTGAAAATGAATTATTCATTTCCCTGCTTGTTAAAATCCTATTTTTAATCACAGGTACATGATCTTCAGTTCTTCATTTGTTTGATGAACTGTGAAAGAGCAAACCCTCTAACTCATTTCTTGAAGTGTTTTGGGGGTTTTTTCACTGTGCTTGGTCCTTGAGAGGAACAGATGAGAAGGAAAGAAAAATATATTACAGGATATTAAATTTTTTTGAAGATGGGTAGTACACTTTGCTCTCTAGCTGATATGGCCTGAACCAATGCCTTTTTCTCTTGATGTGGGGGTTGGGGGAAGGAGAAGGACAGAAGGGTTTGGACAATATTCTTAGGCACATGTTGTAACTCTTGGGGATGGTGCTGTCCAGGGCAGAGAGTTGGACTCGATATTTGTGGGTCCCTTCCAACTTTAGCTTATTCTGTGACATAAGAATATACAATGTGATGCCATCTTAGGTTGTGTTATGTTATAAAAGATAGCTGGGATCTAGTTTAGACTTTGTTAGATTTGAAATTGATCTCAGCATCCTCGATGTCTCATGCCCTTGATATTACAGGTACTTGTTTTGGAACTAGAAACACTGACAGAGTGGACTAGGAGATTTGCTCTCTCAAATTAGAAAATTACATCATTTGCAAAACAAACTAAATGCACACAGCAGTGAATTCAGAATCTACCAATGTTTTTCTCACTAACATTCTTTGATAGTCAACATTAGTTACTTTCAAGTCCTCTGAGAGAAAGTGCTCATTATCTGTACAGCTAAATGATATGTAGGCAGGTACTTTAGATAGATAGAGATGCATATTTTAAGTTAAAAAGTACAGATAGCTTTGAAAGTGCATGCCAGTACTTCAGACTACTACTGGGTAAAAGTCAAGTCTTCCTATGGTAGTAGCTTGGAAAATCCCTAAATTTTACTTCATTGTAGCGTTCACTGATAAGGCAGAGTAGCAGCACTATGAAGTGTGAATGCACAGGCATGCATGTATCTTGAGCATGTTTTACAAATCATTTTGATATACCAGTTCTGCAGAAATTTGAACTCACGTAAGAAAAATGTAATTTATTTAAATAAAATAAAATACTTATTGGCTCTTTCTGGGGTTCCTTCATGTAGTTGTTAGCTGAGTACTTGTTAATTAACAAGACCAGCTTAGTACTTCATACTGCTAATGAAAAATTAATAATATAAGGGTGATATCTCAAAAAAGCAATGTACCCTGTTAATTTGAAAAACTCCTTTTCCATTAGAGGAGTGATGCATAGCTTAGCTCTTGTAGACCACCATTACTAACCAAAAAAAAGCCAAACCAGTAACAGGTCTTGATCTATTACTGGCTTGAGACTGGGATGTGATCATTTTCAAGTTTCTTATGCCTCTTGTAGAGCAATATTGATTTCACTAAAACAGCCTTTCAAATGTTTGTCTAAGAACCAACAGATTTTTTTCTGTACCCATAACTAATTTTAAATATTTGAGTCTGAACATGGTTTTTTTAGTCACTGATGGAATATAGCATAAAAGATGGAAAAGAATGGGTGGCAATGTCTTGCGGTTAGTAAAAAATTTCAGAGTTCTTCATGTAGTGATATGTGAGGCAAGGCAAAGAAAAGTGCAAGGTACAATGTAGAGAACATTTGCACCTTCTCAGTACAAGAAAGACTTGCTAGACTGGATCAGCAAAAGAAACGTGAGTTCCTAATAGAGCATTGTATTAGGCTTTATGGCCAGTATGATTATTAGCTGGGAGGATTACTTCATATGGGATTTTGTACACTTAACTGGAAATCAGGAGTTCATTCCTGTGTGCTGGTATATTTACTAATTTCAGTGAGGACCCTGGAAATATGTTCCACCAGGGTAAGGAATTCTGGCTTTCTCAGGATGTTGCTGGAAATGATACATTATTCCACAAAATGGATGGAGAAATTTCCTTGATTTTAATTTCTTAGAGAATGCATCAATTCCTGATTTAAATTCTTCAGATTAATTTTTACACTAGAACTTGCTGAATAATTAAAAGTTTGAAGATTTTTTTAAGCAAAAAAAAAAAATTCCCAGTCATTAGTATTATTAGGGGCAATTAATCCAGACCTATGTTGTACAGATAAATCAATTAAAATAGCTGTGGTTTCTTCCTATCACAAAAGATCTTCATTTTCCTTTATCTTGTCCTGCTCTCAAGTCTGTGGAAGCCAAAGAAAACAGTTTATTCAAATTCATTATATTTATTTTTCTGTTCAACATGAGTCATCCCTGTCTGTACATAAAAGAAATGTCTTATGCTCATTTCTTTCTGACTGCTGTCTGTGGCCAAATATGCTTTGTCTTATATGGCCAGTGTAAACCTTACCATTTTAAGTATTATGGCTCCCCCATTATATGCACACGTCTTTGCTTGCTTGTGGAATTTCCTGTTCCATCCTGGGGGCTTTTTGCCTTGATTACCAAACTTCTATATTTGCATAGAAGTTGCCATTCTTAGACCTAAGCAGCAAATTGCAGGATGTTGTCACTTTCATGTTGCTTTGGCCTGCTCTGGAGGCAAGGGCAGAGAAATCACCCTAACAGTTTGGATTATGTCTGTGCTTAAACTGTAGATATCTGCCAGATAATGGTGCACTTTCTTACTCATTTCTAGATGATTTCCACAGCTTGGGAATAGAAGGGCTGTTTGCTTGGCAAAGAATACTTAATTCATCTGACTGAGAACTAGAGTTCGTAATAGGTCTGACAACTTTTTACATGAGAAAGTTTACTAGAAAATCCTTCTCTGTTAAGATCATGAATTTGATTTTAAACTAATAAAGTAAAACTTTATTAGTTTAAAATATAATCTCTTTCCATGCAATGATTTCATATCAATATTTTCAATATATTCATGAAACTCTACTTGCACTATGAATACTGAAGTAAAATGTTAGAGTTGGTCTATACCAGTGTTTCCATAAAATACTAGGAGTTTTTGCAGAACCTGCCGGTCTCAACTGAACAAGGGTTGGGAACTGACCAATACATTGACCTTCACTCACAGTCTGCCTCTGAGGTCTTTTATTTAATCCAGAGGCTTGCCCACAAGAGACCAGAAACCTTTGCATATAATCAGTTTTGTTTGTTCACTTCTGTATGGCTTCCACCTGTTTGTGTTACAAATGAATAGCTGACTCTTTCGTCATAAGTTATTACTTGGTACTTCAAAATATTGATTAGTTCCATGTTATTTCTGTTTAGGTTTTTAAACCCTTCATCAGCTTTCAAAAAAAGTTATCTGTAAGTATCGAGATTCTAAGATTAAAAAATATAAAAGCATGTAAATCCCCACAGATTCATCTAGCAATAAAATTGAGTGGTTGCTTAATCAATAGAAGAGAAATAAGTAACCTTGACAAGCATTGTCAACTCAACTAAAATACAAAAAGAAAAAATTTATAAAGCCTTTCTCAGCAAGTCAAGAAGAAGGAGGAAACATTTTAGAGCATGAAGTATGTATTCAAGAAATTGGAGGTTTAATTGATACTGCCATCTTTTTTTCCCAGTTGGTATCCAAAATTAGGCCACTTAACCAGGATGATATTTAACCTTATTGTTTATGTAATTCTGTTGTGAGATAACAAAATAGTCATGGAAATTTTTAATTTCATCTCCTTGACTCTATTTTTGCTTTTTATTTTTCCTTTGCAGTTTCAGAATTTATGTACTCTAATATGTTTATTACAATCATGAACCATATCACATAACTTATCCTGTTGGAATATTTGAAATGTGGAATGGGATATGCTATTTTCAGAGAGAAATAGTAGACTAGTTATGTGTTTTAGGGTGTTTATCTGACTTAGAAGAATCAAGCTCATGTTGGACTAGTGAAGATTTCCATTTTAAGAATGTATTTACACAGCTTTTAAGTGAGGCAACCCTCATCACAGAGTTTGTAGGATACAGAGTTATTTTTCAAGTACTGGTGAAATAAAAATTAACAATGAACAAACATAACACAAAATACTTTAGTTTACCTAATATATTAGAAGAAATAGAGAGTGGGATAAGCAGGTGTAAAAAGACAGTGTAATGTTTTAATCTCTTTTGATGTATTCAGCAGAATCTTTTGCTGACTGCGGTTTTCATCTGTGCTCACCCCAGATATAGATTAGCCATAGGTGCTGCAGTCACAGCAGCAGGCCAAGTCTTCTACACTACAGATAATAAGTTACAGGAGCCTCTGCATATGAATAATGGAAAAGGTTTGAGTGGCTCAGTGAGGAGGGGAAAAAAAGGCAATGCAAATGGATTCTTGTGGTTACAGGTTTTAGGGTTCATTTCTAAAGATTTCACCCTAACAAACTGGTTGCATTTAAAAGCCCAGTTAAAACTTAAAGCTCTTTTACTACACTGCATCTGTTCTTGGTACAATGGTTTATTTTAAAGCATTTAAACTCTGCTTGTCAAGTAAATTACATACCCAAGAAATATAACCAACAAGTACACTGCATGGAATACATTCTGAGAAGCTTTGAATTTTAAGCATTGTGATATGTGGTATATCAGAAACTTTGTAATGAAAAATGTCCTTATCCTGGTGAAATGTTCACATTCATCGCTACTCTGGTTCTAAGTTGTCCTCTCGCTCTGAAATGGTTGCAGAGAAGAGGCTTCTATTTGCTTGGGATCTCTCCCCATTCTTTCTTGGCATGTTAGTCTTCTTATTGTTGAGGGGTTTTTGGTTTTTTGGAACTTGGAGAGAAAAGTGAAATCTCACATATTAATGGAAAATACTTATTCTTTTAGAACATCATACTTAAAGACCATATTTAAATTTTTTGCTTGTTATCTCTGTTGTGAGATAACAAAGCCCAGCAGCAGAGTGAATTTGAACCTCTTGATCCTTGTTTTTCAGACTATAGTAAAGAAACTGATCTGCTTTAGTATAATACACACTATGATTCAGAAAGTGTGGTACTTTGCCATTCAGAAATCTCAGATGCTGCTTCACAGCAGTTACCATGTTACTTCAGAATTTTTAAAGGTTACTGAAGAAACATAAATAAGTATTTCATTTACAATATTAATTTCACTATCAGTCTTACTGTGATATGGGAAGCTAGAATGCACAATGCAGTGATTCTTTCAATGGGTGGTAAAGGAGAAAGAAGTCAACAGACATCAAAAGGTAATTTTGGTCATACCTGGGACTTCTGCATATAATTTCACACTTTGGCGTGGCGTGAATACCTAACTTCATTTTGATTTGTCTGCGTGGTTGCTGCTGTAACAGAAGGCAAAAAGAATCACAAATCAAAAAGGTATAATTGTATTCCAGAATGCTCTCTCTGGGGTTCAGCTCTAAACTACCATACTAAAAGCATAAGCTTGAATAAAATAGCAATTAACAGAGCTTTAAGACTAGAAGATAATATGAATATTCCTAGATATTAAAAGGCTACAGAACTATTTATACTAGAACAGTTTGAATGCATAAAGATATGCAGCCCAGGTGATAGTAAGAAGCAGCATCTTCAGCTTAAGCCGAAAAAAACCCATTAAAAAATCCTATAGATTGTATGCAATATCCTGAGCCTGTTGCTGCTAGTTTCCTACCCCAATACAGAAAAGAGTGCTGATGAACTTTTCTTCTTCTTTTACAATAAAGATTAATTATACTAATTTAACAATATATTTTAATACTGAATTTCTTAAGCCCAGCATTCTAAAGTGGCTGAAGGGCAAGTGAAGGGTCAGACTAATTGACAAGTTTAATCTGCTGTGGCTAGATTGAAGGTCACAAATGGTACTTAATAATGTGGTAAAATAGAAAGGCCAGGCTCCAGCTTGTCCCAAAAGATATTGGAAGACATCTGAAGATAGCAGGATGAAAGGTTCTATTTGACCTGGTGTTTTTCTTTTTTAAACAAAGTATTATAGATGAAGGGGTTTAGGTGCTTTAACACTTCTAGAGAAACAGAGAGCTGTTTTGTGATTGATTTCCTTTAAAGTAATGAACAAAAGGCATGAAATGTGGGAAAGTCTGAAACTCCCTTTTTCAGCCATTTTTGGAACACGAGCACTGACTTTTCTCTGGTGTCATAGGACACCAGATTCATCCAGTGAATTTGATGATTCACTAGAATAATCAGATTCTAGTAAGGCAAACTGATATTTTCTCCCCACATTGGTCTATCAGAAAGAGCCAGAAGAAGGGAAGAACTTGAAGAAAATAGGTTTTTTTATTACAAACACGTCACTGGAAATTACTTGGATCTTAAGGTAGGGAAATCAGGACCTTTGAAGAACTTTCAGTTTCAAAAAATGTGTTATTCTAGAAACATAGGGTTTTTTTAAGAGTTCTCCAAGTAAAAGCTGTTTTTCAGCTTCATCTTGGTCATCAGCCAGGACGTGGTTGCAGGTCTCTTTTCTTCCCTCCCAGCTCCCATATATACATCTTTCTGTCTGTAAGAGCTCTTATATTGCCGAGTAAAGACTATTCTGGGCTAGATACCTTCCAAAATCTCGAATCAATTAAAATTCTTTCTGTTTATTGCTAAATGCAGATACTTTACTTACTTTCAGAATGGCCATATGTATTTTTCTGCTTTGTTTTATCTGTCTTAAATTCTCACTTAGGTCTGAAACTGCTGGAAGATTGATATGCTGTTTTCTTTGTCCCTTGTTTGCTGTTTTGTTTGTTGCTTGCTCGGCATCTCCTTTTAATTTTTCTTATCAGTCTAAGCTGAGTCTAAGAACTGCATGTCAAGGATGATATCACTATTAAAATATATTATTGTCTCCTATCACTTGCGTTTATTCCTTAAAAAAACCAGAATTTTTCCTCCTGGTTGGAGAACCTTTGTATTACTTTCAGGAGGCAGGAATTTGATTCAGATGAACATTAATTAAGATAAATAGTCTTTCTTTTCTCATAATTTCAATTAAATGAAAAGGTGGAGACTGATTTCCCCCTCCCCCAATATGTCCTTTTCCTTGCTGTTTCATATAATGAAAAATGTAATATCAGTAATGAAAGGGAGTATGGAGGGGAAAGTACTCACACCTGTGTTTGTGATAGTATGAAGAGTTTAATGGAGATGGGAGACTCATTATTGATAATATTCAGACAATTTTTATTTAATAAAATTGCTTTTTTCTGTAGTATAATTGAAGTTTGAATAATTTTTTTGAGACATAAGGCTGATTGAATGTTATCTATACTTACTGCTTTGAAGAAATGGCTAATTAAGAAAACAGCATGACCCTTTTATTCAAGGCTAAATTCTGCTCAGTTAAAAGGAGTTCTTTCCCATATTAATCGAGGAAAGATATATATATCGCCAGCTGGGGGTTATGTATAAACCACGAATGGGACGGGACTGCTGTGGAACGTGCCTTGAGCTGTTTTATTTTTCAGCATCAGTCTCATTACATGGTTAAGACAATGGGAAGATTCAGCAGCTCACATCCCAGGCAGCAGACAAAGAACTTAATGTTACAACTTACTTTATAACTTTTTTGACCAGTCACACAAAGTAAAAGCATATTGACAGTGATTCCATCTAACCACTCTAAGCACACGTACCTTTGGTTAAAGCAATACTTGCTTATTTTGAATACAATGCCTACTTGTAAGCTTTAAAACACAATGCACAGAGCTCCATTATTAAACTTCAATTTCCTAATATCTTGCTAGATAACTTCCTAAGCTGCAGAAAAGTTTATCTTAGACAAGCGTTAATACATGGACCATCGTTCTACTCGTCTTTGCTTTTCTACTTTTTAAATAATTTTTCTGCTGACCTATCTCATGGCTACTGCTTAGCTCTAATCACAGTTCTGTTGTCTCTGAGGCCTGCCTTTTGCAGCTTTCCCAAAATCCTCTGATTTTGTGGATTTCCCACAAGATACAACACTATAATTCATTTTGCAGGCAACATGAGGTGGGATTTGCATCTACTTGGACTGTAATCTGACACATATACTGATAAACAGTACTTAAAGGAAAACTTTAGCATTTTATAAGATTTTTTTTTCTTAAAAATCGCTCTCTCCTGTTGCATTTTGTTATGCAGCTCAGCTGATATTGCATACTGAGAAAGCCAGCTATTCAACTTTTTAATGTACTCAAAATTCTTAGGTTTTAAATGTTGTCAGAAATATTGAATATATGAAAACAAAGCAATCCAGAGAGGAAAAAAATGGTATCTTTTAAAATGGATTTTTTTATAATTGATTTTTACTTTTAAAAGTGAATTTAGGGTAGGCACCAACTCTACTTTGTTTAAGAAACTTCAAAGGATCACTGCTTTGTATTTTAAGTAGGCTGTATAGAAACCTGGATCCTAACATTTTGCTTTAATCTTTTTCAAAAGTTTGTCATCAGCTCTTTAAGAATAGATTTCTTCCAAATAGACAAGAAAATCCACAGTAAGTATATGAGTATATGAGGGTATGTTAGCACAAACAGGAAGGAATTTGGGGTTCCAAGGTGCATCATGCTTACACAATATGTGGAAGAGTTTAAGATGCAATGGTTTTGGAAGATCTTCACCCCTGGGTGAATTTAATTAGCAGGCAGAAACATTATAATAATAGGGAATACATTTAATTCCCTTTATAACTGTCCCCACTGTCCTTTGCTATCCTGAGGCTGAAAATCTGATGAAAACCTTTTTTTATGGTTAGTCTTCAGGAAGAGCAGTTATGAATTGTTCATAACTGTTCATTAGCCTGAGCTCTTGAACTCCATTAAAATGCTTCCGTAACATTTCATTAAAAAAATTAAAGAAGAAATGAGAAATTAAGCGAAAAACTAGTATGAGCTTGAAGACATTAACATCTGTTGAGCTCAGGCTTTAGGTTATAGTAAGAGGAAAAGAGAAAAGAGAATACAGTCAGAGTGCATCAAGGGGTTGACAAAGGAGAAACAGGGTGAGTACAGTATTTGGTACATCACAAAAATAATTGTACATGTACAAAATTATACAGTTTTAGAAAAGCAATGACACAAGAGAAACAAAGTAGAACTGAGAGAAGTAATGAACTAAGTTTATAGTGATTTTAGCCAAGTACTTAAATGCTGTAAGAAGAAGCTTTGCATAGACAAATGTTTTGGGTTTGTGGCTTCTTTTTCTCAAAGGGCGTAGAGGTATGGCATGTGTGTTTTTGCTTTGGGGTTTTGGTTTTTTGGGGTTTTATTTATGGTTATTATTTGACCTTAGGCATGAAATTCTTCAAGTTAACAGGATCTTAAATTATAAAATTCTTCTTAGAAGCTCTGCAGTTTTGTATATGTGTGGTTTTGTGTTTCAAATGTAGTACTGAACCTTTGCAAGATTTTTCATCTTATTCCATAGAAAAGTGATATGTTAGGGAATCAGTTGTTAGGATGTAGTATGTGAATGTTTGCATGTTTGTGTTAGAAATACACTGTTCTTGGATTTGGAATTAATATTCATATTTGCTTCATGAAGTAGCTTGACACCTGTGGAGTGCAGAGTCTGGACTGACTTTATTTTTATATGTGTTTTAACTAAGAAATTATTTGAAAAGTTATTTTAATTTCCAAATCCTCTAAGTCAAATAGTGACAAGTCCAAGATTTATTTAGGATTAATTAAAAGCATAGGTTGCAATTTTGAACTAATAATGGAAAGCCACCTCTTTCTGCCAAAACAGTCACCATTCAACATGACTTGCAGGGATCTAATACTGGTGGATGTACTAGTTTATAATCAGTGCATTTTATCAAACATAAGAAAGATGTTCTTAATAATTATAGTTAAATCCTGCCTTTGTGGGTTGATTAGTTCTTTCTGACTCTGTTTATCTATATCTTGACAAGACCCATAATCCCACTAGGATTTCTTTTCTGCCCATTCAGTCTCTACTCACAAGGAGAATTTCCACTAGTCCTCTTTTGGGGACTTTTGGAAGGACTCCATCTTAAGAAATTGGAGACCTTGACCTTAATTTCAGCTTCCTCATCAGCTGTGCAGTTGCACTTTGATGTGGTGGTACAGAAGCTAGGTATCTAAACGTCGGTGGTTTCTTTAGTACTGTCACTCTAGCAGGAGCTGTGAGAGAGGCACTGGAGACTGTAGGACAGGGATAACATGACAGTGGCAGTATCAGGTAGGAGAAGGCAAAGGTCAAATCTTTGCATGGAGAGAAAAAGGTCAGTTTCCAAACAAGGTCATCTCATGTCCTCAGCTCTCACTAAGGAAGTGAACGCCACCCATGGACTGCAAAGCAGTGTGATCCCAATAAGGAGACTGTTTATAAGCTCCAGATTTCCCAGGGAAGTTCCACTGGAATTTAGCTCATTCCAATAGGAGGGAAACATGTCCTGCAAGCACATCCTGAGGCATGAGACCTTTGTTTAGGCTAAAGAATTTGCCAAGGAACCGACAGGAGACCCCCCAGTCTTTGAAGAAGTGTCTAGAGGATGGAAAGCTCCAAGAACCGTGATGGGATCCCTGCAGAACCTTATCCATTGGACTAATTGGCCTCTTCCCTTTTCACGCCAAGCGTCTTGTGGACTGGAAAAGGAATGCTCTGGAGAGCTTCTGGTCAATGTTTGGATAAGAGCTTCTCCCCACATCTCTTGCAGGGTTGTTCTCAGTTCTGGTGCCCTTAGAAAGACAGATCTGCCGGGTGGGCGTCATCAGCATTGCAGGAGAGAACAGGCAACAGCCACAAAAGCAGTGCTCTGGGAAAATCAGCACCCTGGTGAGTCTGCCAGGCTCTTCAGTCCCAGCCTGGCCCAGTATCAGTCCTAGTGTCCACAAGAGTGGCTTTACATCCCTTTACCAAAGTGCTGAATTTTCCTACTAATTACTACTATTAACTACTACTATTAATTACATAAATACAATTAATATAAAATACATAAATACAAAATAAGGATGTTTTTAAAATTAAAATAGAGTGCCACAGTGTTTTCCTTTAACTTCATCTAGTAATCAAGATACTACTGGTGTATCTATTTGCATACTAGTAAGTAATATGCCTTCTTGTGTCTTTAATCATCTGACTTCTAACATATTAAACAGCAAGTTAAATTTGACCATATATCAATCTACTTGTATTGTTTGAGTGTTACAGTAAGAAAAATGCACATAGAAATGGTGCTTTTTGCAGTGTTATTCCCTGTCTGTCCAGAGGAAATGCATAATATCCTCCTGAGACTTAGAGAATACAGGTGAGAAAACTAGAGAAATAATTGCTATTGCACCAGAATGTCTCATAGAAGACTAAAGAAAGACAGGGAAATGTAACAATGTTTTAAAAATGGATTTAGAAAGCATTATTTCCTGACAGCACCATGATTACTGAGAAATGTACTGCTAACAAATTAATTCACTTTTCCAGGCTGTATTGAAGGGTGGTTATAGATTTGATATTTAGTGCTTCAAATTTCTCATTTAAAAAGATAATGTGAGGAAGAGGCCAAAAAGGGAAAAAGAAAAAAACCCAGCAAGCGTACATATATTTTTTGCACTGATGCAGTGTTATCTTTGTACTTCTTTTCATCATGACTATTGACAGCAGGACTTATCTGAACATTTAACATCCCTAGTTGAATTTTTCCTGTTATATTTTTTACAAGACTTTAGATATATGACCTCTTGAGAAGTATGACCATGTCCTGGTTTAGGGCAAAATTGGGAGAGAATCCCCAAAAAGGGGGCCCCTCCAGAAAGCAAACCCACACGCCCCCTCCCCCCAACCTGTTCTGGAAGAATTCCTCAGAGAGAGGTGGAAAGAACCTGTTTATTTAACAGGCACGGCACCCCCAGCACACAAAATGAACAATACCGGATGCCACCACTCTTTCACCGCCCTGAAAAAGATGACAAATTCAGAAAGTCTCTCCTGGGGTGGTCGCTGTTATCAGTCCCTCCGGCGCTGGGGCAGCTGCTGCAGCCACGGGGTACAAACTCTCTCGGTGTTTCCCAGGTCCCAGTCCGGAGCGGGTTCCAGTAGGTCCAAAAAGGAAAGGAGAAACAGTCCAGGAAGAAATTTGGACTGTTTAGCTAAACTAACTAATGAGAAGAAGCAGAAAGCAAGAGCAAGCAGAAGCAAAGCAGAAGCAAGAGCAAAGCGAAAAGCAGGGCAAAAAACAAAAGCAGCACTATGTACTGTACTGTCTGTATGTCCCACCAGCTGTGGGGGAGTGGCTGATAAGAAGCCAAAACAGAACTTTCCCTCTTCAGAGCCAGTCTTGAAAGCACAGAACATAATATCCAGCATAAACAGCACACACAAATGGGGATACAAGCATCCTAATACCACCCTAGGAGGCCCAACAGAAAACACCCCTTTACCTAGCTGTGCTTCCCTCTGCTCACCCCCAAACACTCCAATCTGTAGCCTTCTCCTGCAGTCTCCTCCTCTCAAAATAACAGACTCAAATATAAGTCAGTAGAGATATGCTGGTTTAAATTTTTCACCATTTCAGATTTTATTTCTCTCCTAATGCTTGTCTTTGGGCTTTTTCCTCAGCTGTGAATTGTTGTTGAAGCAGACACTCTTAAAATAATGTTATGACAGAAAAAAAATAAAAAAATTCTCTTTGGGAGAAAATTAGAAAGTGTAGAAGGATAAAACACTAAATTTGGCAGAAGAGCACAGCTTCAGTGGCAAATACTTACAAATGTTTATTAAATATAAGAATAAACTGAGTTCATTCAACAAAGAAACCAGGCAAAGAGGCACAGTTATACCTGGTAGCTACTTACTGAAGTAACACAATGAAATCGATGGAGGATTAAAATGCAAGATTTTAAACTGGGTGGAAGTGAGCGATAACCACTTGGCTTGGGTTTTTTTTCCACAAGTACAGAGATACTACACTAAGTTCTGACAATATCAGACTGTTAAAATAAGTCTTAGTTAGTGTCATAACCAGTTCTTATCTCTCCTTGATTGACAGTGACTACTTAAGCTGTTTTTAATACCAAATCACTGATTAAATTAAGTCAAATCTAGTTAAATTAGTTAGCTAATTTTACACACATAACTAGACCATCAATATCTATACCAATGCTACTTTCATATCCAAAACTGCAGTGTAAATGTGATGAGTGCATCTCAGCTTTAAAGGCACTCCTGGCATCAAGCTGAAAGTCTTCTCTGTGACAGGGAAACATCCACAGCCCTCAGCTTGCCATCTTACACACACATGAGCACATAGTGACAGCAGCCACATGGTCATACAGCTATTACCTTCACATTCATACTAATTATAATACTGATACCTTTAGTACTGTTTTACTGTAACACAACAGCTAAAGAGTACCACATCCCACTGAGTATGGACCACCACAAAATAACACAGACGTAGCAAAAGCCACCTGGGTAGCACAGCCTACCACATCTATTGGTTTTATAATGGATTTTACAACACTTAAATTTTTTTTTTATCTCTAGTTAACCTTTGGAGTTCTGCAAGAATTTTGGGATTTTAGACAGACAAACACAAATAAAACCCACAAGTTTCCATGGTTCAGACCAGTTTTGATTAGGATTTTCTCACGTGCTCATCAAGATCCATAGCTCAGGCTGCCATTCCATTACCACACAACCATTTATAACAAATTTCTGAGCACTCTGCTTTGCCTTATGTTCATCTAACTCCTTGTCACTGTATTTTTCTCCATAACTCCATACATAATAATAATAAATGACACTGGCATGGACTTGATAGGATAGGAGAGCTGCCTGTCACAGTAAATAGGCACTGCCTTAACAAAATACAAAACTCAAGTGTCTCAGAGCACTTAAGCTAATTTTCTTGGTTACTAGTACATCTTGGCTTGTGATTTTTTTTAACAAGACAATAGATTATATTTTTCCAAGCTCATCAGTTTTTATCAAGAGACTAAAGATAATTTGAATCAATGCCTACTACATTACTCTTGGTCCTATTAAAATTTCCCAGAGGTTTTCCTTTGGGTTGAGCAACAACATTTAGCTAAGCAATGTGTAAATAAGGATATATAAAGCCAGTCAAGGGAAAACTTTGCTAATTAATTCTATTAGTACCTCTAAAGAAAGCAAAAGGTTAACCATGCTCTTATTTGTAAGAAAAAGTGAAGGTTTTGGCTCAGCACTGATCCTCATTTGCTTACTATTACACTTTTTGTATATGGGTGAGAGTGTCAGAGCACTGGGCCATGAAAAGGAAGCTCTAGAAGAGAAGAGAGATGAAGAAAATAAAAACTAAAAGAAGTGCTAGTGTGTCCTGTTTCAGAGCAGCAGACTTATCCCCTGATTGTCCAACCAACACCTGCTTTAGTGATATGATGTTTTTATAATTGCTTTCAAAATGTATTTCTCAGTTTTCTTCTGAGAAGTTCAACACAATTGATAAGGCAGTTTTATCAGAAAAATGCCTAGTTTCCTATAATCCAGAATAACACTCCAGTTTTATGTCTCTAGCCTTTCTTCTTCTTCTAACACCTACATGTGTTCATGTCATGCTATACCCTAAGAATATATAATTAAAAAGACAAACAACCAAAATAATGCCACACTCAGTGAGAGAAGATATTTTAAAATTATCATCCAAGTATTTACCATTTTAAAATGATTAAATAAAAGGCCACAAAATACAGTGTCATGAGTCAATACTATACTGATCAATTCAAATACTGTCCTCTCAGTTAACTTTGCCTGAAATATTTACACTTCCACCTGAGTCAGTTCAGCAAGGAGAAACTGATCTTTATGAACTTAAAGTATGATTCTACTTCACAATGAAAAATGGAAGTAATTTGTTCATAGATTTGAATATAGAAAAGTGATAATGAAAAGTGTGTAGTTTGCTATGAATACTTCCACTATCTACTTCTGTATACAGGTGCCCAGTTTTTTATGTGTACATGTCTATAGGTACATTTGTGTGTATGTACATACAAATGTATCTTACTCCTCAGAGTGATAAATGTGTGTTTATTCTCCAGCCTAAGTATGGAGGTTCACTATTGCAAAGACATGAGACATTATATTTTATTCCAAATTCTTCACATTATTTCTTTTCTAAAAGATAAACAATTGTATTTTAAAAGTAAAAAAAAAATACTCAAAAGGCAGAAAATTAACTCAGAAAAATAATCAATGATAGTTATTCATATTAAAAATATTGTTTTAAAAAGCAAGATTAGTATTTTAAAAAATCATTTGAAATATGTTTGGGGGGCTTAAAATAGCACTTTAGAGGGATTTATGTTGCAGGGTAATTTTTTTTTTCAAGTTACTGATTTTCACTTGGTGAATCTAATATTCCTCAGATCACTACTCATTTGTGCACATGCCCATTGATTTCTAATCAAATACAGCAAACCACATCAATTTTGCTTTGTTTCCAAAAGTGATGGATGACTTACCTCTGTTCAAGAATGTGAAAATCTACAATTTTTCCTTGAAAGAGTCTTAGATGCAAGGCCAAATTACTTTTATTTTTCATGTAGTACATAACCCCTAGTCAGTGATAAATTTCCCATCTTTTCATTCTTACACAGACATGATTGCCCAGCAAGTGTCTACATAATTTCTTAAGTGCTGTTTCCAACTTTGGATCTCTTAAATTTCCTTTATTATCACTTGAAAAATTCAACAGCTACACTATGATTTATTTTTTTAATACATTGGAAAGGTTCATATTTTACTTAAAATCATACTTTGTATGAGTAAAAGAACAGTTTAGTAAAGACAGACTGTGAACTACATTTCTGGAAGTAAAACACAAATAAAAATGTCATCATAAATAAACTGTCTATGGTTTGTAAGTAAAACAAAACCATTAATGACTTCTTGTTCCCTTCAAGTGGTCAAATATATGCTTATAAAATATATTCAAAATTCGTATTTGTCTAATAAATTTATAAACTATTTTTTCTTCCAAATATGTGCAAAAAGCATTACAATATTAATATTTGAGCCAATTGAAACTGATACTGCAAAGTTTCATGAGGTAACATATTAGATGCCTTAAAGAACAATAAATCTCATTGTCACACGTTGTTCATCCTCACCACTTTTTAGGCTTGTAACCAAAAAAACCTCATATCCAAACAATTCCAAGACTAGATAAATCACAAAATCAGAGAATATTCTGAGTTGCAAGGGACTCACAAGGATCCACAGAATATTGAGTCAGACAGGATCCACAAAGATCATCAAATCCAACTCTTAAAAAATGTTTCCCTATAATTTATGACTCTCCCTAAATCAGAGATATTCGTTGCTTAGAATTAACTAGAATATACATGTTGCAACTTGTTATAATATACATGTTACAACTTGCCTCTTTCTTTTTCTTGGAAATCCAAGCTTTTTTTGACCTGTGTGAATATCTATTTTAGAAAAAAATTAGGCACTCTGATTAAAAACAGCCCTACACCTACCACATTCATTTGGTGTTGTGCTTAGACATTCACTGCTCCATGACTGTCCAACTTCATTTCAGTTCACTTTTGTTTAAAGAGTGAGTTAAAGCACAGCTTTAGTGCCTCTTTTGTATGTTTCTCCTCACTATACTCATGGTGGGAGTTTCAAGGACTTTGTTTAGACAGTGAATAACTCTAGGAAGGGCTGCATCTCCCATGAGGACTAAGTGGGCACAGCAGGAGCAAGGAACTGGGAATACAGAGCCGCTGCACAGTTAAGAAATAGCTAAAAGAATAAGGGTGGTAGAGAACCCTTCTTCTAGGATAGAAAGGGCACAGTCCTATAGACCAAACTATTCAGGAAAGACTGATAGTCAAAAAGATGTGTAGAGCTGCCTGAAACCAAGCCTGGAACTGAGTTGTTGTTCATTAGGAAAGGGTCAATGTGACCTTAGTCCTGTACTGCTCTTACCAAATCACATCATTTTTAATGTGAAAAGAATTGAAATTTTCTGTTCTGTAAATAAAATGAATCATTTAACCTTAACTTTTTCAGATTCTTTCAGAATTAGGAAGAAGAGCTGCAAGGCTTTTTTTTAATCCTCAGGTTGTCTCTGCACTAACCTCAAGACCAATGCTAGTAGAAGATTAAGAGCAAGTAGAAAAATAAATTCTTTTGTGTTAAATACAAAGCTGCAGGCAGAAGATTTTGTAAGACACTGTGAAGGAGCCAGTGAGAAGAACTTGGGGAGTTATATATATGGAACATAAATATAAATACAAGAAAGACAAAGGCCTGAAAAAAATACCAGCAAATCTTATTCTTGTACCAGAAGTTTCTGGAACAAAGCAAGAAACTGTAGCTCCTGTGTGAAAATGAGTTTCATTCTATACACTAAACCCCAGGCTCACACAGGCTCACCTGAAGGCTGCATAATCACTTGTATTCAAGGAAGATTAATTCTACATCTGAAGAGTACAACTGAAACAAATAAATGAATCCTGGGCTGGAGTAGTGAGGCTCAGTGGTTAAAGGAGAGGATCTTGGTTTATTCACCATCGCCAAGAGACAGAATAACTGGGAATGTAATAACATAAGTTTGTAAAAAAGCCTTATGTGATAAACAAGGCTAACTAAATTTTATTTCCGTGTTAAAGCAAAGATAATGTTGCCATAAACAATAAATAGTATATACTTGTCTATAGGTTCAGGTCAAAGAAACAATCCCAAGAGTAACACTGAATGGATATGTAGGCAAAGGCCTCCTGACCCCTACTTTGAAATGTTATTTAGCTGCCCTATGAAAGGCATGTATTACAATGTATTTCAGTAAGTCTGTGAAGGAACTAGCTTATTTTTCTCCCGTGTTCCTATTTTCTGATGTTCTGTGCCAGTGTTTAGGAAATTTCAATAAAAAACATATAAATGTATCTTTTAAGAACCTTGTAACATTCCTTTGAAAACAATGAAATAGAATGGTCAATGCTACTTATTTTCATGGGATGTAACCCTTAAATTTGTAAGTATTTCAGCCTTCAAACTGTGTGCAGAAAAACACTGGTTTAGAAAGGAGAAATTCCCTTATTTTAGACATATGGGAAAGTGAAATTCTGCAATGATCTATTCTATAATCAACTTAAAGCCACATATTTTTTTTCATTTTCCTTTGTCTTTATCTATTTCTGCCATTGAAAAGTAGCATTAAAATAGTAACTAGACAGACTGCATTCAAGCAGGTCTCTCAAAGGAACAGGTGGGGGACTGCCACCACTGCTGTACCTTGTCAGACCTCTTAAAGTAGAGATGAGAGAGCTGGATCTGAAGTCAGAAGTTCAGGGAATATTTAATTTCTGCCTCTGACTGCCTAATAAGTATCTAGAGAAAATATAGACTAGGTTTTCTTCTGGGAGTGCTCAGTGTAATGAGAGGTAACAAATAGAATTTGCAGGAGAAACTCCCAGCTACTTGTAAGAAAACTATCCTCAGAGTAAGAGCTGACAAACATTGGAATTGATTTTCCAGAGGTTTTGGACACTCATCTTTGGAGTTATCAAAACATGAAAAATATCAAAATGCATAAAATATGATATGTATACTTTGAGCTTATGACTTTCTGATTACATTTGAAGATCACATTTTAAATGTATTAACAATTTAAAGCTTACTAATTTAGTGAAAATAATTATTAAAAATGAGTAAGACAATCTTATCCATAAACTCCAAACAAGCAGATAAACCAAAATAGGTCTGTGGGCTAATTTTACAGAGATTTAGAAATCCTAATGTGTGGCAGGCATAAGAATCAATATGCTGAATCCTCAGGATAGTGTTGTGTCGTCATACTAGAGGAGAAGTAACAGTTAATTGACAATCTGTTAATCAAATAGGGTTTTTTTATCTTCATTAAAAAAAAAAAACAAGAAAAGAATTATTTTAATTATTGTAAAGTGTTTTGTAAATACTGAAACCTGTGATTTTTTTTTCCCAAACCTTAGCTGTTGCTATCAGGCAGGCCAATGGAAAAATGATGTGAAAGGATATTTTTGCAATAAACAGGACCTTCTTGACATAGCTGTCTGAAAGTCTAACAATTTGTTCTTACTAAAAATGTGCATAGTTCAGATGGTGTCAATATTTGCACTGACTAAAAGTAATGACCTCTTTCTTTGTTCCATTAAAATAAGAAGTAAATACTTGATTAAAAGATAGACTTGCCCAATGGCAGCATTGTTCATTGGTCCCTTCAGAAGCAAATGAACACAATAAATGTGTATCTCATAGTCCTGCCATCGGTACCAGGGGTTTGCAGGGCCTCAGGACTAAAGTTTATCAGTTTGCTTTCTTTGCTTTGAACTTGTCTTCACCTGCCTCCAGCCTTCCTTTGGCTTTGTTTAGCTCTAACAGGGATTTGTTGACAACCAGATGGGCATGTTTGGTTTACATGTCCTTTTCTTGGTGTGGTACACACATAGTTTTAATATGTGTAGTAGCAGCAAGTAGTCATTCTGTGTAGAGTGGGGGATTTATGGCTTTACTAGAATAAAAATAAAATTAGAGAAATAGAGGTCTGGAATGACAGCAGAGGCATCCAGAAGGGGCAGTGCCAGATGCAGGAAAGAAGTGGACTTGTTGAGTAGGGGCCTGGGCTGGTGATGGGAACTTCTAGATTTACAGGCTGCTCACTAATGGTCATGTGAAGAAACAATAATCCAATTTCAGACAAAGCCATGGGGTTTGCTCTAACATGTAAATTGCACCACAAAGCACACTTGCAGAACAGTGAAGAAACTAGGTGGAAGATATCCTAGCAACATATAAGAATAGCTGAAATTTTATATGTTCTAGCCCAAGGAAAAAGAAAACATCATGAACAAACTTCTTGAAGCAAAAGGATGCTGGCAACTTGCTGTATTTTTTACCTTGTTCCTTCTCACTACTCCTTGCAACAGTGAAATATTAAGAATTCTTCTGAGGAGTGTTTAACTGTATGATTAGTATTTGCATTTTTATTATTTTTCTACCTGTAATAATTGAATATTAACTACTAATGGTTCTTAGATTAATCTGTTACGATGACAATTAAGAAAAATAAAAAATTCTGACTTTCCTTAAAAGGTTCTATCCTTAGTGTCTTGTTACAGACAAAACAGGCAAACGTTTGTTTTATCTTTGTTAAGACTCATGAAAATAATAATATCATGGCCAACAGTTAAATGATGCCTAGAACAAAGTTTAAGTACTATTTAAATATGAATCTAGATAGTAATCCAAACGATGGGAGTTAGCAATCAGTCATTACATTGTATTTAAGCAAAAACGACCCTGCATATTTCAATATGCATATTTTAGCACTTCACTTCTAGGTGAATCTTGACAGCCCCTACACAGTTTTCATTGGTTTTCTTTTGTTTCACAATACTCTAGAGCACAATTCTATGCTAAGAAAATAACCCATATTTTCTTCTTTTGTGCAAACCCATAAAAATCCCCAAATTATTACTTTTTCTGGAAAGCAGACTCATATTTGCAGCCATCTATATCCATAAAATTGTCCAAAATCAGAAATATATTTTATGGCTGAATTTATCTTTAAAGTAAAAATATCAGATACTTTCCCTCTACACCCCACATCATCCCCACTCCCATCCCTTGAGAATAATTCATGAGTACCTCTAAGAATTGTTAGCTAAGTATAAACAAACAAAACTCTTAGAAAAATGTTCTCTTTGTATTATATGCACTAACAAAAATTCTTATTGCTTTTGATTATGGCTTTCAATAACTACATATTTTTGTGATCTTGCACATGGCATCTTTTTTAACATAACCTACATTACACAAAATAAGTCAGATGCCTGTCTCAAATACCTCAGCTTGATTCCTCTCACTAGTTATTTCCTTCTTATCTGAATTTGGCTATGCACTAATTAGAACAGAATTAAATATATGTAGCACTCTCAACAGGGAGTGCTACAGATTTTGCCTGTAAAATTTAACAGCCCAATGTGAGCATACTCAGAGTTTTGAAAGATTTCATTTTGTCTTCAATATGCAGAAACTTACGGCTTCTATCAGAAAATTGCAAAGTGCTGTCATGCTACACATTTCTGGAAGACTCTTTAGCAGCATCTCCAGAGGGGATTGAATATAGAGTATTTTAATGTACATTGAGCTCATTAAACTGTTTCTTCCCTAAAGTCCTGTTTCAACCCAGTTTTCAGGATAGATGAGTTAAAATTGAGGGAAGAATTTTGCCCCTATGCAGAACTTGTAAAAATGTCCCATGACTACTGATTTATTTTGAATTTATCTTGAATGCTGACTGTGTGGCTGGGAAGGAGTTGGAGAAATTTAGAGATATTGTGGTCACAGCAGGTACTCAGAATCTCTCAGGTAAAAATCTTGCGTTATTTTGATTAGATTTTTTTTGTTAAGGTGTAACTTGACATGTTGGAAATCCTTACTCTAAAAATACCCTGTTTATGTCACTACTGTTTCTGTATGAAATGTATGAAGATCCTAAGAAATCAGTATACATAATGGATAGTGTCTTTATCATAGTGTCAGATCAAGCTTAAAAGTGACTTTCATGATCCTAGTTACAAATTTCTGACATTCAGTGACTGCATGAACAGCATTTGCTGAACTTTGGACTATGCACAGTTATTCTCATAGACAGAAATATGAGTCTATTCCTGTAAAATGTGGGATGAGTTCAAATACAGCAAAGCATTTTTTGCACTCTTTGGCTTAAAACAAGACTTCAATCGCAGAGAGTTCAAAAAGACTCAAATGCAATTTTATGTATCTATTCTGACAGGTGCAAAGCTCCAAGCTAGCAGCATTTAATGAAGACCTCAGCATAAGCTCAGACAGCACAGGGATGGTTTCAGACAAATAAACCAGACATGTTTCATGGGCCTAGTTAGTGAGTTTGATTTTACAGGTACACTGAAAGCTGCTAATACCTGGGCTGAGTCTACACTAGGATCCAATCTGAGACAAGCAGACAAACCAGGGAGCAGGAATAATCCAGCTGCAGCTCTGTGCTGATCATTTCCAAGATGATTAATTGCTCTGTACAGAGTAGTTCTTAGTGAAGCTGGTATACAGAGAGGACCCAAGAGGTTTCACTACACAAAACTGCATAGAGTTAAATCAAACAGCTGCAAGCAAAATATTGCCCCATGCACAAAAATTATAATAATAATTATTTTTCCTAGCCTTAATACACTTTGAGTAAGATCACATTAGATATAACAGCAACTAGAAGAGGACAAGAAATCTTTAGTTTTAAAAGCAAAGTATCTACTAGTAAAATACAGAAAGCACTGTTTTTATTATGGTTTACCTTGCATCTGAACACTTGATACCAGTTGTCTACTGTAATGTAAATAACAATAATTTGGCCTGGCACTGTCAAATATCACTGTTGACATTTTCTCTGGGGAAAAAAAATCAAACACATACACACACCAAAATCCCCAAAGAAAACAACCATCCTCCAGAAAATTGCAATATATATTTAATTTGTATTTGGAATTGTACTATGCAAAAATATGGGCTTTAAATAAGGCTTCATTAATTGGTTATGAATCATTTTTCTACACAATTTATTCAGATTATTTCTGCTGTATTCATTGAAAATAATATTAAGCTGAAGTAGATATTGTTTATCTGAAACCACACCATAAAAATAATATTTAAAATACTAATAGATAGCTTTACATATCACTGAAAGATCAGTGACCACTGCAAACTCCCAAATGTTACCAATAGGTAAGGCTTTATGAAGCCTTCTCTATCAGTAACACTCAAACCCTTGTAACTGCATATCTAAAACTGTTGGCTTCATTTACTTCCTCTTATTAAATGTGACATGTATGGCCCACCAAGCAAGGCACAAGCACCATTAAAATCTTGATGCAAGGTAACAACAGGAATTAGCTGAAATACTGCAATAAATAAGAATAAATAAAGAATAAATGTATTCTTGCATAAATGCATAACATTTTTGACTTGTTTTCTCTCTGTCTAGTGAAAATTGTCTCAGCTAAGGGCTAAGTGATTCTACTCTTCAAAATGAGGAATAGAAATGAATTACAAAAAATAATGAAAGCCAAGTTGTAAAACACAGGGAAATTTAGATTATAGTTAATAGAAATGAAGGAACTCAGAAAAATCAGGTTTACTCAATTAAGGCTTACTGGGGAAAAAAACCTTATATATTTCTCATGAATGGAGGGACTACTCTAGTATAATAGCTAAAAAATGAAGGGTTCTTTATGAATAGAAGGCTATAATTCTGAAATACTGGGGAAAATGATAGCTCCCCACTCTTTTGCCCTGCTGCTGTCAAGATCCCTACTCCTCAAAGACAAGACACACCCTGGCACTGGGACAGGGACAGCCTGGAGAGAGCTCAAGGACCCAGCAGCCAGCTAAACAGCACCCAAAAGAAAAAGGCTTAGATGCAAAACAACACGACAAAGAGGCAAGTCAGAATTTGCAATCGACTATGCTATAGCATGTTTTATAAATCACTTTCATAAACCATGTAAGCAGTATCCTTAGATGTGGAGCTAGTGCTTGTAAGGGACCTTTGTTTCCCACCCCAACCTCTGTCAGGTAGAATCTATCTTGTGCACTAATCTGTTTGCCTTTATTTTTTTTTTAATTTTTTTTTTTTGGTAATATGTCCTGGGATGGAGATTACACAGCGTCTCTTACTTGATGATGTAAAACTTGCTTTAGACTAGAGTAACTAAAAGTTAAGCATCAATCCAAGCATGTAAAAAGATATCTATATTAGCCCATATTCACAGGCTGTTTACATTACACCTCATTAGGAAATTGCTTTCCAGTCAGAGACTTTAATCCCCTACTAGTTATAATACTTTATCTAGACAGATTTTTTACACAAGTTCCATGAAATGGTTGTTCAAGGAAATCTTTCCCAAAGACTGTTTTCTGTAATGAAACCTAAAACTACATTTGAGAAAGTGGAAAAGACTATTTTCTTGTCATTGCTGAGACTATAACTTTTATGTCAATATCAAGCTCATTAAATACTTCTTGAAGTCAGCAGCACCTGAATATTTTAAATGAGCATAACTTTCATCTTGGATATCTCCTTTCTCAGCTGCTGAGATTGTTATTTTGGGTTCATGGAAAAGTTCAACAGTGACAGCATTCCCTCCCTTTCCTCCATAATCCTATTGCTTTTCTTCTGGTGATACTTGCTCAATGCTTCCTTTTGGGGTTCAGTAATTAAAATTGCTCAGCCATTGCCCTGTCACCACAAGACGAGATCTTTGCAGAACATCAGCACCACCACTCTCAGAAGGCATGGAAAAAAAATTGTGTCAGAAGGAGGAGGATAATTCACTATTATTTCTCTACTGTATATGTAATTTTGTCATTGCCTTACTATCTTTTAAGGTACCAAAGATATCACTCTTCATCGTATTTTCTTCTATAGGAAGAAATATTTTTCTGCAGGAAGTTCGACTCAGTCACTAAAAGAATATAATATGCAGAAAATAAAAAGGAATGCTATTCAAAATGCTCAAGAACCTTTTGAATTACCCTTGAGAACAATTTACATTTCAGTTTTACCATTATCCTTTTAAACTAAGAACAATTCTGTAATCTTTCAGTAAATAAAATTGAATTTATTTAGCAATACCACACCTACTTTATTTTGGTGAAAAAAAAAAAAAGTTTTACCTTTAAATTGCTGTTGAAATTTCAGCTTCCCCTGAGATAAACTCTGTTGGTTAGATCATGACACTAGTAACAACATGGCTGTGGGTTCAATTCCCATATCACTTAAGATTTGCACCCAATGATCCTTGTGGGGGAAAAAAACATTTTAGACTTTCCAAGACAAAGAAAAACCCAAAAAATTTTATAATCATACTAAAACATACATCTCAATCTTTTCAAACTTTCCAAGTAGCAGAAATCAATGTTTATTCCCACTGTCTGCAAAATCACGTTATTTGTATGTACATTGTACAAATCTACAAATGTACATTTATATCCACATATATATGGATTTGAAAACCCCCCACCAAATATGAAAACTAAAGGACTGATTCAATTTCTGCTGCAGACAATGAGAGAAAAAAAAAAAGCCTCTTGTCTACTTATTATGCTGCTAGTCATAATTCCAAAGATAACAAGAAAATAGGACATTTCAGCATAGGGATTTTGAAATGAAGAGTTTCCTTCAAAAAGAGCAACACTATGTACATTGTACCTTTACTAGAAATTACTAACAATGACCAGACTTCTAGCTCAAAGTACCTGGGAAGCAAATACATGTGATTGTAGCTGGTGACTGGATCCAAACTTTCCATTCACTGCTGTGTTCGTGGGGCTGCCCTTCTCCTGGAAATGAGGCTCATCAGTGTTGCCTTGAAAGGCTAAGCTTCCCTCAGACCCGTGGCATGGACATCCAAACGAGCTCAATGCTCTGCCCCGACAGAGTTTCCTGGACCACTGTTTCTGTGCTTCCATCCACCCCCCCTCAGATTCTCCCTGCCTGCTTGGGAATACACTGAATGAGTCACCCAGACTTGCCCATTCTTTAACCCGAAACGATGCCTGTGCATTGACTTGCATAGCTTCCTAATAACTCAGAGATGAACACAGAACAGAGAAAACAGAGCTGCTGCATAGCAATTTTGCAATTACAGCTTTACAGCTTCTTATCCCAGCAATATTTACAACATGCACTCACACCTTCAAACAACAGTTCCTTTACAATCTAGGATCAACAATATGCTGACAATGTCCTAATGGTACAAAATGTTATCAAGTAGATTAAAAATAAAGGTATCAAGCTAGATGTGGTTTGGTTTTTTGTCTGGGTTTTTTTTTTCTTTTTTAACAAAATATATGTTCCTGGTGATTAACTTTTTAAATTGCTGTTATGCCAGCCTGTGGTTAAAATATTGTTGCTGAAGCAGAGTATCTCCATTGATATCCTTTTCTCAATTATGTAAATGTGTTCAAAAGAGGAGAAGTGGAAGGGGTACCAAGAGGGTATACACACAGAAAGGAATGCAGAAATCTGACCAGTCCTCTGCACTTCAGATAGCAAAAAGATCACAGTAATCAAGTATAGACAATATTTAATAAATCCAACATTGCAGCCCATTCTGACTACAAATCATTAATATTAATTACTTGGATTATTCAAATATTAGTTTTCGTAGAATCGGAAGGGTTGGTGACTTAACCATAGTCAAAAGTATTTTTATGCTGCTTCAACAGTTTCAGCAGATATTCAAACCAAGCAAAAGAGGAAAAATTAAATATGGTCACTATAATTTCATAAGCACATATCAGGATGTCTTAAAACTATTGTCCTCTATAACCCTATAGTCCTTTTACATTTACCAATACATTTTGCAGGTTGCAGTACTGCAAATAGAATGACTTTTCAAAATACCAGGAAATTATTTTTCTAAACTAGTAACAATATCTGAATAAGTATGGGTTCATCTCTGCAATCTCCCATTGCAGTGACATTCCTGTCTCCAAAAAAGTTACCCAGAATCTTGTGCAATGTGTTCTAGGACAGACCTGCTCAAGCAGCAAGGTTGCACCAGATGACCCACTGGTCTCTTCCAAACTTACCCATTTAAGTAAACTTACCCAAGTGAAACTCATTTTTTTTCCCTCTACATTGTTACAGCAGTTATTAACCTAATGCTTTGGACTACTACACATCCCCTCACCCTGGCTCAAGTGAACATTAAATAAGTCCTGTTCTTGGGGTTGGGAAAAATGTGTAAAATCCACAGTAGCAGCATGCCAGCAGATGCATACTTAGGACACTGAAATGTCACATAGCCCCATAGCAGTATTGCAGGGTAGGCTACAGTCCATGAGCAAACAGCACAGGACAGAGTTTTCATGCCCTTCTAGGCAAAATCACAGAAGTCTGTTCTTACTTCATCCAGATACTGTGGTGATGGAGCACATGCTGCTTTACATGAAGGTTTTATTGCTAAGGCAACAATGGCAATTCTTAGACCAAGGAAAATTTGAAATTTAAATACCATTTTCATTTTCATCTTTATTATGAGTGTGTGAATATTCTTTTATATAGCAAGTGCATAAAACAATGCACCTATTCGCCAGATCTTTAGATTTTATTATTTTATTTCACCAAACATTTCTATGATTTATTCAGACAGTACACAATTGCACCCTCTCTGCAATTTATGTATTAATCAGGAAAAAATATAGCTAAAGAGACACGTTAAAAATAAGATGAAAATCACTGACTAGCTGAGGTTCTGATAAGAATACATATGCAGCTGGTTCTCTGAATGCAGTATGCCAGTATATCCACTGTGCTCAGACCAAAGACTCGTTTCATAGACTGTTAGGCTGGCAGAGTCCAAGCAGACCTCCACAATTCTGGCTACAACACATTATGGGCAAAATGAGGATATGACTGAAGAGTGATTCAATAGCCTACTCAGCAAATCAGTCTGTGACTCAGACACTTGAAATAATGCAATGTGCTCAAGAGGAAAAAAAATTTAAAATGCAGATCCTTTTCACTTTGTTTTTCCCCAGTCAAACTGCACTGGCAGCCTTAGCTAGGCACAGGTTTCTGGTTTCAGTGTTTGATCATGAACGAACTTTCTTTGAAACACAGGAAAAAAAGCAAAATAATAAAAGTGAGTTATGAAAAACATGCAAGCGTTTAAAAATGTTATTTTGTTGCTTTGCATTTGGAACAAGCATTCTCATCTAGCATCATATCTCCTAGCTAGGACACAAAACCAAAACAAATATGTGTCATTACCCAGTAGCCAAGACTCCATAAAATATGAGTGCATAAAGGGTGCAAAATGTTATACACAATTCTGCAATTTAATCTCCTTATGAATCTGTTTTGAAGTTCTGGCATGGAGATTGCTCACAGCCCTTCACCTCAACTATGCTGTTAGAAGCAAGACATGTAGAAGCATACAGTTCAACTCCTGTGACATATATGCCTTTGTAAAAATTCTAAATAAATAAGACAGCTTGGCTAATGAGAAATCTTGTGGAAGCAACTTCAAGTTCAAACACTCGTTTGGAAAATTTAATACACAGCTAGAGATATGACAGCTCCTTCTTCCTTTAGTTATATTGGGTGCCCAAAAATAATAACCTCTTAAAATGTTCATGTAATTAGACCATAGAGAAATCAGCCAATTTTAGTCTTCAAGATTCAGATAACTGCTAGCTTGAGTTATGTGTTAGCAATGACAAATACTGTGTTATACATAAGCAGAAAAAAACAAACTGCATACACCATTTTTCTAAGTCCTTATAAGAATGCCATAAAAATAATAATGTGATAGGAATTGTTTGTCAGATTCAGCTGTTTACAAGACAGTGAAGAAGATGTTGTTCTACGAAATCATGAGGAAAAAAATGTAATTCTAAGATATTTGTGAAAGATATTCATAATAAGGAATGAGGTAGTTTAACAGATGAAAAGCTTGCTTATTGTTAGTCTCAACACTACAGTATTTTGACATTTAAACTAAAGAGAGTCTGTATTAAAAAAATTAGCTTCCTCATTGCAACAAATATTACTCTATTTTGTGTTAATTAGAGTTACATATTAGGATTATCATGCTCATGAACAGTGCATGAAAGTTTAATTAAAAGACCACTAAATTATTCATTTTTAATGAAACTGCCAGGAATTTTGCAGAGAAGTTCAACAACATTTATCATATCATTACTCTAATGACCTTCTTTCCAGATAATGAATAAAAGCTTGTAAGAATTCATAGAAACTCCTTAAAGGTTGAACTATCTTCAGATGCATAAGGAAAAACACACCTAAATATGTTCCCAGATCTTAAAATAAATAAACTTTAAAAACATATTCATGGAAGCAATGCAATGAACAAGATTTGTACTTTTCAATGGGAAATGGGTCAGATGTGGAAAAGTAATGAGGAGTACTTTTAGAAGAGTACACAGGAAAAAGCAAGTATATAAAAAGATACTAACAGCAGGTGGTATAGATGAACTAGAGAGAGCCATTTAGAATTATGGATATTAATCATGGAAAAGTAAATTATCCCATGACTGATAGAAAAAAAAAACAATAAACCAAACATGTACTGGGAAGAGAATAAGAAGGATACCACCTCTTGGCCTTTACCTTTGCAAATAAACTAAGCAGAGGGAAAGCAGTGACTATATCTTTATCTTTCTAACAACTTGTATTGCATACAATGACTAGCATCCTAAAGGTGATGGAAGTAGTCAGAAAAACACAGTAGTAGTTCAAATAGGATTAGAATTTGGTTGTGTGATAGGCCTTGCCCTGATTTAGCCAGGATAGAGTTAATTTTTTTCTCAGTAGCTGTTATAGTGCTGTGCTTTGGATTCAGAATGAGAATGATGTTGATAATAGACTGATGTTTTGGGGTTTTGTGAAGTCCATTCAAGTCAAATACTTCATTTTTCCTTGTCTCATGCTCTGTCATTGAAGGGGGTACGCCAAAAAAAAAAAACGTTGGGAGGGAGAATAACTGGGACAGGTAACCCAAAGTGACCAGAGGGATACTCCACACCACAGCACATCATGCCTGGTACATAAACCCAGGGAGCTACCCAGAAGGGCGGGCTGACTTAGGTTCGGTGGTGAGCGATTGCATTGTGCAGCACTCATTAAGTTTTTTCCCTTGTTATTGTAATTATTATTATAATTTACCATTATTACTGTGTTTCTACTTTACTTTCTACTTATTATACTGTTCTTATCTCAACCTACAAGTTTTACTCTGATTCTCCTCTCCATTCTGCCAGACTGGAGCATGGGGAAATGGAGGCTGAGTGAGTGGCTGTGGGGTGTTTCATCTCCAGCTGGGCTTAAACCATGACAGGCCTATTAAAGCATTAGCAGGATTTATTCCTTCTTGGCCCTCAATAAATATAAACTCTGAGAAGATAAGAAACAGTTTTGGAACAGAATGATAGCACTTTTTATCCCCTCGGTAAGCCCTGTGGGAATACTGTACTCCTGCACAAGTGCTTCCCCTCAACAAGCTCTCCTATATGGCCAGAATTGCATTTGAAAGAAAACTAACTGAAAACCACTTACCCCAGTCTTCCAGTAGTACAATTCAAGGCAAATAAGGAATGGACAAAATCACAAGGAAAACTAATGAACAAAGAGGTGACCTCATTCATATTTTCCCTACATGTTGTGTGGTATGATTGCAACCTGCTGAGATAGTGAATAACCATACTATTCTTTCTTTCTCTCTAAATTTGAAGCTTAGAGATGCTTAAATAAACCAAAAAAACCTCAAGATTCTCACTATCACAAATTTAACTTTTGTAGAAGACAGCTGGTACTTTACAATTCACTTTTTAGCAAGACACTCATCTTGTGCTGAGCCATGGTTAATAAATGTTAATAAACAACTACTCTCCAACTTACATTCTTTCAAGAGGCCTACTTTGTCTTGATGTGAAATTTTAAAAAGACTTTATCTTTCCATAGGCTTTCCATTAACCTTAAAAATGCAGTAGTGTGGGGAGCATTTTATTGGAGCACCACATCACATTCAGAATTGGTGCTGTTTCCTAGATACAAGCTGCCCACCGCTATCTAAGACAAGGCACCTGACTAGGCAAAAATTTTGGCCAGGCCCATATAGTTATTTGAAAATAGTCTGTGATTCCTCCTTAAACACAAAACCTGGCAGTCATGGCGGAAGTGTTTCATTTCCAGGACAAGGACTAGCCAAATATTGTGTTAGATTAAGAAAAACCAGTTTATCATCTCTATCCAGAAACGACCTCTTTCTCAGAGGAATATGGCCACATCTGTTGGTGCAGCAGAGGTCCATGCTCCCAGTTCCAAACTGCAGCAAGAGCAAGCACCTGCTGCCAGTAGGCACACACACAGAGGGCACACGTGTACACAGCCTGCAACATGGAACACCAACACACCTTTGCATGTGGGAAGCAGCACCTTAGCACATCTTACAGATTGCTTTAGGTTTACACACCCAAGCTAATCTTTTTTGTCCACTGAAACCTTCATGCTTTTGTTCCAGCATCTCTATGCATTATGTTAACCAATATAAATTTTATTTGTGAGAATAGATAAATAAAATTAAGGGGGTTCCCCCTCCACAACATTTTTCATGGGGCAGATTAGAATCCTATTTAACATACCCACCGTCCAGCCCTGAATGTTCTCTTCCAACATGCCAGTGGAATCCTAAGTTCTGAACTGAATAATTTATCCTAAAACATTCATAAAATATACCAGAGTATGCTGCATTTTATCACCTCAGTTACAAATGCCTATTACTTGCATTCAAGTCTGTGCAAGGAGAAATGCTCAACTCTATTTCTGAAATTCTTAGCAAACTGCTTTATGGCTCTACACATGCAAATAAATAAAAGCAACAGCTTTTATAAAAGATATTAACCCAAATCTGAGCTGCTACAAAAATCTCATTTGATATTCCCTGTTTTGGAGGGAGTGGTAGGATGGCATGAGAGTCTTAAGCCTATCCCATATTAATGACATCAGTAGAACTAAATCCTTTAATTTCTACTTTGAAACACCACAACTGATTATGTTTGCCCCTCCCATCACCATGGTTTTTTGATTTCTGACTGTTCATTCTTGCTATCACTGAAGATATAGAAGGCAATTTTAAAAATTGCAGTGTATGGATGCGCAGACCATCTTTAGATGAAAAATTAATTCAAATCAAAGACAACAGTCATGATTTTGCCTAAGTGCTAACACTTCCAAATTTCTGCCACTACTAGTGCACAATCTGCTTTGCTTCAAAGCCAAAACAACTGTGATTAGAGGGAATGAGCTGTGCACAACTAAAATATTGTCACCAAGAATGTGGGCTTTTCAAAAAACTCCCCAAATGTGTGGCTATGGTATGAGATTCCCTAGAATGCTAGAGCAGCTTCATATCTGCAATCACTGAGTCTGACATAAATATTTTTTAAGCTGGCATTCACTTGAATTTTTTTTCATTTTCAAACTTTTCTAGGATCTAATATAGTTCTTAAGACAATATGAAATAGGAAAAACTGAGAGGATAGATGAGCATGTGCTTATAGACAATGAAAAACATTAAAAAAAATATTGTGATCAGGCCTTGAGAAAAGCTTAAGTTGAAAGACACATGAACCTATAGCCTTAGGGATAGGAAAGGATAACAAACTCACTTTTGTCCAATTTGAACATATATACATTAGGCTGTGTCATAGAAATATCTGAAAAACTCATCCTAAATGATCTCCATTTCTTGCTGTCATCTGATAAACATTTGGTAATTCAGATACGTAGTAAAAAGAGTAATAATTCCTCCCAAGAGCTTTAGTCATGGCCCACCCCCTGACCTCAGCAGAAATCTGAGAAACCTTGGAAATCATAAAAGGCATTTTTTTTGTCATATGAAGTCTTCCCTTGAATTTTTTTTTCTGCCTTGAGTCTGGATTGTAATTAATTTTTTCAAAGGTAATAGCATTTTAATTGGCATGGTATACTCCTAGTGAATAATCTCTTTAGAACATAAAATACAAAATTAACAGTTATAGTTTATAACAAATCAAGTGTTTAAAGCAAGAGGCAGCTTATTATCAGAAAAAAAACACCAAACAATACAAGAAGCAAGCAAAATTTTACAACCTAGAACTTAAAAGTTTTCGCACTCATCTACAGTTAGCAGGAAAAGAAAATAGAACTTTGTTAGCAAGTCACAAAAATAGCTTTAGTAATTAGCAAAGAAAACAGTATTAAAAAGCCAAAAATATTTAATCACAAATTACTCCAGAATTGTGAAAACTTCTTCCCACAGCAGCAATACCTTTGAAGTTTTTCTTTACCTTTCTTTGAATTCTCCAACTGTATACTTTACATTTTCCTGCACATCTTCCTTAGCAACATATCTTTAAGCCTTTTAACTGTCTTTGTCTCACTACAGAAAGCAGAAAGTACTGCAAAGCTTACATCAGTTTCTCAAACTGTGCAGCTGAAATTCTGAGGATTTTATTCCTTAATAAATGAAACCTCAGCACTTACAGATGACTTTGCAAGCTGCAAGTCTATAGGTATTTACTGGTGCTCAATAAAACAGCAGTATTTGCCTTGGTACTCACAAGTTATACAGCTCTAAGAAGCTCAAGGAGCACGGTGTTAAAATCCTGTTGATCATTTGGAAAAACATCAGGGATTTATAAAAAGGGGGGAGCCAATGGGGAGGGGCAGCAGCAGGTGCCTCTAGCACTAATTAGGAGGTTCTGAGCTCACCAGGGACTGCTCCAGCAGTTAACTACTCAGTGTTAACTCTCTGGCTCCAGGCAGCCTCTGCAGCCACATCCATGCCCTCCAGAAGAGAGTTTGAGAGTTTTTATAGCCGCTTGGCTGCTGCTGCAGGATCTCCTGCCATCCTACCTGGAAGCCCCACATGCACACACCTCAGGTGCCAGCACACAGGGAGCTGACAGGACACGTAGTCTGAGACTGACAACGAAGCTCATCATGTTACCTACTCGTTTTTCTCCATATGGGCCTCCAAAAATAATTCTTCAAACTGCCTCATGTGTTTAAATGCAGAAATGAAATCAGAAATTCAAGGACAGCTGAATAAAATTGCCGCACATTGGCATACCGTGTATGATCCCTTTCCCAGACTTTTAAGGCAAATGAAACAGTGAAAGCAATTTATTATTCACATTGCAAAACAACTTTTTTAACAAGTAGCCCTGAAAGCATTTTATATATATATATAAAAAAATATAGATATATATATATGTGTGTGTATATATATATATATGTATAGGTATACATATCTCCTAATGGCATCTAGGCTCTCTTTCTAGAGTCAATTACTCAATCAATGGCTCTAGAACAGAAATACATATGAAATATTTGCAAACAGGCTAGGCTAATAAAATGATTTTTTACATTATCAGGACATTACAGCTTGACC
>LTAT01000006.1:33645937-33661571 GCA_003286495.1 Chlorodrepanis virens
AGCCACAAGATGCAAACTCTCTCGGTGTTTCCCAGGTCCCAGTCCAGAGCAGGTTCGAGTAGGTCCAAACAGGAAAGGAGAAACAGTCCAGGAAGAAATTTGGACTGTTTAGCTAAACTAACTAATGAGAAGAAGCAGAAAGCAAGAGCAAGCAGAAGCAAAGCAGAAGCAAGAGCAAAGCGAAAAGCAGGGCAAAAAAGCAAAAGCAGCACTATGTACTGTACTGTCTGTATGTCCCACCAGCTGTGGAGGAATGGCTGATAAGAAGCCAAAACAGAACTTTCCCTCTTCAGAGCCAGTCTTGAAGGCACAGAACATAATATCCAGCATAAACAGCACACACGAATGGGGATAAAAGCATAACGTCACCCTAGGACAGACCGTAATCTTATTTTTGCTTTTGTTCTGTCCAGCTACGTATCTAGTCCACTCTGTAATTGATTGACAGCTGTCTTTCCTTGGTTGAATAAATATTTAGGTGATATAAAATGCAGGTTGGCCACAAAATGATCTGTGTATGAGTGGTAGATAGCCGAAGAATTTAAGGGCTGTTTGGTATGTCAAAAACACTGAGATGTGTACTGCTGTGTTAAAATTAGGTAAGCTTACCTAGGGCATGATTGTGCATTTAAAATCTGACAGAAGACTTTAGTTCATAGTGCCCTTTGTTTAAGCAGGTGTTAGCCATAATAATAGGCTGTTGTGATGTGACTTGTCCTCAATAATACATTTTCCCCTTTCCTACAAGGTCCATTTGGGACTACAATAGTTCTACTTTAGAAGAATTTTTGAGTATAGCAATAATCAATGGAAGTTTTAGAGGGTGTCATTGAGAAGGTTTCCTGTGTGTTTAACAGATGTGAGATAAAATGAAAAGTAACATTGCAATGTCTATGAGATGGCATGAAATGGATCTATACTTACATGATTCACTTCTTGAGAAGCAAACAATGACAGACTTGCAGGTACCTTTCTCTTAAAACTCTTGTAGTATTACTTTGTCCCTTACTAATCCAGTGTGTTTTGCCTTCCTGGTCAGGTGGCACCTCTCCAGGTCATCTGGAGAATACAGTTTTCCAACCCATTGTAGTTGAAGAAAATTCTGATTTTGCACTAATGCATTTTGCTACTTTGTTTTGAACAAACACCAGTTAAAAAAAAAAAAAAATCTAAAATTTAATCTAGCCTTTTTAAAAAGGAATTATAGTGAGATCAAATGAAAAAAACTAAATCCAAATTATACTGAGAGCAAAATAATGTTTCAAATTTATATCTTTTTCTGAGCTATGAACAGGTTCTTCAGTTTTATAGACACCTGACTTCAATCTTTAATCTGCAGAAGGCATTTCTTTGCACAAAATTTCATTTGAACAGAAAAATATACCTGCATTCAAATAAAACTGTATATCATAATCAAATTCTGCAAATCCCACAAAAATTCTGCTTTATTTAACTTCTGACTTAAAAGTGTTTGTACAAATAAAGAAGAACTTAGGTGTCATACTAGGTGAAGTTGGGCAGAATTAATATTTTCCACTGTCCAGGTGCCTCAATTCTTTCAGTGGAGCATCTTTGTAAAATCCAGCATGATAGCACTAATAATAACTATATTAGCTTAAAAACTAAAAGAAATTCAACAAAATTTTTCTACAATGTGTAGGATGAATAGATTCCATCTGTGCTGCATAAATGTGCAAGCCAAACTCAGTTTTCTTAGTTACACTGATATAAGTTAATGCTACCAGTAGTGAACCATGTTGTTGTGGGCTTGGGAACCTAAAGTTAAAGCTACTTGAAATTAAATAAATATGTAAAATAAATGTACAGTCACCTATATGCACATGTGTAGAAATATAGGACTCTTCTCTCAGGAAAAAATAAAATTTTCAGCAACTAGCCTTAAAGATTGCTAGGCTTTTTATTCATAGAAAGCTATCTTTGCTGATGAATGATTCTTATTGTTTCTCTCTTTTGAATTTCATTGTAGTGAAACAGAAATACTTATGTACTTAAATCTCTTGCTCTTAATTTTAGAAATTGCTGTGGAAGAATGGAGTAATTAGTGAGTTGCATAGGAAGATGCATATGTGCAAGACAGCACTGAAGCAAAATTAGGGCTAAGCACCTCTTGAGACGGGAAAAAAAGGAGTAGTACTCATTTAAAGCAATAAGTTCTTGGGATGAAGGACAGAAGAAAGAAAGAAGAAGATGGATGACTTCTTTGAATCTAGATGCTGTTATCAGGAGATTTATCCCATTCTTGGTTTTACCATTCATCAGTGTCAAGATGGAGACTAGTAGTGCTTATTGCTACCATTATTGATCAGTGGAACTGACACCAGATATATAACTGGACATGATTACATGGCTCCAGACAAATGAAAATACCACACTTCTCCTTCTCCCTTGTCTTCCAGTCAGGAAGTCATCTTTGCATCTTTGTTCCAGTCGTCTCTGTATTTGCAGTAAGTCTGATGGAATGGTAAACCCAACCTTGGTTTAGTACACAATAGCCTTTTTTAACAAAACAAAATTATGTAAACTAAGTTGCTGTATGCCTAGTAAATTCACAGTTGTTTACTTCCAATAATAAGACAATTTAACTCTCCCAATAAATCATAAAAGAGAAATAATTTCAGTGATTCTTTCAAAAACTTGTTTCTGGACACAGCTACTTATACTGATCAGTAAAAAATTCACACAAACTCAATGTACATTAATGTTGTCTGCTTTGGTGCTTTTTCACAAACACAGGCACGCACAAAAAAAGAGAAGAAAACAAAGAGAAATACTCCACAGAGACATGACCTAGAATTATTATACTGGTAGACTTGGTCCTCTTTATGTCTTGCAAAAACTGTTCTCCAACATACAGATAAAAAGCTGTAATTTCAACATTGAGTCTGCAAGTAGCATTTTTTTCAATGTGAAGGACACATTTTTTCAACTCTGAAGGACATAGGTAATGAGTGAGTTTGTAGGCTGGTTTCTGTTGAGATGTTGATTTCAGATATTGTTGTTAACTTTCTGTGTTGTTCTCAAGACCTATCTCAGTCTATTCAGGCTAAGCAGCCACTTTCTAGTGTCCACATGGACATTTGAATCTCTCCTGTGAAAAGGCTCTGAATTAGTTATGCACCTCTGTGTGTACAAGTGGGTTAAGTTGTTCTTTCCAAAGTATGTTCCCGTGTACAAGTTTAGAGCAAATGCTTTGTCTGTCATTCTGCTGACAAAATGTATGAACCAACTTCTGGACTTTTGAACAACTAACAGACTAACACATGTTAACAGAACAGCACATCTTTTTCCCTCAGACATAAAAGCATATATGTACTTGTTTAACACATTCAATGCTTCTTCTCACATTTTCCCAATTCTCCAACTGGAATTCCACTTTTCACATCATCCAATATTTCTGTAACTATGCTGTTTATTGTAATATTAGACAAGGTCCACATGCTACATGTACATGTCTTGCCTTTTTACTACTTTTCTTGTAATAGCTGTGCATACTGCTGTTCATGTCCTCTTCAACCTGCCTTCAGTGAGAGCCAAAGTCTTGTCCCATCTAACAAATCTCTTGGCCACTTCTTCAAGGGACGTTTGGAAGTGAAGCACCTAAAATCAAGTCTCTACATGCAAAGATTGAGATTATTTCTGTGTGTTCTAGGCATAGCAGTTCCCATACTGCTACCTGCTTTCACATTTTCCTCCCACCTGCAATCAGACTTGAGTCAAACATAAATCAACATAAATTTTGGGTGATGAATCTCTTGTTTCTGTATTAAATGGAAACTGTTTCACGGTTCCTCTTTTGTATTTCTTAGTGCTTCCAGATTGCTGTGCAGAACTTATTGACATCAGTGTGGTTTGGTCTCTCAACTGGAGGGCACAGAACCAAAAGTCCAGATTGCAATACTGGCAGCTGAGGATCAAAGTAAGACAATTTTTTTTGGTTGGGTTTGCTTTGGATTTTTTATTCTTTGCCATTCTGAGATCAGGTTTGTGTTCTGCTTAAGGCAACATGAATTCAAAGTGTAAGACAGGCAACTAGGATACGGCATAGTATGTTCTAGATAAGCTTACAATAGCAATACTTCTGGCAGATGTAAAAGTGAAGCTCTGTCAACTCAGACAGAAGCACAACTGAGTGAAATGGAAAAGAACATATGTGATTTGACAGTACTAAAATCCTAAAAGCTTTTTACTCTTTGTGGCATCAACTTGATTTTTTTTTCTTCATCATCATTTTCTTTGTTAAGAAGAAATATTATGTTTTTTTTGTTTGAAGGGGCTTTTTATGTTGCTATTTTTTGGGTTTTGGGGAGGTTTTTTTGGTTTTTATTTGGTTTTTTGTTTATTTTGGTTGGTTGAGATTTTTTTGGTTTTGTTTTTTGGTGGTTTTGGGGGGTTTTTTGGGTTTTGTGTGGGGGGAGGTGTTTGGTTATAAAATTCTTGTTTCCAAAGTTTTTAGATCATGAGAGCTAAACATTGTCTCTCATTTTGGTAGGAAAGGGTCACAGTGAAAGTCATTACATTTGAGTTTACACCATAATAGTGACAATGAATTCTGAGCATAATTAGTATCAGGGTATCACTGAACTAATGAAAGACTCAATAGCAAGGCAATAATGTGATGGTATAACAAAGTCTGTGTCTTGGATATATTTCTCCCATTGCCTTTAGTATGTCTAGGATCTCCATCAGAATAAATTATCAGGCAGCTCTGACAGGCAGCTCTCCCAGGTCTTGAGCAAGCCATGTAGTTGAGACATGTTTGACCTTGAATAGTCTCATTCTATGGTAATAACAGAATAGAATTCCAACATGCATAGAAAACTTCTCAGGGGATTTTTTTGTTTGTTTTATTCCACTTCTTAAAGAACTTCCAGATCAATCTTCAAAACCTTCTGTAGTTTTTGTAAGTGCTTTGAGAATACTGACCTTCACAGAAATATTTGGCACTGAAGAGGTATAAAGTCTGCAGCAGTCACTAAGAGTTCTTTAGACTGTGCAACTAAAGACAATGTTTATAGTGACTGCTTTTTTTTGTCATTGCTAATCATTGTATTTGATTTACCACAATTGATTTTGTCCACTATCATAACGTGTTTTGTATGGAGTTATATATCTTATATAAGAAATCAGCTTTTGAGTCTTTGTTTATTTCTGCCTTTTTTGCTGTGGTGAATAACACTCTGAGGACTATAAGTGTGCAGATGGTAAGAGATGCATTTATCACTTAGCTACTTGGATTCTTGTTCCTCTTTTAGAATAGACAGTTTTCAGCTTGGAATGTCTCTCTATGCTCCTTTGTGATACAAAAATCTCAGAAGATATAAACAAGAATGATCAACTTGATGCTCTGATAACCTGATTGATAGCATAAAAGGAGGAAAACAAAGTATGTGGTCACATCCTTAAAATTCACTTTTTGGTTATCTGTTTCATAGAAATCTATGTCTAAATGTCTAAGAAGAGGGTTTGCTGAGAAATGCTGAAGTTGAAGAGAAACTTGCATGACAGCCAGTTTATGATTAGCTAACTTTGAAATTCAGTCTTCAGTCAGGCTTTCATTTAAATAATGATAAGTAACAGGCATAAAATTGAGAATTAGTAGTATGCCTAAAAAACCACCTGGTTTCAATCTTAGCTTAAAAAATTGAGTTCAGCTTTTAGTTAAGTTTAGCTTTGTCAGCTTCCCCCCTTCCCAAATCAGTATTGCTAAAATCATATGTATAATTTGTTTCAAATTACTAGAAACCACTATTTTCTTCCCATGGGGAAATATTCCAGGTTAGTTTTGTTAAATTACCTCTGAAGTATTCTGGATGATAGTTCTCGGTGGCTAAGGGTCAATTTCCTTTCTAGATAATGGTGCTACAGTGCCTGAAAACAGTGGCAGGGCTATGCAATTATCTGAGTTGCTTTACTCTACAAGAATCTCAAAAGTATCATCTCATGACTGGAGAGGTACAGATATACTTGGAAAGTTTTTTGTTGGTAGCAACAGTGATAAATTATCTCCAGAAACAGATATTACATCTAAATGGCACTTGAACTGTAAATCCCTCAAACTATTTAGTCTTTTTTTTTTTTCCTTGTGCTCTAATTTCATGGTGTGGTTTGTTTTTGTTTTTTTCCCCTTAGCTTGCCTCTTGGGTCAAGTAGCTCAGTAGTCTCATTCTGTCGGCAGTCAGTCAGGAAAAATTGTATGAATCAGGATCCTGTGAAACCCAAACTTCTTTTACTGCCAATCACAGTACTTGGTTAGTATTATGTCTGAAAAGATCTTGTTTCGTTATTTGAAAAAATTACTAAATCTTGTCTCAACCTGTTACATATAGCTCACAGCTATATTAATGGCTTGATGCCTTCTATCATAAAATATTTGTTCCTTGAAGTTTACTGATAAGCTGCTTGTCTGGTAGGTGACTGCACAAGGAAAACAAAACATTGTTAACCTGTTCAACTTCAGGAATCTGACTTATTCAGTTAATCTCCTTAGGCTCCCTCTAGACTCATAAATGGTAAGGTTCTCATAAAACGATTCACTGATGGATCACAACTTAGATTTTCTGAACTACCTTTCCAGAAACCCACCATCCTCACTTATAGAGGCTACATGATCAAGGAGTTGCCTTTTAATTTGTGAGAATACCTGTGTGAGTCACCAGTGTAGTGTAAGAACCTGAACCAAATTCAGACTGAGAAAGCCAGGGAGGTAAAGAGAAGGAAGTAGAGAGAAAGGTATATACATAGTATAGTAGACAGACCTGTTCCATGTATTTTTCAGATGGAAATCATATTTTTGGGGAGGTAGGGTGTGTTTTTATTGAGTGTTTTTTAATTCTGATAGTATTTGTGAAGTTAATATTTCAGAACTAGTTCATAACAGAAAATACTCTTCAATAAAATTGAAAATCTTACTTTTTTTCCCCAGAAGAATCTTTTACTGTCTATAACTAAAATAAATGAATTGTGCTGATTTCTGCTAGCTTTTTATAAAAAAATATTTCATTTGACATAACAATTTAAGGTCTAGTAAAATGTAGTTTCAAAACTTATTTGAACTGTCAGTCCCCTTAAGAGTTTGTAGAGAAAGATTTGCTGTTATATTTTCTGATTATTTTAGCTCCCCTAAGAGGAGAAAATTACTTCCTCAGAAACTTTCTGCATGACACCTTTAAGAGGACCAGTCCATTGGGTGGTGCAGATAGCAAGCAAAACTGTCTTCACAGTACAGTGGGTTATTATGGAAAAAGTAATGTTTAAAGTAATTTTAAAATAAAAGTAATTTTAAAATCAAAACAATCCTAACTGTTCAAAGAAAGAAAGAATGATTTATTTGAACACTGCCACTTCTTTAAATCTGCAGGTTAAAAATAAATATCTTAACTGGGGTTTTCTCTCTTATAAAAATATACTCAAAATTTGTCCTTACCTATCTCACTCCAAATCAGAATCTTGAAAAAATGTACTTTTTTTAAATGCCAGAAATTACTGTTCTTGACAGATTCAGGTTTTTGATTTTTTTCACTTGGAATTCAAGCCTGAGGCCTCATGCATTGATTGCTGTTGCCCTGAAAGTCACTAATTTCTCAGCTCCTGTTGTTTAATGGGCAATAGGAACATGTGTAGGCAGGAAAAATAAAGGTCCTTCCAATTTCTTACATCGGTCCCTTGAAGTAGTTTTGCTTAATCTATTTTTGTACAGCTGTCTTTCACTGCAGGATTGTTTTTTAATTAGTTTTAGAATTCACAGCTCTTGCTTCTATTCCTTCAAATCTTTCTCTGTACTTGATGTTTTCAGTATTGGTAAAGCCTGTGGGTCAAGGTGACCACACAAATCTTTTCATACCTAATTTCAGAGAGGTTGTATCTGTATTGCTTTTCCTTACTGTGTGGGTTGTTGTTTTTTTCCTATTTTCCCTCCTTTGGCCATATTGGCTTTTTAAACTCCTCATTTTATTGCTGTACTTTATGCATTCCACATCCTTTGGGCACACTTTAATCTCATTATACACATTTCAGTTTCTCTCTGCTGTTTCCTCTCTGCCATTTCATTACACTCGATTTCACTCAACCTGCTGATTTTTTTTTCCCCCTAAACTCTGTTATTCTGCAATCCAGTATCTTCATTTCCCCCCTTTGGTTTTACTGTAGATACAATTTTACACTTAACTAGATTAAAATTACAGTGCAAAGCACTTTACTTGTTCTGTAAACTTTGTCTCAAATACTGTCCGGAACTAAAACATTCAGCACAGTAAGAAAAACACAGAAAACCAAACCACAAAAAATAATTACATGACAAATGCATTAACCATTCAAACTGATCTAGAAGTGGAGGATTGTAAATAAAGAACTCCTGGGAATAGGATAAAAGTGTGTTCAAGCAACTGGATAATGCAATCCAAGATGAACAATTTCTGATGTAAAAAAATACAAAATATACCAAACATAAAGCAGGTAAATAATATGAATTGAGTAAACAATAAGCCATCTAGCACCAAATGATTACAACAAGAAGAGAAAGATATCACTTGTCCTCATTCACCGTCACTATGAATAGCTGCTTTCTTCTCTCAAATTGTCCAGTGTTATGTAATTATCTGACTGAGACATAGCCAAATGGGAACTGAAAATTCTGGAAAGGAGTTCCAGGTATTTGAAATTGAACTGAACTTTTTCTTCTATGCATTACTAGAAGGTGGAGGAGATTGTTTTTTCCCTTGTCACGGAGACATAGCATTAATCAGAGGTGACGTACCCTTACACACCATTGCTTTTTATATAACCTGCATTTTACAGTGGCGTTTATCTAATGTGTTCATTTCCTTTCACACTCAGGAACATTATTAATAATTACATTTATACTACTCATGCTGTCTCCTTGCATGTGCTTTTCTTGTTTTCTTAAAAAAAAAAAAGGCAATTCTCTTTGACTAGAGCATGTTAAGTTTTACTAGTCTAGAGTCTGACCATCACAAAAATTCAATATAAATGGAGTATTTGGTATCATTAGATCTTCCAGAGGAAGAAATCCCTGTTATTTTCTTCAAAGAGCATAAAAATAATAAAAAATCACAATTTAACTGTAAACTTTTAGTACTGTATGGTTGTGTTTCTTTATAAGAAAAATTAAATGGTAACAATAAAAGGCTTAGTGCTTTGCAGAAATATTTTGCTTTTTTTCTTCTGTTTAGAATATCGCTTCAAATTCAAATTTTTTTTCCCCATTGATATACTTCTATTTGTCTTATCTTTGCCATTTTGAGTGATTTTTTTTTTTCCTTTCATTCAGACATTCCTTCTAAGGAAAATCATGCTTGATGCTATATAAGATGTCTTTAATATGCTGTAATCTCTTAATATAAATTAAGAAATATGGTGCCCTCCTTTTTCAATGGATGACTAGTTCTCAAAAAAGATGAGGGAGACAATGTCACAGCCATGGTCAAGTTCTTAATTCTCTCTTAACTTCTAGATACTGGGTACAATCTGAGCTTTGAAACACTGACAATAACTTTTGAGTCAGGCAGTCCAGGTTTCCACCTACCTTATTTATTTATCCCACTCATATCTCACTGAATTAGTCATAACTGGACTATAGGAGGCTGTATCAAAGGACTTGATAAAAATCAAGGTACATGGAATTCACTCTTCTGTTCTTAGCCACACTGCCATCCATCTCATCTTAGATAGCAATGGAGTTAGGCAGATATGATTTGCCCTTAGTAAATTGTTCTCATTACTCCTAGTCACTCTCTTGTCTCTTGTTTTAAGAAATGAATTCTAGGGGAAATTGCTCCATAACCTTTCTGGGCATAAGGCAAGGCTGACCAATGTGTAGGTTCCTGAATCCTCCTTGCCCTTTTTGAAGATGGATGACATTGGTCTTTTTTTCCAGCCATCAGGAACCTTTGATCATTACCATGATAATAGGGAACAGTCTCAGTTACACAACCAGCTCCATAAACATCAATTCCAAACAGTTGCATATGTACAGGGCATTTAAATAATCCACAACTCTTTCTTCCTCTACTCTGGGTACAACTTCACTCATTCAGATTCTGCTTGGAGGATGACTGAGAACAAGATTTACCAATGAAAATGGAGTCAAAGAAGGCAGTGAATACCTCAGCCTTATCTCTTCTCATATAAGATTTCCTGCCTCAGTGAGCAATGAGTTCACATTTGTCTTATCTTCTCTTCTGCTATTGAAGAACTTAGAAAAATCTTGCTTATTATCCTTTATCTCTTTTGGTAGTGTCAGATTGATATGGGCTTTGGCTTTTTCCTTGGTGTGATTGGTCTTCTTATTCCTCCCATACAGCCTATTCCTGCCTTCACCTCCTGTATATTTCCTTTATGTGTTTAGGGTCAACTTAGGAGCTCCACATTCATTAATGCCTGCTTAGCTTTCTGCAAATCTAAGCTTGCTTTCTGAAATACAAATTTGTTGTTAATCTCGCTCACTATTCTTCAGATCATAAACTTCACAGTGTTTTGATCACTGATGCCAAGGCTGCCCTTGACCTTTACATCATTCAGAACTTCTTGTTTGTAAGAAATAGATAAAATTGAATATCTCTTCTAATCTGTTCATCAGTCACCTGGATCATTCATTTTTCCTCTGTTGTGCACATAATAGGTTCGGCCTAAGTCCTGAGGTATCCTAACAAGTCTTGCTCTCAGCAGTGACCAGAGCATTCAATACACCTGAACCTGCAGCTCTGCAGGGAGCAGGAAGCCAGGTGCTTCCAGCCTGCCCTGCACCAACAGCTCCCATAGGATGGGCAGCAGAGCATAGATGGGTTGCAGCATGTCTTGGCAGCACTGCTTGCACCTTGTCTGTGCTCTAACCAGACTCATGGATGTTCTTTGGAACTATTCTATTTCTGTTCTCTCCATTAAGAGACCAGGTAATAAAGCTGAACAAAACTTTCAGAGACTTTGTTTCATTAATTCATCTAATGGAATTGTAATGTGTTTAGTGTTAGTTTTGTCTCTTACACAACCTAATATTTTCTTTGCTTTCTGACTGTTTTGTGCTGAAGTTTTCACAAGATTTCCAGAGTTGCACTCACATCTAAGTTGCTTCAGCTCATGTTGAAAGTTGTGAGTGTATATAAATCTGCTGTGCCTTGAAATCTTTCCTAGGTGAGAATGGCTTCAGCAGTTTTTCTGTAGATTTTATGATCTTGTTTTGTCTTCTTTTTCTCAGGTTACTCCATGTAAAATATATGCTTATATGATAAACATGTGTAAATGGACATGCTATATACAGAAAATGGAACTTCAACCTCATGGTATGTTGGGATTGTATTTATTAGTATGCTGACTATTTAGAAGTGAAAAAAAAAAAAGATGTGTGGCAGGCAAAAGGTAATTTGGCCAACAAAACTTTAATACAATGCTTTACAGCTGAGTGTCCTCCTCCTTATTCTTCTATTTTGTATAAATAATACTTTTAAATTAATAGAATAAAAGGTATAAAAAGTACTGCAGACTCTTAAAATATTGCAACTGGAAAACATATAAAGATAGTAAAAAATATAAGGAGCTAATATGTGTGAAAAATAAAAAATATATACTCTGCTCTCTGTTGGTCTGCTCCTCTTCCCCCTTCTCCTTTGGCATACACAGACAAGACTTGCAGAACACAGCAATTTCACATCAGTGTGCTCTGGTTTTTGTGCATTACTTCACCTTTTTTCTCATTTTACTTTGCTTCACCCTAGTCAGTTTTTGCTCATGTTAACTGCCTTTTTGGTAGTACTTTTTAATTAAAGAAACACTTGTGTGTTTTTCAGTGCTGCCATGATATACTTTCATTCAACAAATTTGTGGGCTCAGTGAAGAACTCTGTGATAGATAAGCTTGTTTATATTTATTGAACAATGGTAAAAATGGTAAAAGCTTTATGAAAACTCGGTAGAAATTTCAAAAGTGAGGAGAAATTTTGAAAATTAAAAAAGAAGCTGAGAAATGTTATGAAATATGAAGGCCATGTAGTTAATGTAGAATGGTGTTTCCTTCCCTAGTGAGATCATCAGCTATGACCTAGCTGTGACTAGTCTTAGGCTAGTTCCAAACTGGGAGTTGCCTGCATTGTAATTTTAATAAGCAATACTTATTTCTGAATACTATGTTGATAATTAAATATTAGACACTGGTCATTTTAGAGTTTGCAATGAAAATGATGTGACATGTAAAAGTAATTCTGTACAAATGTTTTGTGGCTGGACACTCGTGGAAAAGACTGAGAGAACTAAGAAATGCTGAAGGTGATGGATGTTATTTCATTGCATTGTGGGCAGACAGATGTCTGGTATGAAATTCACTGGACATGTCCTTCAGTTAGAAATAAATTCCTGATTTGGAACACAAACTAGAGTTACTTTGGAAAAAAAATCTATAAGGTCTTTGAATGAATATAAGTGAAAGTATAGAGCTGATTGGGGTCAACATGTGGCTACTCTAGGCAGATATTTAAATTCTGGGTTTTATAGACATGGGAGGTAATTTAATAATTTAGGGGTTTTAGTTCCATCAACAGCCTAATCCCTGATTCTTTAAGAAACTTTTCACATCATTTTTCTGCAGATGTACACATATACTGTAAAATAGTGTGTGTTTTAGATTTAAAGTAGCAGTGGTTAGGGTGAAGGTTTCCTGCTGCATATCTGCTTAGTCACTGAGGTAGGCTACAACCTTACATAGGGAGCTCCACCTTAGGTGGAATGGGTCAAGAGTTGCTGAGAGAAATTTTAGACCAGTTCTCTGTCTCAAAAGATAATGGCAAACTTTGTGGCAGTTAGCACACTTCTGGAGAAAAGCCTTTCTGAACAGGTCTTAATAAATAATATATAATAAATTAATAAGTAATAAAATCTGATCTAGACACCTCAAGCTTCCCATCCACCAATGAATGTCTGTTGAATAAGCAGAGGAGAATGTCAGACTTTTGTAGTCTTGTGTACTTACTCGGATTCAGATAATCCTCAGATTTTCTACAGGGACTTGAATAACTTTAGTAGGAAGGACTGCGTGTTAGTGGATTTTGTAGTTAAGAAAGCTTCCATAGCAGGGAGCTGTGGCAGTTTCTAAAGAGGAAGAGGGAAATAAACCACTCTGAGTTCAAACCCCCAAGCTATAAAGAATGGAAAGAATACAAAGAACCTTCTCCCCCGTGTTTAGAAAGAAATTAATATTTTTGAGGAATGGATTAACTTAGACCAGATAGGTGAATCTCTGGTTTCTGGTTTCAGTGATTCTCAAATAGACTGTTCCCTTGATGTCATAAGTTAAAGGTTACTGTGCTTCCATGTGGTCAGAATTGGTGGAAAATTGAACATGCTGTTGAGCTTATTTGTGTTGCTATTTATGTACATTTACCTGAGTGTTGAGTTGAATGTTCTTTTGTGTAACTAACTGATAGCAATCATGTAAAATTGATATGCACTACCTTGGTAGCTGAGGATGTGGGTTGAAAGAATTCATTTCCTTTATAACAGTATCATAAAATACAATCTAACTTTCTTGGTACTTTGAACTATTTCAAAACCAAGACTGACCAGAACATAAGTTATGAATTTTCTGCTGTTTGTGCTGAGATAGGGAAAGCAATAAACCCAGAGAAGAGTGATTTCATCTATAAATCTGAGAAAGGGAAATTTTAAGAATGGTTCAATGTCTGAGCCATGAGTATATAAAATTTACATTACTCTGAGTCAAACATTTTTTAAAAATTAGACCTTTAAAGATGCCAGAATCACTGTATAATGTTGTCTTCATGCTGACAATTCCTGTTGACTTAGTCTGTGTGGTTCATAACATCTCCAGAGATGGATGGAGAAAGCACCATCCAGACACTTCTTGAACTCTGAAAGGCTTGGTGTCATGACTGTTTCATTGGGGACCCTATTCCAGTGACCAATCATGCTCTCAGGGAAGAACATTTTTCCTAAAGTGCAGTCTGAACCTTGCTGGACATAGCTTCATGCCTTTGCCATTTTTTTTTTTTTTTCTATTTTATCATTCAACCATTGGTTGATGTTTCCTATATTTTTTTTTAAGAGATTCTGTTCCATTGCTGCTGTTGGGTTGGTTTTTTTTCCCTCTGAAGCTCCATAAATTCTATAACTATTCTAATCTGTCAATAAGTCTGCCTGAGAGGTAGGCACACTTAGCTAAAAGAATCCTGTTTGTGTAGTAATTTAAATATCTTCTGCCTAATGAGTTTTTTAAAATCTCCTTTTAGAAAAATGTTGTCTGCAGTTTTGTATTGTACTTCAATATTATCCCACCACCACAGAAGATAGCTATGCTGTCATATCCATATTTCAGCTCACTGTTTAGACACTTTACTAAGTTGCTGTATTAGTTACACAGGTTGAATCTTTTCCTAGTGGGGCTCTGCTAATGCTCCATTCTGAAAAAAAGTGTGAGGTTTTTCTTTCTCTAGGCAGAATTTAGAAGAAAATTGCAATTCCTTTGTGAGCTCCATGTTTAGCATTTTTATGCCTGTATAAGTTACCATTTCTGTGCATCATTGATTTTATTCTCAGGGACCTACATATGCAACACACAACATCCTTTTGGCAGTGTGCTGGAGGCTGGATGGAAGATATCCACACAGGGGATTCTGCCCTTCCATTTGGATGTTCTTTAAGGGAATGAGTAGTCTGGAGACCATACCAGTCCTGATCTGCTGTGGCCTCCTTTTCCCAGAGCACACTTAGGAACTGAGAGACAGCACAACCAAAACTGGTAAAATATTTACAGTCTCCACTTCTGTTGAAATCCATCTGTGCAATCCATTTATGACAAGAAACTTTCCCTTCCTGAACCTTGTAGTGCATAAGCATGTTTCACAAGAGAGTAATCTATGTAAGGTAAGCAAATATAAAGTCTTGTGATTAAAATAAAAAAATAAGTATAATATGTCAGTACTTTTCTTACCAAAGAAAGAATCAACTATAGAGTGCTACACTGTCTTTTGAAGAAAAAAATAATACTTTTGAGAAACATTTATTTTTCATAAGCTGAGGGGAGAGCTCAGCTAAATTTGACTATCTTTTCAAAAAATTGTTACATTTTCTTAAAAGATCATTGCTAAAAATATCATTTATTCACAACATAACTGGGTAATACCTGTTTCATGGTTAACCCTTGCAATAAAATTTGGAAATTTGAGAAAAAGACTCTATGCCACAGAGCTGGTTTTGCCTATTGCAACAGACAGAGTGCTGTTACTATGGAGGTACTGCCAGAACTTGGGTCTTGGGCACTCACTGTTGTTTAGATTGACTCTTGGGAAGGTTTTTGAGGTAACTTACAGGAAAACAATGTACTTCAGAAATCCCATGTCTTGCTCCCATACAATGGGGCTGAAACTGTTCCCAGCTAGCAGTAATGTTGCATTGTCAAATCCATGGATGATACCCTTTTGCAGGTTATGCCTAGGATGTGGAAGATTGCATTTCTGAAAGCCAGATAGAATCAGAATCAGAGTCGTGGAATCATTTAGGCTGGAAAAGACCTTTAGTGCAACAATTAACCCAGGACTACCGTGTTTGCCTCTAAACCATGCTCCTAGACACCACAACTGCATGTGTTTTAGGGG
>LTAT01000006.1:33663278-33694498 GCA_003286495.1 Chlorodrepanis virens
AAAACAATAACAGTAATAAAAAAAAAAAAAAAAAAAAAAAGAAAGTGGACTTCTGGGCTGGATGTTCATTATGAGAAAGAAATAAATAGGTAATTTAAAAAGCAGTTTTCCATGGAGAGAATTTATTTTAACTAACTGGAATTATGTCTCTAGTTTTCCTACCCTTTGGGACTCTCTTATACTCTAAATTAAATCATGTGTATCTTCAATGAGTTACATTTCCATCATGCCAGTTCAATATCAAAGATTTGATCTCTAGAGCAACCAGTGTGTAACAGAACTGGTGCATATGTTTCCTTCCTTGATCCATGTATTTTATTTATAACATTATCCTTTCCCTAGAGGATTTCAGATGCATGTTGATGCCAAATGCCTTTCCAAAATTTAGCTGTCAAGAGAAATAAATACTTCTGGAGTGATTGACTAGGGAGAGAAAATGTACAGCAAGGCAGCAACATACACTTTTATTTTCAGATAAATGGTCTGAAATTGGTGGCTTGTCCTCCCTAGGATATTAAAAAGGACCATAAGATTTAGTGAGTGGGAAATACAGAGTGCATATTGCTTCAGTGGTGTTCAAACATTTAGGGTCTTGGGGAAATGCTGTAAGCAGGTACAGTGGCCTCAATATTTTTCCTCATCAGGAACATCTGATAACACACAGGGCTTGAAACACTTTACTGGAAGATTCTTATCCAAAATCTTGTCTCAGTATTTCTGAAAGTTAAGATATTTGAAATGCTGATAAAGGCTGATGAGGTTAATGTAAGATGAGGGCCTAGGAGAGATCTAGGTTAACATGAGATTAGAGATACCAGACAGCTTGTGATAAATTAAAATTTCTCTTTCATTTCACCTCAATGAAGCAGTAAGAGTAAAGCAATGCTCCAAAGGAATTTTTCTTAGTGAACTTCAGCAGGAGAAGCCTATGCCTAAACATTACAGCATTTAAAATATACTTCTTGGCAACAGCTCTGAAAGTCTTTCTTCATTTATATTATTGAATTTCTTTTATATAGAGTATAAAGAACTAAAATGATGGTCACACATCTCCAGTGTTTGGGAATTAGCTGTGAAACACTAGGATCTGGTAATTCCTGTAGGTGTAATTAAAAGTAACTGTTTTTCTGTTGCTCACATGCTACTGTGAAGCAAATATGAGTTCTTCAGCAGTCTTCTTTCCTGTTACTGTCTTCAAATGTGTTCCTATTCTTTTCATGGCAGCCTTTGATATCTCCATTAGTTATTCTCATTGTAATAAGGAAGATAAGCAACCAGGTGTTTGCCACATTCTTTGGACACTGGCAAAGTATTTTTGCAGTGGAGCAGCCCCAGGTCATAATGCCCTTAACTGGGATCGTTTGTATGCAAATCTGTTGAATGCTTGATGCTACATAAATTTATTTGCAAATTTTTCTCATGTAAATTAGCTTGAGATAGAAATTGTGCTTATCACTAAAAAACAAGGGCCAGATTCTATAATTTTTACTAAATTGTCTTGTGTAATTATTATAATGATGAGGAATTGCATCCATAACACTACAGGCTTTGGGGAACTTGGTCTTTAACAAAATCAAAAAAACAAATACATTTCAAAAATATTTTGTGGAAAAATCTGAATGCCATCATGGTCTTCAAAATAGCACCTATGGGATAAAGAAAAAAAATCCCTGATACAAATATTTCCCTTAGTGATTTTCTGCTTTTCAAATTGTGGTCTAGGAAATTGTAAAGCCAAATAAAATTTATAAGTTCTCAGCTCCCGTAAATGCACAAAGCTACTCTGCCAGACTTTCCTTCCCGTGTTTACCACTTGACCATATGCATTTGAAAAGCAATGGTGAATGAAAGTGGAACAAATTCTGTCACAGAAGATATATTGATTGCTCTAACTCAGGTTGATTTTAATATTAATTGCAAGCAAGGTAGATTGATACTCTTCTTGCAGTGTTTCATGTGCTTGAGTTCCCTCTTCTCTAGACTCTTCACCAGCTTCATTGCTCTTTGAAAGTGTTTTGGAGGGTCTTTTCTGGACATGTTTCAGGACTTCAATGTCTGACTTGTAGTGAAGTGCACAAAACCAGACTATTTGAGGTGCAGCCTCACCAGTGCTGAGGATAAAGGGGAAAGAAGCAGTGGTGACGAAGCCCTTAGGGAGCATTAGCAGCCAGGAGCATCACAAACAGGGCAGGCACACAGGAGATGGTAGGGCAGTTTGTGCAGCAGGTTGGGCAGGACGGACCTGCTGCTCTGCCAGCCAGCCTGACCAGGGAACAGTGATCTTGATCCAGCAGAAAGTCAGCTCTGGGGGGGGGCCTCTCTCAGCTCTGCCCCCACCATGGCTGACACAGACACCAGGAGAAAGCTTCAGTGGGAACAAGCCGACAGCCAGATGCCAGGATGTAGGGTGGCCCTTGCTCCTTTGCAGGTAGGGATGGCAGCAGTAATTAGAGCTGCACTCAGGTAGAGGAACTCCTCCACTTAGTGGCAGAGCTCCAGAAGGAGGTGAGTAGACTAGGAAGTAGGAAAGAGAGACTGAAAGAGACTACTGGAATCATGCCCTGTCTGCCCTGGGACAGGCCCCACAGCCAGATGAGGTGCATAACACAGAGGGTTCCCTCTCCTCTCTCCACTCAGCTGAACGCAGCAACTTAAGGCATGAGGGAAATGGCAATATTTACACTAAGTACCTTCCCTGGTATCCTCTTCTGTAAATTCATGTACTCTACTTTCTCCTTGTACATTCATGAATCTTATGGCAATATTCACCTTAATGTTCACTAATCTCCTGGAAATAAGTTAAGCAAGAAAGGAAGAGAATGGTTTCAGCAATTCCAGGTCGCTAGTATCTGCTTCCTTGGTAAGCACCTTTTCCTTGATCGCCACTTGTTTCCTGTTTTGTTGACAGTTGTTCACAAATGGAAAAATGTTCAGTACTGCTATTTCTTCTCTGTAGCAAACTTTCTGATGTGCATGCTTGGAAGTTGCCCAGCTCCTGAATGAATGCCTTCTCTGTCCTTGTGGGCCTAAGGATTTTTATGTGATAACCATCAGCTTGAGCAATGTAGCACTTGCTTGTAACTCACAAAGATTAATTTACAGGGTGCTTTTTTTTGGTTAAATTTATTGGTTGTAAATTTTCTGTGAGCAGTTTTTCATGTATATCTTTTAGATAAAATCTGATAAATGAATCCAGTTGTGTATCTTTTTTTTCCCTATTGGATCAGAATGACTTTTTAGAAATAGAAATGGAGTTACATATGCCAACATAAATTTGAAATTCTCTTTCTACCATCACCATTTGATAAATATGGTGAATTTTCAGAGTTACTGCAGGAGGTCAGCCTGTCTTCTAGCACAAGAGAATGCATGTCTTGTCCCATGACAGCTTTCCCTATGCTTGTTCACAGCTCAGAGCTGAAGGAGAAGTTGGACAATCCCCTTGTGAGAATATTCTTGGAAAGGTATTTTATCATCTTCAGTTTTCTGTAGCTTTTACTGGATGAATGATCTTTGCAGGATAGGTTTTCCCTTCCATTTTCATTTAACAGTTTGTGTATATTATTACAGTTAAAAAAAAAAAAAAAAGCTGACTATGGTATTCTATAAAAGTCTTATAACTTGAAACAGGAATACTTTCCCTGGAGAAATGAGAGCTTTTTACTTAAGTGAATGTTATATATATTGAGCTGGAAATGATCCAGACAGGAGATTGACTACTCAGAATAATTGCAGTCTAGTAGGACAGGCTTAATTAGGTTTTTCAACAAAATTTTGGACTGGGTGGAAGCATCTGAGCTTTATCAGCCTCCTACTTTACCATTTTCAAGACAGCAGTCAGATTTTTCCACAATGAAATTACTGTATTTGAAAGACATGGGAGTGGTGCTGTGCTCTCTCACCACACAGCAGAGCATTCTGAAAGCATATTAAACCATTTGTCTCCCCTCAGTCTGACCACCCTCATCTATCTTTTTTTTGCACTAGTGAATGTATTACTTCTGAATGCTGCTTGACCTTTCTCATCCAATTGAAAACAACTGTAATATCACTGTTCTCACAGAATATTTCTGTTTTAAGAATTCTGGACAGTCAGAAACTTCTTATAGTAAGACTGTGGAAAGCTAAGATTTCTTGGTATGTTTAAGATACAATGGGCTCTGCTACCCAAACTGAAATAAAAAGAGTTTTTTTGGGTTCCCCACCCCATAATTAACATGTTATATATTAGTAGATGTAAATTATTATAGTTTTACTGACTTGCATAGCATTCCACTTATTCACTAGAGCTGTGAAACTTCTTCAAAATATCAGGATTAGAAGAGGGTATCATCTTAGAAATTGCAGCTCATCATGACATGTTACAACTTGTGGTGTAATTAATTAAACCCTTAAACTATTTTGGTGTGAATAAAAGTAGTAAAATGTTGCTTAAGATCTTTTCACAAAAAAATGCAGCAGTTAATATACTATGGGCTTGAAATGAGAGGGGAATGGGATAGCATAAAAAAGGAGCTATCTGATAGTTGAGATATTCAGATAGAATTTAATGGGTGGAGCAGTGTAGTCTAATGTTGAATAAAATATTGACTAAAGCCCTCTGTGAAAAAGGAGAGTAAATAAGGACATATTCTTGTTTGAGGAAGACTGCAAGTTGCGCACACTCATACAAAATGAAATGTCTAATAGTTCTGTGGCAGATTTTTTCCATCTATAACTGAAATTTCTGATCATGCTATAATTTAATTTCTTGGCATTGGTGCAGACACTTTTCTGTCTAAAAATAATTGCTCTTCAGGGGTAAGTTTTAAAGAACACATGGCTAAGAGTAGATAAAGTGAAATCAAGGCAAGGAAAGTGGTAAAACCCCTCTGCCTATCAAACATTACTGAACACTGTGATATGGAGATGTTTGGAGTTTCTTTCTTTGCATGTTTCACTTCCTGTGTATGCACTCTGCAGGATTTTTGTTGTCCTGATGTTCACACTTAAACTTCTTCATCCGTTCTCATATTGCTGATTCATCATTTTAGGGTTGAGGAAAATCTCTGTGTGGGGATATGAGAATTAAGTGTTATTTCTGTTAATTATGAGGCTTTACAGACCTTGATAGAGATGAGTGGGAACAAAGTGCTTCAGTACACTGCAGTACTGAGTCCTAAGATTATTTAGATATCTAAGCAAAATTGCAGGTGCCTACAGCATTCAGAAGAGCCTAGCTCAGTAGTTTGGCAGCTAATTTAGCAAATAGGTTTCCTGCAGTCTTGTTTGGAAAATAAACAAAACTGGAAGAGAGTAAAACAATAGAAACATTGGGGCTTTAATTTTTGGTGAAATAAACGACTATTTATCTACAGGCAATAAAATATCTTTCAGAATATTTCTGTCTCCTTCCTGTCTCCAGACCAAGCTGAGAACAAATTCTTCCAAGGTAATTAGCAGGAGGTATACTAATCTGAACTCTAGAAAGATCAAGAATGATCTGTAAGAGCCATACAGATATATTTTCTACTGGACTTGGTGTTCTATCATACTATTGAGCTGAACCCTCCAAAATTACTTTTAGTTTCAGTGTTGCATTCAAAATTTTAAGACCATTTTCCTCAGTAGTGAAAGTGCAACAGATAGCTTTTTGCCTGTTACTTATTTAAAAGTCGTTGTCTTTATACCTGAGATTTCTTACAAAGTATTCCTGCTTCATAACTGGGTCTCTAAGCTCAGGAAGTTGTTTATAATGAACCAGGGTATTTTTGTTCATTTACTGTTGCTCTCCTGAATTACTTGTTTTCCACCTTTCATTTCTGCATTTTTAAAATTCTGCTTCATTTATCTTGTCTGTTTAGATTCAAGTTGGTGATGACTAATATTTAACCTAAAAAAAAATTTATTTTGACTGGATTTGAGCTTGACTCACTTTGGTCATTACTGTCGCCTGTTTTTGAAATGATATAATTTTTTTTCCTGCCATAATTTTTTTCTGTTACAATGGTCTATTATAAACTGTCATTTGGTTGAAATTAAACTGTTTCATTCATATATTACTTCAGATGACATATGTGAGATTTAACTAATATCAGTATTACAGTGAGCCAAGATTAAGAATGTTTGACTGTTCTTAAAAATGTTAAACCAAAATTACAAACAATTGTCTGTTCCAGAGCATTTCTTTGCAAATAATGTTTCTTCTATTTTATGTTTGAAGAAAGCACCTGTCTTCTTTACTATTTCTTCGTGGGGAAATGAAAACCAAAGGAGAAAGTGTATTTAATTTATTAATTATGTCTGCATCACTGGGCATTTGTCTTGCATTAAATTTTACTTTAATGCTGCCTGAGCATTAAAGATATAGATCACTCATGCTGTGATTGAACTGAGTTCTCAAGAGAAGTGGACTCTATTTCATCAGGTACAATATTCCTTGCCCTTTTTTGCAGGGTACACATGTTCAGGGTAAAGATAGTGGGAGAATATTTATTAGGACTGCAAAGAACACAGGCTGTGAATTACAGCAAAGGCAGCCGGTTTGCCTACAAAAACTCCCGTGAGGTTGGCTCTAGTTTAAATTGGTCCTCTCAAGTCAGGGTGTGTTCCTTGTGGCCAGGCGGTGGTGCTTCACAGACTGTGTTTCTTTTATATTCAACATCTTTCTGCAAGGTCAGACACAACCCTCGTAATGCTGGGAACATTTGACCCGAAGTTCTTTTTCAGTTGCTGTGAGGGAACAATGTGGTCTCCTGCACACACATACAAAAAATTATGTAGTAGATCTTCAAGGTTTTCAGTAGAGGTCAAAAATTACATGCAGATTTTACCTGTTGATAATGGGTTTTATTTTTCCATATTCTTCTTGGTAAGTGTAGGAATTGCATACAGAGACTTCTACTTTGAAGATTATTGGATTCTTCTGCCTATCTCCCACAGAATATGCATTCAATTTTATGACGGTGGCCCTTTCTTTTGTCAATCACAGTGTGGTTTCAACAAAGAAAATATTTACGTTGTTTTGATTTTTGTTCAGGAGGGCATTTTATTCACCTTTAGAAAGCATGTAAATTATTAAAGTCACCCCTGATAGTCTGCAACTGAATGGAACTTCTAATTCTTGTTTTAAAATATAAATTATTCATTGTAGGATTTAATTTGAAAGTTGGCTGTGTGGTTCCTATGGTTATTTACATTGCACTCTGGTGAAATTGAAAGCACAAATAAATTCCACTAGGTTTTGTTAGAGACCTTTTGTTAGAGACCTGACTTAGTATATCTGAAGGTTGTCTTTTATTTCTTTAAATATATAATCCCTTTGGTTTTGCTTCCTGTATCAAAATAGAACATAGATGAAAGGAGAAAGTTACTAAGAGCCTTCAGCAATAGCATTTCACTGAATACTGGCTTCCATTCACACTGGCCACAGTTGGCTCTTGGATGAAAAACATCCAAGTAAAACTGGTATCTGAAGTTATAACACTAATACTTGCATGTATTGTGTCATTGTGAGTAAGAAATAAACTGATGTGCTCAGAACATGGTAATTTAAAGATAGTGAACAGTCTATACCATTTTTTGAAAGAGGAGTAATAATGAGATTGGGAATAGTAATGGCTTGGGCTGAAAGAAGTTTGTTTCATTCAGCATTAATACCTTTATCCCCCATTTCTATTCCATCTAGTGTTTTGGGAACATTATGGTTATAGCATTTTACTGTATTTCCTGAAAGACATCAGCAGTGTATCTTCTTTAATGTCAGTGATGAATGCTCTGGTGTTTTACAGATCAAACTGTGTAGATCCAGTGCCCCTTCCCCAACATGTAAAAATTAACCTGAGTTATGCCACACATGAAACAATTTCCTAGTAACTCTTAGAGCATGAGAGAGGAGATAGGGAATTGTTTCAGTGAGTTCTCTGTTTCCTTGTACTTCTCAAAAACAAGAATTAGGGGGAAATCAAGGACAGGGCAAAAATAAATATAAAAGCATGGCATCCAAAACAGAGAATATACCTTTATTTTAACCTCATAGAAAGTGAGCCAAATAGCAAGTAAATTAAAGAGAATACACTGTATGAAATCTCAAGGTTTTTTTCACTGATTCCATTAAGAATTTTCATAGATTATAATTGTTATTACAGTTTTATTGTGCATCACTTGTTCTTCTTGGAGTTTGTTTTTTCATTATTATCATTATTGCTTTTTCTGAGTTATGTGAAATTGTTCACATCTCCACCCATGAGGATTTTTCTGATTCTTCTTCCCATCCCACTGAGATGGGGGAGTTAGTGAAATGCTGCAGGGTACTTAACTGCTGTCTGGAGTTAAACCGTGTCAAATAAGTGGAATTAGGAAGGAGAAAGGCTCCAGACAGGTTCAGCTACAAATGAATGTGACACAAGAATCAACTGTGTAAGTTTCATGTGGAGCAACTGAAACATGACAGTTTTATGGGAATCTAGGGGAAAATTGGTCAACAGAGCTGTTATTCTGTATTTAATTGTGTTTAGCTGAGATCAGAATACAGCACACTGCTGCCTGGGTCCATTTCTTTTAAGTTCATTCCTTCTGTGTTCTGTTTAAACTCATTCCTGTTGCTTTTCTGACACAAGTTCCAGTGTATACCGTTTCTGTAGAGTGATGCTGTAGCATGTTTTCTGGGAAAATTCTTAGTTTTTAACTCCTGCTTCCTTTTGATCATCCATACTTAACTGTGTTTGTGTTTTTCCAGAAAGTGTAATGTAGCAGCTGGCTGTTACTCCTCAAGCAGATTTACATGCCACAATCCTGCATGGTGCCCCCACCACAGGTTGAGAGCAACCATATGCAGTCAGGTTTTTTATAACTCTGTCATTTCACATCACATCAACACATGCCTTTCCTCTTTTTTTGAAAAGAAGCACTTAAGTAGAAAGTTTATTCAAAATGCCAGCTGACACAATCAAAAATCTATGACTGATGCTTTAGTGCAGGGAACACTCTGAGATTATGATGTGTGTCAGCACGCCTGAGAACTGAAACTGTGGGGAGTTTTTTCATGCTTTAGTAAAACAGGGAAGAAGTAAACACCTCTTGAAAAATTTCAGGGGCTTAGTTAATTTCTTGTTTCCTTTAAGAGACATAATTTCATTAAAAAATAGGGCATTCAATTTTATTTTTATGAAAGGTACATCCTTTTTATGAAATGTACCTCTCACTGTGTGCAGAGTTTCCCTCCAGAGTTTCACTAATGATATTTACCTTTTGCAGTGTTCAAGAACTGTCAGAAAATGTCATTTCCTTCCCTACAGGATTTTTGTCAATTTTGGTGAAATGCGCTTAAGTAGGTTTTCATGGGGAGAAAAGATGGAGAAAAGATTTCTGTCCTCAAAAATTACATACTGAAATGACATGACTGAAAGTTGTGAAATACAACTTCAGTGTAGAACAGGAAGTGGAAGTGTTTGGGCTTTTTGTTTGTTTTCCCTGAATGCTCTGGATGAGAGGTCTTCTGTTCTGTCAAATATCGTGGACAACTTCTGCATATGCAGGAAGATTTTTCTTTTTTTTTTTTTCTATTTGTTTAATATTTTTTTTGCAAAAAACATAGAATTATTTAGGTTGAAAATTACCTTTAAGATCACCAAGCCCAGCCATTTTCTTGACCTCCTTTACCACAGAACCAATATCCCATAATCTCCAGGATCCTTTCTGCATTGACTGTAGAACACTTACTATAACATTGCAATATACGTTTATGCTGTCAAATTTGTGGTCTATATATTTAGGTTGGTGTTTGATCTTTTCTCTCCCCACCCCACATATCTCTGATTGCAGTGCATAGAACACATTATTGCCCATGGTTTTCTGCTGTGTCTGAAGGAACCACAGTGATTATTTCTGTGTATTCTTCTGGTTGCTCCTAAGAGTTGATTATCTCATTCTCTGTAGTTTTAAGTATACAGCTACAGCATGTCAAATAGGCAGCTTTGCTACCCTAAGGTATTGCCATTTGAATGCTGAAGTTCCTCCTCTCTGCATCATTTATGTAAAACAGAATAAGGAATCCTTTTTTTTCCCCATATACTTATAACCAATCTTAGGTTCTCTGTGGAGAAGCTAAAGCAATAACAAAAAGCAACTCTTTCACTGGATAATTTTCTGATCTTCTAACATTGCCATGCCCATGGCTTGGGCATTCAAAAGCATTTCTAATCATACAATAAAATACTTTCTAAAGCTTACTTTTAATGCTTCTGGAATCAAAAGAAGATTTGTGCAGTGAAGATGTGTTGTAAATGCTTTAAATTCTTAAAGCAAAGATATTTTTGAGGATTTTCTGTTTCCAGACTATACTTTGTGGAACAATTTCTATTCAAAGGACAGCAAACATAATCTCTAAGGATTTGAGCTTTCAGGAAACAAACATCAGAAAATAAGAACATAAGATCAGCTGTTTTGATTCAGATATTATCTAGCCTGTATCCTTTGGCTAATAGCAGATACCTAGGGAACAAGCATATAATAATACTGCCCTAAAATCACTCTCCCAACACCTAGTGATTTGTAGCTCAGCTATTATGGAACCAAAGGCAATTTCTTCCTTTTTAAGAGACTGTGCTTTGTCTCCCTGTCCAGCTGTTTTTGAGCCGCTCTAGTCTTCTAGCCTCAGTAATATCCTTTGGTTGAGGCTGCAAATGCAGACACTGAGTGCTAGGCTAGTCTAAGCATAGGCTCAAGCATATGTGCAATCACATGACAAACTGTAATCCTTCCTTCTTGCGTGGTAGCAAACCCATCTGTCACTGAAACTCATCAGTTATACACTTTTTTTTTCTGTTTCACTGTAAATGTACTTAATGATTATATTCTTATATACTTTTGCTGCAGAACTGTGACTTCTGTAACTCATGTTACACTGGAGAAGATGCTTGGGTATGACATTTCAAAATCAATGGCAGCACGTTAGATTGTGCTTGATAGATACAGGGCTCCTGTATTTATACTTGATGCGAGAAGGAAATTGGAGCTGGTGTAAAGGGGCTTCACAGCAAGAAATATCACTGAAACAATAATAATTTCTGAAGGATTTGCATTAACTTGCACTTCTATACACCTTGTTCTACTTTGTTAGTATGTAAAAATACATAAAAACTGATGTAAAATTTTGTAACAAAAATTGCCCCTAGAATGTCTAACTTAGTAAATACAAGTAAAAAGTTAATTCTTTGTGTATGTCAGGTTTGGAATTGTCTTCAATTCTGTGCTGACTTGCAGTAACATTTACCAGTTTCTTCTATGGAGAGATTCTATTTCAGCAGTATGTGAGGAAAACTGAGTGATTTCATTATTTTTTTTTCTCAGATTTCTTATCTTCAGGTTGTTTTCTCACTTATCAAATTCAGCAAGGATCTGAGGCTGATGCTACCTCACGGTTCCATCTATCAGCATTGCTAGTGATAACAGATTCCACAGTCAGAACTCAGCTGAGGATTCTATTTGTGAGATGATAGGAAAAATAGAGTTGCTGCATTGCCAGCTATAGTTAATAGCTAGTTTATTGTCACTAAGGAAATCACATTACATCTCCAAATCTCACAGAATACAAGTGTTGTATGTAAAGTGTTTATGGAATGGCATCATTTTCAAAAATTGTTAGAAACCATCTCAAATTAATTTGATTAAGTTTGATTAAATGCTTAACCATAAAGGTATAAATTTTGGTATAGTGGAAATTTACTGTGAGTATAGAATTTCGATGGTTTTCTATGGGAACATTTCTGAAATGCATTGTGGAGTCTGGTAGCATCAATAGGGAAAAACAAAATAAAGTATGTTAAGCACAAATCTGAAGTTTTTTATATAGGCTCCTGTTTTATCGCAGTTCCATTTTTTAAAACAGTCTTAGAATTTAGGGTTTTTTTGTCTTGGTCTCAAATGAAAACAGAGAATGAAAAGTGCCTATATGTAAAATACTTGTTTTAACACTTTAAAAGATCAAAATTTGGTGACTCCAATCATGTTGGAGTTTTTGGTTGAATTTTTTGGTCTTTGTTTTTTACAGCTAGAACTCTGGTTCTGTAATGTATTCTTCATAGTTACATTAAAATTATGTTTTAGCAGATGCAAATTAATTTTAAAATTATTTTGTCTATGCAAACAATACTATACTACATCAACTGTACTATATCCTTTTACACTTTTATTCTTACCTTCAGGTTTGATTTTTTTGTTTCTTTTCCCATTTATTAGATAGCACAAAGTGTAGACACTAAATATGATGTAAACAAAAGTCTCCAAGGACAAGTTGGTGTTTATCTGTGATCTTTGTCACTGAAGACATTGCATTTGCAGACATGATGGCATAGAATCATCTGCAGGTTTTTAAACTTAACTCTGGGATTCAGCGTGAGGGTTTTCTGGTAATGCAAATTATTTCATCTTTTCCTCTTATGTGGTATACTTTTCCCTACCAAAGAAAGAAGACGTGCTCAAGATCCAGAATGTATTCCTTATGCCTAGCCAGGTGGTTAATGTGATTTATATCAAAGAACTTTCTGCTTTTTTAGAACACATAATGCTGTAAAGTTGAATGGTTGAGACTTGAGTTTTAGGAAAATGTATTCACAAATATCAATTTAAACATGTAAGGTGTAGTGGGTGCGAGGCAAGAAGACCTCTGATCTGCTTTATGCCTTGCACTCTACATAACTAAAGGAAAATCTATATTATTATTCCTAAAGTTTAAGAAATACAAGAAGATGAAGATACAAGACACCCCAGCAAATCTTATCTTAAATCAGTGACAAGATTGGTTAAGCCAAAAAGATTGATATAGACTTTGTCTAAGTCTTGAAAGCATGTATTATCCTGCTTTGCACACTGAATGAACTTAATTGACTTCAGTTAAGAATTATTCCACACCTTGAGTGAGAATGAGCAAATTTTGCACTTAATGAGGTGAATATCAATTTCCTAGGAAAAAAGTGTTTGTATAGTGAGTTTGTATAGAGGCTAAACAATGCCAGTAGCAATGTAAAAGGTTGCATGGTTGGGGAGTATGAACAGACTACTGTTAGAATTGTTCTAGTGAAATATACTGTTTCAATATAGGATATGTTCCTATATCATTATCTTGAAAATTTTAGTAATATTTAGTATAAGATATGGCTTTCTCACTAGAGTGTTAGTATTTATGAGAGATACAAGTTGTATATTTGTAAGCACTGTGCACTTCCCTTGCTTATTCTTCTGCACTTTAATGCTCATGGATGCAATCATCTATTTGATTATTTTCACCATTCACTTATGTAAAAAATAACATATTTTTTCCCAAATCTTTATTTAAATTTTAATACCCTATTGATATATGGCATTTGATAGTTTAACAATATTCATACCTGAGAATCTGAGAGGTTTTGATAAATTGGGGGGGATTAGTAAAAAAAAAAAATCACTAAAATTAATTTTTTGCTCTAGATCTTGACTATTTTCCCATTTGAAAAATGACCCTTTTGATTTTTTCATAATAAAATTATTTTTTGGTTATTCTATATTAAAATAATTTGACATTTCTGCTTTCTGAAACCCTCAACACATTATTTTTATATGGAAAAGGGGATCATTATTATCTTTAGTTTGTTTCATTTTCCTAACCACAGTGAAGAGGAGACAAAGACTATCAGTCTTCCTTTTTTCTATTGAATGGGAAATAAGTTTCTCAGTTATCCAAGGGACTAGTTGAAGTCCAGCACAACTTTCAACTCTTGCTACCTCTTTGATGCTCCAACTTTCTAAAGCTAGTACACCAGCTGATAGCAGGAAAGTTAGATGTAGTAATTATACTATTCATTTCCTAAACTTTCTCTACTGAATTATAAAAATTACATTGGCACTTGGCAATATAGTATTTGATCTTGAAATTACTCAGTAACTTCAGTAAAACAGAGTATTCAGGAGTGGCTATTTATCAATAGGCCATCAGTAGGATGAAGCCTACAGTGGAGGGCCCCAGTAAAAGAAATTCATTCTCATGAAATTATAATTTCATAAGCATAAGTCTAAGGCAATACAAGAAAAGTAAAGGGCAGCATGAAAGATTTCCCCTTTGTATATTGATTTTTACTTAAAATGGATTTGTGACATTTCTGCTGTCATCAAGTTTATTTATTTAATGTATTTCTCTAGGAATTTGTTTAACAGTTAAACATAACAACTTAGGAATAAAACTTGTCTTTGTAAAAGAATGTGGACCTGAGCCAGGCTGTTTAAAATTTAGGCTACATAAACAAGAGGAAATTAAACACTGAAATGTTCCAGGCACTGGAACTTGACTGTCATGTTGATAAATTGTTGGTACAGTCTTGCCTCAGTTTTGACCCACAGGCTTGCAGATGGTTCTCAGGTGCCTCATGAGGCATTGTGCATTGACAGTGGCTGCCTCCAAAAAGCAGTTTGGAAATAGTCACCTCCCCTTAAAGCATAAGAGAGTTTACAGAGAAAGCAGTTTAGTGCCAGGATAGTGGCAGTGCCTGAGGATGCTCCTAAGCACATTAAATATATTTAGTGGAGAAGCAGCTTTGCAAGCTGTGGCAAGGATACAGGGAAAAAGAAGGGAAAGCAATGCATGCAAAGTTTCTTGTCTTCAAAGACTATGTCGTGGGGAATTTTATTTATATAACATTATGTGAGTTATGGTTATTGCTGGAGACCTTAAGATTAATTTTGCTCTTATCAGGAAATGCCTTTCTTTCTCTCATACTTGTCTGGTGGAAGTCAGTTCTATTAAGGGCAAGTTGCAATGACTGCATTTTGTTCTGGATTACAACCACTTTGGCACAGATGGGAGGAAATAGCATAAAATGGCAGATGTGCCACTCTGAGGTTAGTCAGGAGATGGGAGCTTCCCAGCAAACTCTGTCCCTTGACATGCATAAGAAAAGCTTACTTCTAATCCTGTATGACTGGGTATGGGTAAAGAATGTCTACTTTGAAGAAAATCAGACCTGGACAATAATCAGATTTTCACAATCTGCTAGATTTATGTTAGATTTTAGAGGAAATTAATATTTCTCCTTTTTTTTTTTTTGTTAAAATTATAAATTGTCTATATTGAAGTGAACTGGAAAAATTTCAAAGGGAAATTGGTATAGATACTGTATTGGTGCCATCGACCTGTGCAGTATTCTGTTTAAACAATGTTTTTGATACTTTGTGTGTATTTATGTCTACTGCAGCAAACAACTGTCCCTCACAAACCTCTCCTCCTCCTACAACATTACCTTTCCAGATCCTTTCAGCTCTAAGTGCTGTTATCATACTCACCTGTATTTCTCTTGTTCCTTGAGTACTGCCATGCTAAGTGGCAGTGAATGCCATGAACGCCCCAAAACACATGTAGTGTAATTAGCAGTGTGTTCTGTCACTGGCTAACTGAAATGTCAAGAGAATATAAAAATATTGAACCTGAATCACAAGCCCTTTGGGAAAAAACAAACCTAAGTCCTCTCTACTCCATTAGGAAATACATTGCAGTAACTTGTGTCCTCCTGCTGCTTGCTTTTGAAATTGACTGAAATGAACCAAATATCAGAATTTATGGGATGGGAGGTAAGAAATGGATGAACAGGCACTCTATTTCCATGAACACTCTAAGGTAGATTTAGTTTGAAAGCTAAGGATGGTGCTTGTTTTCAGCAGGAAATAAATTGGCAAATACACAGTTGTCATTTTTATGTTGCCAGCATAATACACTCAGTGAAGTCAATATCCCTGAAGTGGGTCTTTTCACTGGCCTCAGGTTACTAATGTTTTTAGTTATGAGTCCTTCTCTCTCCTCTCTTCTTTTTTGCTATTTTTCCATCTTTATAAAAATCAACTTTAACTTTCAGGTGGCTAAACGAATCAATTTGCAACAGCTATCAACCTCTTAACTTACAATATACACCTAAAAAAAGCCAAAGCTAAGTAAGTTTTCAATAAGATTTCAAATTTGTAAGTAGAGTATGATGAGTTGTATTTAATTTTTCATCCAGTTTACAATAGACTCAGCAGGGACACTGTTTTGGTGAGAGAATGATTAGGGTTCTGATCTCAATTTTTCCCCTAGCAGCGGGCTTATTTTAAACCATGTTTGCTTTGCTGTGTCTGCTACATGTGATCTGGGTCAACATGATGCTTTTGTTCTTTTTCCTCTTCTAAAAGTGGAAAGTTTCCAGCAGCTTCATCTTCTGCTGATCTCAGCCTTCTATTGGCAAAGCAGTAACATTAGAGTAGACCTCATACGCGTAGAATGGATCAATATCTGCAACAAATGGAGTTTTTTACTGCCTAGCTGCTGGTTCTTTGGTTTCATAGTCTAGTGATAGTTCTTATTATAATGGAGATTCTTTCTGATCTACACAACTTAATCTTGAAAGAACTAGATATACTGTTCTTTGATTTGATATACTCGTTAAGACATTTGTTATAAATCTCAAAGATATCCTACTTTTTTCATATTGTAACACGGCAATGCTTTAAGCAATTCTTGGGGCATAGTTATGCACCTAAGAAATACCATAAAACTTTTATAGATAATTAGTAAAATTAATTCAGAACAAAATTTTCCAACTTTCTTGGGTTTTTTATTTTTTTAATGGTAACATACTTTAAGATTTCATATTTCAGCCTTTTCAAACTACTTTGAAGCAGTCAGGATTCCCTGCTCTCCACTTCTAAAAGACAATTTTTTAAATAGTGATTCAGGTTCTCAACAAATTTTTACCACAATTCAAATGGAAGATTAGCATCTGTAAAGCTAATCCACGCTGTCTTTTCTTGAGCTAGTGAAGTTTAGCAGACTTTTATCACTGGATCTCCTCTTGGCTCTTCCACTGTGATGTACCTGTTATACTTAGCAAGGCTTGATTCAAGTAAGGGGAAAAACAAAAAAGCCCAGCCTCATGTTCCTTATAGAGGAAAAAGAGCATTCAACGAAATTAATAGACAGAAACAAAATATAATTTTTCATTAAGTTTTGGTTTTCAGTGATCAAAGGTTTGCTACTCCATGCTCAAAAGACAGCTTTTTCAAATTTATCTGATCTGACACATTTTATTTCTTTATTTTTTTCCAGTTCTTGGATATGTCATTACTTATATATATCTTCTATATCAAAATAGGAAACATTCAATGTAAAACTTGTTTAAGATACATTTTAATAACTAAGATTAAATGGTTCACTGTTCATTTTGAAGAAAAATATATTAAATATTCCTAAAATGTCTAAAAAGAAACAAGCTTAATAATATTAGCATGCTGTTTCATAGCACTGAAAAATCTCTCAAAATATTGGCTGTAATTGCATTTTTATAATCTCCTAATGTTTTAATGCATCATGATACACAATAATGTTTTTCCATGGCCTCTATTAGATATTTCCGAGGTCTATTAGAATAATAGGTAAGTTCTTGCTCATTTTCTGCTTTGTTTTCAAGGTAGACCATTTTTGCTTAGAATTTTAAAACTTGATTCCAGGTTTTGCATAGTTATATGTCCTATCTTTTTCCAGCTGTATTTTCTTTGCTTTTCACCCTGCTGAGGCCTCAGTTCTCTTTAATCAGATTCATTGCTACCATTCTGTGCCTTAAGCATTAATATAAACTATGAAAGAGACTCATGTAAGTGGAATATCCTAAGGAACATCACCACGGTGCCCAGAACTTTGGCCAAAATTTGCACAGAGTAGCAGGAGCTCCCTTAGAGCTGCCTGGATGCTGCTTCTGGTATTTGAGTCTAGATCTGTGACCTGGAACTGCCCAGGTTTGCAATTGCCCTGTCACCCCCAGGCCATCATGACTCCAGCAGGTTTTGGAATACTTTCTACATGGCTTAGAAAGCAGGCATAGATCCCCTTTGGTGAGGTAATATACAGGTTTCAGCAACATTCCTGATTAAAAATCTTAATGTTTTCCAGGTCCTGAAATGTTGCACAAAAATCCTCCGTCTTCAGTTCTGTAATAAAAGAAACCTCAGCCTCAACACGTTGCACATGAAAGTTTAAAAGTATGAAGTAATACTGTACTAAATGCATTGAGGACATTCTTTGGCATTCACAAACAGGCTAATCTGTAACAAAAAATAGACCTGTCAAAAAGGGACATGATCTGAGTTTGAATTTGCTTTTTTCTGCTTATCCCTCCGATTTTGTAGAAACAGGGTCATGATTTTTAGGGACTGACAATTTCAAGCCAGCTGCATACCCGCAAGTGTTTCACCTTTTTATAGAATAGTACCTGAGAAACTCATCCAGAGCTTCACTACAGCACTTGTAAACTGCTTGAACTAAAACTTGGGCAAAGGCCCTGGACACACTTATGTTAAATTTTGATCATTGATTGGTGTGTTTCCTTTTCTATACAACAAAAATTGATTCCAGCAGTTGAGAGGAAGTCTAATTAAAGCCTTTCTGTGGTAACATTGTGAGCAACTCCAATACTGCTTTTGATACGGATAAGGTCGGGGCAAGGATTAAAGGATTTGTTGGAGGTTGGAGAATGAAAGACTGAGCTTAGAGACAAGGTTAGAATTTACTGCTCTGTGTGACTCACTTTTGCTGCTGGAAAAATTGTGAAAAAACACTGAGGTGGAGGAAAGGACTGATTGCATGTTAAACGGTATTTGAGAAGGAAATGAAAGTATAAACAGTTTTAATCAAAAGAGAATGGCCATTCAAATGTGATTATTCCCTGCTTTAACGAGGGATAATAAAGTTAGTAGATGTTGCATAATTTGATGGTTAAATTTTAAGAAATGTAAGAAATCCAGTTTTAAGAAAAACTGGGTTTTCTGTCCTGTCTTCTGTGCACTGGGGATTTTTGTGTGCTTGCATGTTTGTATATTTGCATACCCATAGCTGCGTTAACAAAAGCCTAATTTTATGGAAGTGCATAATAGAAATCAGACCTCCTTTGTTCTACAGTCAGCAAAGAGACTGATTGCAAAAACCATTTGCTAGGAATAGCTGAGTCCTTCTACCAGATTTTAATCCAGAAAATCAGTTTTACTCCCAGAGAATGATCCAGATATGGTGGCATTTTTCCAGTTGCCAGTCTCTACCTTGCAAAATGAAGTTTAGGTACTGTTGTCTTAGAACTGGTTTACATTAGTAGAACAGCACCCAGAAACAGAAATCCTATTCACTACTCCAGATGATCACCTCTGACCCAGGCTAATTAGGATAAAGGACAAGCCAATAGTTTAATGGGTGTGAATTTCACTTCGGGGTAAAGTTTATCTGAAGGGGGTGAGGGCTTGCTGACTGTGCTTGATGAGCACTTACTTTTTGGATATAACAGTTTTTATTGCTCTTTTTTATTACTGTGTAGTTATAACTATGCTAAAAATTGAGAGATGTTTAGCTTCTACCTCTTTAATATTTTCACCCTGCAAAGGCAACAGACTACATATTAAAGTTCAGAGATATTGATGTGGTAGAGAGAGTCAGACTGAGTAATAGGATGGTGTTCTCTGTGGGGAAAGTTGCAGAAGTTATTACAGACTAAGCAGTGCTACAATATCTCCAACAATATAAAAGCTGAAATCTGTCCCTATTTTAATATTTACTGTGGCCTCAGAAGAATTGCAAATCACATAACTTGTAAACTTTTATTTATGCTTCCCCATAGCAATAGCAGCACTTACCTGCTGTAAAAATTAAGTTTGCATCACAGAGCTGAACACCAAGCCTGCTTTTCCCATGACAAATCCAGGTCCTGCCAGCTTCCCAAAGCTTCAATATTATTGAGTTACATCCATAGTAACTGCCTCATTCTAGTGCAAAGAAGTAAAATTAAAGCATTTGGTTGGTTTAAATTAATTTTTTTAAGTTTAAAGAAGATACTTAATTTTAAATTGCAGGTGCTGCTACTGTATTTATTTCATTTCTGAATTAATATTTTAATTGGCCACAATAACCTTTAGGAATTCATGAGGGAAATCTGATGGCATGTCTTTTAATAAGTCAATCACCTAAATGTGCCAAAACCTCATGATTTATTTACTATATAATGAAGGGCAGAAAAGTATCTATGTAGTCTTGTCCTTGGCACAGCTAATCCAGAAAGTTTGCTAAGAATTTGTCCCAATATAATATTAATTTTCTGGTATGACTTTCATGTTGAAAGTCATAGCTCTGTGAATTTGAGGTTTGCCTCCTAAGTCAGTAATAAAATATTACTTCCTTTCACCTCTTTTATTTAACTAATTAGTAGCAATTAGTGACTATGTAATTTTTTGTCAGTTTTGAGGATCCTTATGGTACATAAAATTTACCTCTCTCTATGCAGACCAACAGAAAAAATGAATGGTTGCTGGTCAGTACAATATAGACTTTTATCCTGACGTATGCAGTTCTCTGAGTCTTTCTCCTTTCTTCTTGAAATGATGGCCCAGGAAATAATCATCCCTGTATTAATTTTTCTAGTGCCAAAAAATGAGTATTGATCTGTCTTCTCATCCTAAACAGGCAGTGGCTGCTCTTTGTTTCTTTGCGCATCTTTTAAAAAACAGCCAGTTCAATAGGAGACGCTAGTTCCTCTGCTGTGTCTGTAAAGTCTAAATGAAGGAAAAAGGGGTAAAAAAAAGCAGTAGAGGAATATGATTCTTTCAGAAATTAATATTGAGCTGGTTTTAGATCTGCAGCAGTGGGTCAATGCTGGAAGAATAATGGGAAATAACAATGACAGCTGGAAATCCTTGTAATTGCTGAAGCTTTCAGTACTGTGTCTCTGTTAGCTGCTTTCTGGAAATCAGGGACCAAATGTGAGTAAATATAAATGCAGATATGTGCCTTCTTCAAAGAGGAACAGTTTTGTAAAGAAAATAGGTCAACTTAGGTCGGATTCATCTGTTTATTCTTTGCTTGCTATTGCAGCCCCAGGCCAGTAATATAGTGGAAATTGCAGAATGTAGGGCTGCCCATTTGTTTCTAGTAATGACAAGAGGTCATAGGCCAGCATTTACAATGAACTTGCACTTATTCCAACAGGTGTAGCTGCAAAGGTTGATTTTAATCTGTCTCTGTGTTTCTTTCAGCTTTTTTTTTTTGTTTCAGCATTTCTAGTAATGTTTTTTGTAATCTTTGCTTAGGCCTAGTGCTTCCTTTCTAGTGGAAAGTTCCTTTTCAGGTTGAATTGCAATTGTCTTGTCTTGGGTAATTGTGTACACACCAGTAATCTGTCCTCTGCTTGTTTTTAATTTCAATCTTATTCTAAACTGTAACCCCAGTATCAGCTCCTGTAGTCTTTCATGTTAATCTTCCCCAACCTTTTCTAATACTTTTAAGATTGGTTTCCAATTCTTAATTAATGAAAAATTTAAAACCCACTGAGAGCTCCCAAATGTTCTATTGGAGGTGTAGGTGCTTTCTGATTGTCATCTTTCTTTTGACATCCGCTGCTTACAGATACACAGTGTTTAGGTGTTCATTTTATTTTCTTTCTCTTTTAGACTTTTGACCTTTGTGGGAATTTACTTGCTCTAGTCTCATCAGCTTGTTTTATTTTTAGCTCTTGAGAATCAGGCAGGCTCTTTGGTGAGCTCTTCATTGTTGAATTGCCGAATATCCCTATGCCTAGGAAAAATGCCTTTCTCTGATATCCTCTCTTTTTTGTTTCCAGCGTTCCTAAAAATAAAGGAACACTTCTCAAGAGTGTACACCAGGTACATGGTGTAGACTCATGCAGCCAAGAACATTTTTCTATAGGCTGAGATAAGAGTTCACTGAAAAGGGTGAATTTACAGCTGTACCACAGATAAATATGATTTCTGGAATGAAGGAAAAAGAAAAAGAAATAAAAAGTAGAATGGAAAATAATAATTTTCCCTTGCCAGTTATTACCTTAGTAGGCAGCTGATGTTCTGAAACTTGGAACAAATTCTCGAACAAATGAAGCTGGTTTTCATTCTTCTGAAAAAGGATCCACTGATCATGTAAAAACTCTTTTTTTAGTACAGGATTCATAAGTTCTGAGGTTAAAACCAGGTAGTTTATAGATTCAAAGTGAGCAGATGAAAGAAAGAACTTCTTAGAAAGTGAAATATCTTCTCTTTCAGTATGACCTTGCTTCCTGCTTTTTGAACGTACTTCTACATAAATGGAGAAGTAATGTTTCAAAGTAATTTTCAAATTCCAGTTTTACTGAAATCTCTAGGATGGATCAAATTCTGTTCTTTATTCTTTGAAGAATTCAGCAACAGTTTTATTAAATGAGGAATATGTGTTTGGGAAAAGCCTTGAAAATATATGGTATGTTTATCAGCGAGGGAAAAAATGACTTTGCAATGTAGCATAGCAACTATTTGAAGGAGTTAAGTAATGGATAAGAAACTATCTATGTTGGCTTTCATTAATTTTTGCATTTCTTTGCTTCCTTTCTTAATGTTTTTAGTAGGACTAAGCTGTAGTTATACATTTAGCTTGATAGATGTTCCCTCTGGGAGCCATGCAACTATGCTAAGAATCTTAGTCTTAAGTAGCATTATATCTCACGGACAGTACCTTGATTAAGACAAACTTTAATTAAGATAAATGGTGGCTGCTTAGTCATCTGCTTGCCTTGGTGAGACTTGTATCTTCAGATTAATGTTAGAAGTAATGAAAAATTTTCTTTTTCTTAGTGAAAGCACAAATTAGATTTTTGCAGGGCTGTTGCCCACCTGTACTGATAAGTGTACACCTGTTAGAAACTAATAGTAAGCAATTTCATGATACAGATTTTTCTCTATAATGAAGTTGTACTATCTTCCCAGCTATCTGAGAAGGATGAAAGTCAGCAGTATCTGTTCTGGGAATAACATTATTTAATCAAGGGTTGGCTTAATTGCTACTGATGCAAACAGTCTTCATTTCTTAATTCATAGAACAGCGAGAGCGGTGGTTTTTTATTTATTTGGGTCCATTCAGAAATCAAGATAAATTGCTCTGTTGAAAAAGCCTCAAAATGTATACATTATTTAGGTTTGGCATTTCATCTTTCTTTGCAGCATTGAGTACATCTCCTTGAATAACAATCAATTTTGTCTGTACAACCACAGGTTGGTTTGGATCTTGTGCAGTCAGAAACACTGGAAAATAGCCAGTTCCTTAATGTCAGCTTGAAACTGAGTAGCCTGTTACTTCTGGGAGTAATTTAAAATAACACTGTATTACTGGTTTTTAAACCAAAGCGTTCTCAAGATTCCACTTAAGAAGAAAAAGAGTATCTTTATGGCCCAAATCTACCATGGCAGATTTATACACGTGTTAAATTTTTATCCAAATGTGACTTTTTTGAGCTTCCGCAGTCACTGAGAAAATCCTGTCCTTTTTCTGTGGGCTGTTCACCTGAGTTCCATCATTCCACTTGCTCGGTGCCTCAGATTTTCCAAGCATATGTTCATGAAAGATTTGAGAGCAAATGAGTAATGTAAAATACAGTGCAGCTCCCTAGTAGACAAATTAGCATGGATATGACAGTTATCAAACTTTTTTACATTTCTATGAGAATGGAGTTTGAATTACTTGTGTGTGGCTGATGCCATGAATTTGTTCTTATCCATAGAGTGATGAGAAATCATATTGGAATACAGCCAGATCAATGAACACCTTTTCTGCTACTGCTTGCTTGCCTTCTTTACGGGGGAGGTTCATTTCTCCTCTTACGAGCAATTATCTTGTATTTCAAACATATGGTTAGACAAACTACTTCATGTCTGTAATAAAATTTGTGTACAGGCTCTTTGGCATCTCAGTCTTCAAGACTGCTTTTTAATAAAACTGTGAAAATGTAAGTAGTCTGCAAAACACAAATCCAATCTAATCTTAAGCTTGATTTAGTACAGTGTCTTTGTTCAAAAGTAGGTAATAACATCACTTGCTATGGGTATATATGCTTCCTTAGATAAACAAAGCAGACTATCAAATGTGGAAAATAAAACTCTTCAGAAAAGCAAATTTTCTATTACTACGGAGTATCCAGTTGCCTTTTTCACTCTGCTAACATTATTTGAATTGTTCAATGAAACATGCTGTTTCTGTAAATCTAAAGACTTGTTACTACAAAGTATTAAATTTTAATGTTGATGTTTTCTTGATATGAGTAGTCATACAAACAAGTTATTAGGAGTAAACAAAAAATATGGCTATACAGCTTACTCCAGGTTTTATTCAGAAATAGCCCAGTTCTCTCAGCTTCTTGTTAATGTGCCCTGAAAAGACAAAAGACAGCAAGGCTTTGGTTTTGCATTTTGTCATATATATAATCTTGGCTAGATAGCCTTTGAAAAATCTTATATTTTTACCATAATCTTGAAGGAATTAAACAGTTGTCAATGACACCTAATTCATGTAAAATGCTCTCAATATAGTTTTTGAAAGGGCCTAAAGAAGAAATAGTCAAAGAGCATTTTGTTATAGAGTAATAAAATGTTTTCACTTGATTATGAAAGCATGTAACACATTATGGTCTAAAGGAAAAATTGTACAGACATTAGGATGTTGAGAAAATGCATATTTTATGAAATTCTGCAGCTGGGTATATTATGATTTACATTTAACTATATTCCAGTTACTATCAATTATTGTTTTGTTAAAATTAGGTCTTGTATCTAAAGAAAAAAATAAGTGAATAAAATCATATAACTTGAAAAATAAAAACATTATCTAGAACTATCTGTAGAGAATATTTTGACAAGCTGTACATAGAAGAAGGAAAAAATTCCAGCAATTTATGCTTTACCACTTTTTCTCCTGGAATACAAGCAATATTTTTCTAGATTATATTAATTTGGAATATTTGTTAAATACTTACACTACATGATTCAGCTGCAAAATGAGATTGTACTTCAGAAAGCCTAAAAAACCTAATAGCTTTCAATTCTGTATAAATATTTGACTTAACTTATGGTAAATGACAAAGATTATGGTTTTCTAATTTTGTAGTTCTTGGCATATTTTCTGTTAAGCTACAGTTTTATGTAGTGTAAGACATGTATAGGTAAAAGTAGTGGTCCAGTTAGCTTTTTTTGATTTCTAGGCTTCTTCTTTATATAAAATTTTCATGAGAAATGCAACAGAATAGAGGCAGAACATTTTGGGCAGGTGTAGAGCTGCATCAGATTACAACAGATCTCCTAGGCAACAATCCTGTACTTAAAAAGAATATTTGAAAACCTCTTTTTTGCTTCTTGACCTCTAGTAAACATCAGCACCCTTCATCTCAATTGCGGTGGCTTTCTAATCTTTAGTGCAGAGTAGCATTTGATATTTGATTTGATAGCCTTGAGCACCAGTTTCCCTATTTCAGTGAGGTAAAGCTTAATCTCTTTATCCTGAAGAATCTATTTCTAGAAAGGATGTGGTTTAGGAAGAAATTTCAAAACAGCTGCATTTTCTAGTTCTATCAGAGACTCAGAAAATCACACAGAAATAAAATTACTTCCAAGCCCCTTTCTCTGACCTCTGGTATCTGAACTGTGTAATTCAATTTTTTTTTTTAACATTCTCTCTTTTTTCTACCCTGAAAAGTTGTCTTGAATTACCTGAAAGGTTTACATTTATCTGGGGTTTCTGTGTATCTGGTGGTGTTAATAAACTTCATGGTAGCAACCAGGATGGCTTATCTGGAAGTTCTATATATTATGGCCATTTCTAGCAAAGCCATGTCTATCTAACAAGATAGATACTTTTAAAAGCATCAGATGAACTGCCTGTGCATGTATTTAGATTATGTGTGCAAGGCTTAAACCCAAAAAATCTGCTATATCCCAGTAGTTCCAGGTACACTTCATAAGCAGAACAACCAATCAGCAGATACAAAGCAGCCCATGCCTGCTTGCAGCACTGCATAATCTCTGCACATCATGAGGCCATAATTTTCAGACAAAACTTAGTGGGAGATGGTGCTCCTAGCTCCAGAAACATCCCTGTGGGATGAATCATCATATATGATGATTTATGGGTCACCCACAATTTTATGGAATAGAGACTGAGAAGGTAGGGAGGATACCCCTGAACACCCAAGGCTGAGTTTGTGCATCACCATCTGAACTGAGCCCTGCTGTAAGGACACCTGGTACAGAGCCAGAATGACACAGGCTAATTCCAGAAATTCTGCTGGAACTGGTGAATGTTCACCTTAGAAGGTTACACAAAGAATCATAACTATATCTGAATATGTAATGAGTATTTTTACATGCAGTCACATGGATTTCCTGTGGTTTCTGCTGTGGGGGTTTTGTTTCTTTGTTTAATACTGTAGCCTACTATCTTGCACTAGCTGAAGCATATGAAAATGGCTTTATATTTAAGTCATTCAAATTGAGAACATATAATGAAAAATCCCTTTATAAACTTCAAGTAGTCTCATGAGATGATGAAAATTTATTGCTCTTGCTAAGCAGAGCAAATGATTATACAGGTAATACTGGAAAAATAACCCACCTGATTTATTTGCTCTATTTTAATAAAACAGAAAAAAATATGATGAGTTATTACTAGAAATTTTAAGGTTTCAAGCAATATCTGCATTTTTCTTGTTTTGTAGGACCAGAGCTTGGTTTTAGTAATATTTATTTTATTGTTTTAAACTCATTTTATTAGTGCTTCCCTCCCATGCTTGGCAGTGGGAGAACATGAGGTGCAGAGATTGACCGAAATCTTCAGTTAAAAACAGAAATCGTCACAAGATAAAGAGCATGTTTTTGCATAGTTACAAAAAGTGTGTTAAGCCTCATGGCATACTCTTTTACAAGAAGGCTGAGCAAGTCGATTCTAGTTCTCCTTGATTGTCTGTGTGGTAAAGCACAAAATTAAAAAAGGAAAGAGATTATGAGGAGATGCAAGTAAGACATATCAGGACTATTTTCCAGAAAGAAAACACTTTTGATAAAAGGGTAGAAGTTTAAAGATAGTTTTGACTATTTTGAAACTTTTAACTGCAAAAGGAAAAAAAAAAATCAGGGTTGTTTCTCTAATTCCACCATGTTATAGGATTTGAAGGCTTTAGTTGGGGGAGAGGGGGGGAAGTGAGAGACTGACAAAAAAATTGCAGAGTATTTTGGGAAAATTTCCAATACTTTAAGACATCTTGTTTGAGTTTTTTGATGACAAACTTTTTTTATCTTTACTACTCTGGCACATGTTTGATCTGCTACTGTTTCATGATGTTTAGCAATCAAGTTGATCTGAGTTCTCACTGATGATTCCCTGTCTGCTCACCTCGATATTTGCAAGCCATTTGTGCATAAGATTTTCTCCCTCTTTCCAGTGTACACCAGTTCACAGATCATCCTTTCTGTGACATGCAGTATCTGAACATTCAGTGTGTTGAAGATTTTAAACCAAGTACCCTGCAATTTGGGTAACAGATGTACAGAGGTCTAAGACAAAGCCATGCCCCCTGGAAGGTATCTTCCACGTATCTGGAAGGGGTTCAGGTCAATTGCCTTTTATGATTTACGTCTTTTGCTAGAAATGTCTCCTCCTGTTTTCTTTCTGATAAGAAAATCATCAACTGGCTGTTCCTTGCAGATTTTTCTTTTTCACAGTCACGTAAAAAATTTCCCTGTCTTCAGCATTTTAATCTCCTTTTTTTGTTTGCGTTGTCCACTCTTCAATAATTTTAAAGCAATTTAGTAACCAGGCAATCCATATACCTTTTTTTTTTTTTTTAGTCTATCTTTTGCACGTAAATTTATAGTGAACTCTAGAGTTTTATTCTTCTCTAACAGGACATCAGGACATTTTTATGTTATCCAGTGCTCATGTTTGCCATAATGGCATGTACTACTAATGTTACTGTAATAAATTTTTACAAGGTCCACATACCTTAAGTGGTTATGATACTTGCAATGCTGTAACATCAGTTGGTAGAGGATGAGCTATAAAATTATAAAAAATATATACCTTTACATTATAAAACAGATTTCCAAGGACTCTGTAATTTTTTCAGCTTAAGGTGAAGGGAAAAACATTTAAAAAATATTAGTGTTCTTGCTTTTCACTTCCATAATGCAAATGATGTTTGAAAGCAAATTGCATTAGAAATCACTAATTTCTAGAAAGAAATTAGAAATTGTATTCTTCACCAATGTCTCTGCACAGTCAAGTGCTGGAAGTTATGTCTGGCTTATACTTTTGTCAGCTGTCATGAGCTCTGAGGGGTGATCATCAAACCAAGGGCTGCTTTCATTCTTTCACAGTGTACCAATTTTACTGAGGTTCAGTTTTTTGGTACAAACAGTCATTTGGTTTACAAAAGCTGGGACTATGAGACAAAATGAGAGCTGTCTGTGTGTCTTTTTAATTGGTGATGTTATTGTGTCGCTGCTGTGATAAAATATCATGTATTCACATTGAAAAGAATAGTTTTGTACTATTTCTAGCTTTGTTCCTAATGTATTCATGGTTTAACTTTCACTGTCTGTTCCAAATTTATCTGATTGTTTCAGGAAGTCTGATAGAACAACAGCTGACATCTGTGGGTGATTTGCCTCTCACAAACAATCAGCTAAAATCAACTCAAAAAAAGAGCATCTGTCACTGTCATAGTGCAGATGAAGAGTTGTGGAAAGGGTGGGAAGATATAAGTAAAGTATACTTTGTGGGTGGGGAGTGGAGCGGATGTGTTATTTAAACCTGATGATACCATTACTTCACAATTTTATGTGGTTTTTGGTTTGCTGGTTTGGTTTGTTGAAAAGTGGCAGTTTGATATTTCAAGTAACCCACAATGTTTTGGGTGTTCTGATTAGGTGGGGATTTTGGGGGAGAGTGGGGGAAGGAGGCAACTAAATCATCTTCTTTCAGCATGAGAACATTTTTGGGGTATTAATTGAACCAGTAGACAAAAGAAAATGTGACTGAATCAGAGGAAGCTGAGAGGAGACCTTATTGTGCTCTACAGCTACCTGAAAGAGATTGTAGCAATGTGGGGTCAGTCTCTTCTTCCGACTAACAAGTGATGGTTCAAGAGGAAATTACTTCAAGATGCACCAGAGGAAGGTTAGCTTGGATATAAGGAAAACATTTCCACATCCAAAGGATTGTTCAACACATGAACAGGCTGCCTGGGAAAGTGGTTCAGTTACCACCCCTGGAAATATCAAAAGCTTTTATAAATGTATCACTTAGTGATGTGGTTTAGTGGCAAATATAGTGGTGAGTTAACAGTTGGAGTCAATGATCTTGGAGGTATTTTCCAACATAAATGACTCTATGACACTGCAAATTGATGCCTGAAATTAAAACTAGTTGTAGCTCCTTTGCTTTATGAAGGCTTGAGGTTACCCAAGGTAACTAGGTCTTGATCCTGGGAGTTGTGCTTATCTAAACATCCCTTTTTGGCAGTTGAATTATTCAAATGAGAAAGGACTGGATGAGGTATTTTTTCTTCCTTTAGAAACCCACAAGTGAAAAGCCTCAGTTTTTATCAACATACTTTCCTCTTCTCAGTGATCTCAGCCCTATGAAGAATCCAGTGAAGTCGTAACTTCAAGTTATAAACGCAGCTAATCTGCAATAGCACAGTCTATGTGCTATTGCACAATCTATTACGTTCTGACTTATTTTCATGTCTTGGATTAATTATTTGCTTTCAAATTAATTAATGCATTCAGTGTCTTATATTAAAATGGTTTGACATCTGAGATGTCCTGTGGAAAGGATCAGTTGATCCACCAAAGCCTTTGGCTATGAATTTTGGGGAGCACAATGGAATCCCTTCCTGGTTGTAGTAGGTGATAAAACAGTATAATGTTCTTCAGTAAGAACATAGGGGATGCAGTGGTGTAGTAATGGTTAGTAAATATTGATTTTCAATTAATTCTTGCAAATTAGTGTAAGACAATTCATGTAAGCAATATTTGAAAATAGGAAGTCAGAAAAATTATGGTGGGACATAACCTTTTGCTTTTATCAAAGGAATACTTAAGTTTGGGGGAAAATTAGCAGAAGAATTCACACATATTGTTTTAAAGATAAAAAAGCATATAAGAATGTGATTTTTAGTATAGAAAGCTTTTAACCCTTTCAATTCAACAGTACCTGTCTCCTTTTTGTTGCAGTGGCTATAAATGTGTTTATAAACTGGCAGCAAATATTTGTGTGAATTACTGAGTCTGACATCTAATTAACACAGTCTTTACAGGTTTAATGAGCAGTGATAAATTTCTATCCTTTCTTTGGCACATTTTAATTAGTTCTAATTATGAGTGATGCGACCTGAAAAGCTTGTTGTCCCAAGGATTCATCATAAATTTGTGTAATTTATATATGTATAGATAGAATGAGTTCTTCTGCAATTGAAAAACCAAAGGTTGTTTAAAACATTACATCAGTCATATGGTATCCTTGTGTAAAACTCAGGTAAGCAAAGCATTGCACATAAATATTTGAGTATGCTGCAGATAATGCTTAATAAAATAAATTTATTGTATTTTTTTGTCTGAAGAAAAAGCAAGCATGGAAATATGCTTTGTTGCTGACAACAGAAACATTGAGTGCTGACATTGATCTTTAGTGACAGTGTAAGTTTCAAGAAGACAGTGTATGTGTTTAAAATATTTATTTGTAAAGATTTTTTAGTACTGAATAGTTGCTTAAGTGAAATAAAAACAAATGACAATATTATCCTAATTAAAATGACAGCACATTTGTAAATTGTTTTCCTTAATATAAATATTAAAATCTTTCTCAGCCAAGACTTTTCTTCCTTCACAGGGAATTTGATAGTCTCTAGACAGAGACATGAGAGAACTGTCAACAAGACTAATACAATTTACATCACCTAAGATAGGATATTAAACTAACCAAAAGATTCATTCATTTAAATAAATATGTATTTCATAAAAACTATATAAATGAAACATGTTGGCATCTTATAAAAATCTCAGCCAAGAACTGTACTTTGTTTTAAAAAATATAATTTCATAAAACAGGACTATATATAGCATTTATCTTCTGTGAACTTAATCTTTCACTTCTTGTTATGAGTAAGAAATAAAATCTTTTGAGGCCCAAACTTGTAAAGTGCTACCCTTTGGGAGCTGATGGGAACCTGGACCATATGGCATCCTACAGGATTCAGTGCTCTTCGTGCTGTGAAGCTGTGTCCCAGTTTTTTGGTGTCTTTCATCCTAACTCCTAAAGTCTGGCAGCTACTACACAACCATGCAGAATATCTGAAGACATGAAAGACAGAAGAAACCAGGTAGGGGTTTTTCGACTGAATTAAAAA
>LTAT01000006.1:33694512-33726620 GCA_003286495.1 Chlorodrepanis virens
ACTGAATTAAAAAAAAAAAAAAAAAAGGAGTAAAATCTCACTTGTTAATACCATGAGAAAAACCTGCATGGTCTCTATTAAGGGTAGCTAAAATATGCATATTCAGAAGTCAGAAGAATATGTGAGTGTATCTGTTTGCACAAGTTGGGTTCAAATGGGCTTTCCTGCAATTGCCAATGCACTGAACAAATTCCTAGCTTCTATATTAGCAGCAGAGTGATGATTCCCTTGGTGTCTCTTGTTACTTTCATGTATGACAACACAAGTTTGGAGAGCCCTGATGAAGAACATATGGTGAAATGACTGAATAAGAACTTTCATTGAACCTACACCCCATATGTGGCAGCTTGTGAATTTTTGGGGTGGAGAGGGGACAGTTGAGAATACTTTGCCTTTCCTTCCTATTCTGTATCCCTTTGATTATAGCTGCTTGAAATCATTCTGTAATCTCAAGTGTAGTCTCAGTCAATCCAGAGATGATACCCGGACAAGCCTGAAGTGAAATGCATAAGAACAGAGCTCTAAAAGGAAGAATAGCCACATTAAAAAGATCAAGGGACTAGAAGCTGAAGCAGGGCATGGATTGGAAAGTTTAGATACTTTGGAAAGTTGGGGTTTTTTCCTCAGAAAATCTCTTGAAGATAATGTTGAAATGAAATTGTGTCCCTGTCAAGCTCAGGTCTCAGTTTTTTGTAATGCCTTATTTTAATGAACTTCTTTCTTTATTTAGCTGTTTCACAGTGTTTACTAGCTTGGCTGTCCGCCTTCAATTTCACTTTATTTTTTTTTTTCATTCTCTTTATGAAAGATAAGTAAATTGCTCTCAATTACTCTGCATAATGATTGATGACAGTGCCTTGTTTAATTTTTTTTAATGTTTTTTTTTTTCACCTGGGCTTTGCAAGAATATCTAGCATTTGTTAACACAGACAATTTACAAGTAATTACAAGTACAAAAAACTCACTTTTTTATTGGTGAGAAAGATGTACCAGGTCAAATATGCAGCTATGAGCTTGTTTCCTAGAGAATACATACTTTTGCTTGCTTAGGCTGGTTTTAAACAGCAAAAAATATAGAGTTTTTGTTAGTTTCCTTAGGGACCCTAGACCAGATCTGATCAGGAAGATATTTTCTTTCTCTCAATAATTCTACATTTTATTCTTTAGGCATGGTTTGTGCTTCTTAGAAAATTACTTAGGAGTTAATATTTCACTCCAAAAAGTACAGCCAAAATTTCAGAATATATTACTCTGAAAGAAATTTATTAATAGTAGAGAGCTTTTTGCTAAGGATCATTAGATAGTCCTTAGAAGGTAGGAAAAGTTTGACTCCATATTTCAACAATTAGTTCCTTTGTGGTTCTACAATGCTTTTTTCAGCATCCTGTCCCTTTAGTCATCAATATAATCTCATTCCAAGGACAGTTTTCTCAGTCCTTGGTAAATCTCAGACGCAGAGTTTGTTTGATCTGTGGCCTTTCTTTTCAAGCCATTTATTCTGTTTAGTTAACTGAAGTAGCTTCAACTTTCACTTAATTTAAATTCAGTTTTTCTTCTTCAGATGCACTATTCTACAAAATGAGTAAATTGAGTATTTTTGGTGTGGCATTTTGAAACTGGGCTATGAAGATGCAAATGAGAGCCTCAGCAGATGAACATCAGACATGTGAATACTATTTCTGAGATGGAATGTTAACTTGTCCCACTAACACTTTAGAATATAAAGCAACCAGACTTTAATGTCTCAGTTTGTTGAGCTGACTTTATTTTATCTCCTGCTATAAACTCATCAGGAACAAAACAATGAAATAAAATATTGTAAGAATCAATGTTAAAATTATTCAGCCTGTGGATCCGAGACAGATCTGGGAATAATTCACTTTGCTTTAGTCATGCTGTTCATATATTTTCCTTTGTTCTCGGTACTGATACTGTCATCAAGGAAAAAAAATAGTTAAATGCTAAATCTTCTCCTCTGTACATGAACAGAGATAACTCCTTGGACTCTGTTTGAGGACATAATTTGACCTTTATTGTAAATGCTGTCAAAACTGCTCTGTAAATTGGGAAGGAATGATGACAGAGGATACACATCACTGTCCTTACTAATTCTGCAGACATTTAATGATGACACGCATTAACTTGGACAGGTTAACTCTCAAACAGTGGAATTTCCTGTTTGGTACATTTCTAGTACATTTCTAGCTCAATGCATTTTGTTAAGGGCCTGGCCATGCTGGTTTGGAATGTGTGTGCACATATATTTACAGTGTAAGTGAACACTTTCCCATTTACAAAAGCAAGATGTGGTCTAAATGGTGCACGATCTGAAATAAATTGGTGTGTGAAACAGTGATTTCAAGCTTGTTTGTTTGTAGTGTTGGAAAGACATTAATAGAAACAACATTTGCTGCATGCACTATTTTTTCTGGCTTTGATTGTTTATAAATCAAACCTGTGCAGATGAAAGGGTGAATGAATGAAATAATGCTTTCCACTTAAAAATGGCCAACCCAGCCAGACCAGTGAAGTCAGTCAAATGGTGAAGAGGTTATCAATATATGTAATATTAGAGAAGGAACATCATATATATGATCTGCATTTTTATTGCTTATTAAAAAGTTGCACAGTTCCTTATTATTAAAAATATTTATTCAGGTCATCAGAGTTTGACTACCGAATCTAAATTTCACTGGCAACAGGTGAGACTGAAAGTTGGAGCTAGTAAAGGATTTAGTGCTTTAAAGTTGGATTTAGGCTTTCAAGTCCAAAATTGTTATTCAGAAATATTGAATTTATTGATAATGTGGCTCAGGGCTGTTTTAAAGTATTTAGATCCTTTCTTGATTAGTTTAAATATTTCTCTTTTGGAGAAATATTTAAACTAATCAAGAAAGATTAGTTGGAGAGGGAGTATTTCAGCATTTCTTAAGCCCTAACAGAATCCAATAACTAGATGACACTCCTCTTCAATTTTTTCAGGCCAAATTATTGCACCTCTTCAACACAGACAAGGTCTTGCTCCTCAGGAAACACAGCAATTGAGATTTTGTTTCAGGGGAAGGTATGGGATAACATTTTTATGAAATAAACTATTATGTAGACTATTTTCCTGGAAAAATAAGAAAACCAGTGATTGTTTAGAAAATAAATAGACCTGAATGCCTTAGCTGCTAGAAGAGAGACCCTCCTTCCTCTTTCGTTTTTTGCTTTTTTTTTTTGTTTCACTTTTATTACATTCTCTTTTCTTAGAAATAATTTACAGGTTATTTCAGATAAGAATTCCAGTATGTCATACATAAAGATGTTACCTGGCCTAAGGGGAATTTCTGCTATCTCAACTGCATAATTTTCATCTGTTATAGCCATGAAAAAGAAATATAAATTCGCCTATATGGCAAACTTATGTGCTGTCTGTTCTTATTTGTACTAATGCTTAGAAGATTCTTGTTCAGAAAATAAAAGTTCTGTTTGGCCTGATTTTTAGACTCTTTTGAGAACTATTTTAGTTTTTAATGTTTTTTCACAAAGTTTTACCTGAATGAAACAAGTGAAATATTACTTGTGGGTTGTATAAATGAGCACTGTCCCATGATGCAGAAAAACTCTCACAAAAATTCTAATCTGCTGCTGAACTTCATTGAAAAGAAAACCTCACAAATATCACAATAGCAAAATCCTATACTGATCTGTGTAGAAATCTAAAATCTATCTATTGATAGTTTTCTACCTGAAGGGTTTTTTATTCTGATAAATTGTTTTCATGGACTCCAACAAAAATTATACTTTCATAAATAATGGAGTACATATGGTCTTGTCTGTTACTGTAAATGAGAGGAAAGCAAATTTTAAAATTTTAGTATTTAAGACTATTCTATGCAGTGTGGCTGGACTTTTTCTACAACAAAAATTTTGAAGACAATCCTGCTGTGTTCCCTCTGTGTTCAATGAAACAAAACTGAGAGAACTAGATATTGGCCTGGAAAATGTACATAAAGGATTTATCTGGTTTTGTTAGTATTATTATTTGCCAGTTATTAGTATTGTTTTGTTTCCTTTTCCAATCATAAGTGCTGAAAAATGAATATACCTTAAAAAGCTCTCATCAACCAAAGTACCATCACTAAATTTAAATACACTTGAGTTTTGTAATCCTTTCTCTTTTATACTTAGCAGTCATAATTACAGTGGTACTAGACAAGTCCGGCTTCTACTTTAAGTTCTTTATGGTGCTACTACAGCTGTCAGGAGCAGGATTTATTCCATGATTTAAATAACTTATAGTAACTGTGGTCTGTGTATAAAGCAATAGGTTTCTTTCACTGTTTTCCACTTCCAAGTGCCTTCACTGGGAAGCTTTGGTTAGCCTGCTTTTAAAAAGGCAGAGATATGGCTGGTTTATGCACTTTAAAGAAGTAGTAGCACCTGTCTCTTTAAATGAGAAAGAAAGAAGAGTTCTCTTGTTCACAACTACCTGCATGTATCGGACAGCTGAGCAGCTAACAGTAGTGTAATATGCATTTACTGTTTAGCATAGACTAAATAAAGTTATAAAGTTCCACTCCAAAAAAGACACTAATATGCAATAAATGGAGCTGCTGATACTCGAAACATGCAGGGTAAAATTCTTAGTTCTGAGCAGTTCTATTGCTGCAATGCTTGGAAAACATTTTTCTTTACACCACCTTTGAGCATGCTTTTATGGGAAATGTTCACTTGTGTTGGACCTCCATCTGCTTTTTTAACCCCGCTCTCTATTGGCATTGTGGACATCCCATTGTGAAGGTGCAGATTTCTGATTAGCAGAGTTGGAAAGACTGCTGTATTAGCCCTCCCACCTGTTTGTACTGGGAGCTCTTTTTCATGGGTTTGCTGGTGCTGGAGTTGGGAGGAGGCACAGACAGGACAACCAAAAACCACTGACCAAAGGGTTGTTCCAGACCCTGTGGGATTATGCCCAGCACATGAACTAGGGGGAAGATGTAGGGAAGGAAGGATGCTTGGAGCAATAGTGTTTATCTTCCTAAGCAGCTGTTACACACTATGCTTTCCCTTGCTTTTCTGGGGGTGGCTGAACACCATGGGAAGGGGAGAATTCAACACACCATTTTATTCCTTCCAATCCCACCAGGGGGAGTGAGCAAGTGGTTGTGTGGCGCTTAGTTACCAGCTGGAGTTAAACCACAACAACCTGCACTTAGACAGGCGAAGTAATTTGGTGAGACATTTAAGTGTCATGGCAGGTGTAAGGAAAAATTCTCTGTGCTAACATTCTTTATCTGCAGTAGATAAAAAATAAAATATCACTCATAACAAATGAAGAGCAAAATTGTGATCTGCATTAAGATGGTTGGGAAACTAGCTGTGTCAAAACCAGCAAAAATTAAACCAACTCAGGATTAGAGGGATGGCTAAAAGAAGGGTACGTTTGGGAAAAGGGTCGCTGTCACTGTGTACAGTCTTAGTGCTGTAGTGAAAACTGGGCTCGCCTGTTGCTCACATAGGAAAGTTTGACTGTAGCATGCTGAATAATGAGTGTTCAGCTGGATTTGGAACAATCAGAGTGAATATTTTTCTTGATATGTTTTTCCCCATACAAAATCCTAAAATTTCTCTTGGATGTACATATGCCCAGTCTTTATTGGTGCTTTATTTATGCTTAAATCACTACGTTAGAGGATTGTCTGAAACCTCTCAGAATGAACTTTGATGGAATTTCTTTTTCTAATTTTTTCAATGCTATACCAAGGGCACCAGAATTTATCAGAATTAAGGGGCAGAGCTTTTTTTTTTTAAATCTGTTACTTTAATCATTGGGTCTGGCACTAGTCCTACTGCATATTTTGCAGATAATAGAAATAGGAGGAGTCAATGTGTTTAGTAACAGCCTGCAATCATCCTAGAGGCTTGCCATCAAGGAAGAGAAGATAAGAAATGCATGAGTTTTCCATGCACCTCTTATCACTGCATGTGCTTCCCAAGATGCAGGAAAGTAGAAGAAGACTTTTCTATAGAGAAAAAATTGGCAGTAATCTCCAGGGGTAGTAAGTGAAGAAAGAATGTGTATGCATTTTGTGCCAGAAACATTAAAAAGAGGTTTGCTTGCACTTGAATACTGCTGAAAGATGGCCACTAATCCTAAAGTACTTCACAGATTTTTATACAACAGCTGAATGTGGACAATGGCTCTCTAGCCACCTGAGCAGCTCTCTGCTTTTTATTGTGTCCAGCATGACCAAAAAGGCACACAACAAAATGAAGATAAATAATGTAGCTGGCTTGATGCTTAAAAAGAGTCTAAGGAATGGAAACAGTCACTGGTTTTACAGTATTAATTAACTGATGGGATTTTGCACTTCCCAAGTGTGTAAAAGAGCTGTTTTAAAATGGAGACTGGGAAGGGGAGGAACTGGCACAAGTCTCCTAATAGCAGTTTTTTCTATACTTTTTATGCTATCCACAGGCAGCTGTGCTACAAAGCAGATAGTACAGCAAGTGAGGGACTGAATTAATGGTATTCAGCAGAGTCAGAAGGGAAGGGAAGAAGATGGGCAAATGTCATAAGATCTGTGGGGACCTCTGTATGTGATGGGAGCTCGATAGGCGTGGCAGAGCCAGGTCAAGGAGTTGAGATGTCATCTCAGGATCTAATGAACAATTTACCATTTGATCTCAGGATCTAATGAAAAATGAATTCATTTGACCTTCAGCATTCTGAGGAGAAAATTATAACAGATAACATCAGTAAGGTTTCAACTACAAACTGCATGCATGCAGAGGGCACCCTGAATTCTACCATCTCCTAGAGTTTGGTGTTTGACTCTGAAATTGCTGTAAAATAAAGCTTTAAAAATCAATTGCAAATATTGAATTTTATTAAAGTAAAATTTGTGATAATATATTAAAAAATCTGCTTTTCTATCAATATACAGTAGCTATCTGAGGACATAATCTGAACACTATACTTTAATAAACACTTTTAAATTCATTCTTACAATAATAGAGTCATAAAATTTTTCACATATCATGCCTATGCTGTATACCACAGAGGAAGTAATAAAACACACTACAATAAATGAAGTTTGAAATCTTAAAATAGACTATTTATAGGACCTTTTAGTAAGCTTTCCAAATTATGAAGAATGAGCATCTTTCAGTGATTATGTTTTCAGACAAGGCAGATATTTAGGCATCTCAGAATTGCAGCTGCCAAAGAAAAATAAAATCAAATTATTGATGAAAACAGGTACCTTTCCTATCCAAATTAAAAAAAAAAAATAGAAACAAAATCAAAAACCTGTTCTAATAAAAAACACTCCCTATCCATTAGGGGAGGGAAAAATCTTCATTTTGTATGAGTGCAAAATGAAAAATGTCTTGGAAAATAACCCCCCCCATGCTGAGACATGACAGGCTCTGGAATGATGTTTGATGACTAAATGACATGCTGTGGAATCTTGCCAGGTTTTTTTGCAAAAATCAGCATTTTTCTGAAATAATGATGAGATGTAACTGTCAGGTAAGACAAGCCAATGTGTCTTTAGAGAAAATGGCAATTGTAGTTATGTACGTTACATGGTGTTTGCTTGGAAGTCTTTTCACTTATCAGCAAGGAGAGTGGAGCACTAAAAGCACTGCAAAACTGAGTTTCTTACCAGCTTTAGAAAGATTTCCGACCCTTTGTATTGTCGTATAATTAGAGGCTTTTCTCTTTGCAGAAATTTGGTGTACCACATAAAGTATGACCCAGTAATGAATGAGCTGTCAGACAAATTGACACATAAGGTGATCCTCTTGCACTAATTTTTCTGAGCTATTGAATTTAATTTGAATTCCTTTTCAGGTTGCTTAAAAGCAAAAGCTGAAAACCACTTCCCACTGCTAACCACTTCACTTAGATTTTGGATATATGAAGGTAAAATCTGTGTATGTGATTGAAAGTTATTTTCCCAAGTACTTTATAAATAAATACTTTAGAAACCAAGCCAGGCAAAACAGCTGGGTCATATTCAGTTTTTCACTCACAGGTGCAAAATCTTCCTAATCTCTCTTTTTATCATCAAAGAACTTATCCCTAGTGTACACTTTATTTTTTTGTCTTCTTTTTATCTATCCCAAGTAATTCAAGGGACTGCATCAGAGTTTTTCAGTCTAATAAATCTTACCAGTTGAAAGCTTTTGAGATATTTTTTCACTCCAGGTGGAATCTCCTCTCCAATCATACAGTGGGGATAAATTTGCTTCTATGTTTCATACAGCAATTTTTTGCTTCATAAAAAAAAGCTCTTCTTGTCCTCTTGTAACTCTGCTTTCTACATGCTCCCATTTTTTTTTTTGGTAAGAAGAAATTGAAACAGAAGACATGCTTTTAATGCAGTGTCACCAGTTTTGTGTGGTACAGACTTGTTTGATGACATGATAGTAATGCTTGAAAAGTCACTCTTTGCTTCCATACCCATTCATTTGAATTCCATTTGCTCTTTATTTCTAGCATATAAAAGACTACTGTCCTAATTTATACTCTTTTATAAAAATTTTGTTCAGAAGTCTTTCATATCTTTATCTATATTGATATTTTATGGCTTAATTTGCTTTACCCGTATTTCTAACGAGTCCTGTACTTTTGTATATTTCTGTATTCTGACATGTTTATCTTACCGTGACTTTTATTAGTATTTATGCAAGTGGTTAATACCTTGAACAAGTGTAACTCAGACTAGATCCAGAAACCCAGATTCTTATCTATATCTAGACTTAATCTTCAGCGTTTTATCAGAAGCCTCTTAAGAGGGTGGTGAAAGACTATTTAATATTGTTTAAAAAGCATGTCTCTGGCCCTCTGGTCTCCTTCACATTCTCATGTAAAATAGAAACATTCTGGATTGTATTCGATCTGGAATTTAATACTGTCGTGAATATCTTCAGATTCAGACTCATAGTCACTTCAACAAGGGAAATAAATGCAATCCTTCAGTGTTTCTGTTAGATTTAAATTTGAAATTTGAGGCAACTGTTCTATGACAAACGTTGCCTCTCTGTCAGAAATATGGAAGTGTCTGATTCAAGTCCCTACTTTACCTGCTGCATGGCAGGTTTGAAACTGGAGTTTCCTATTGTTCCACCTTTTTTTTTTTTCTACTTTTGCTTCAGAAGTGACCTGGGAACTCAGGACCCTGTGGGAGGTAACTGCTGCACAGTTGGCAAGAGAGCTCCTGATATCCAGCACAGACACAATTCATCTTCAGTAAGCACACATGAAACTGCAGCTTTATTTGACCCACGTATGATACCCAAAGGAGACCAGGTGGTATTTCTATAGCTTATCCAGCCTGTGGTATCAAACAACATAAACCACTTTATGAAGTTTATGGGTTCATCTTTATTAATTTTTTACTTTAGATCAGAAATGAGCTTTTAAAGCTAATATTCTGATCATCCTGATTTTCCAGCCTCGTATTCAGTGGTGATCCTACAGTACACAAGGTTAGTTTTTGTTTATATGACAGTGAAGGATTTTTAAAAAGCTGTAGCAGCACACACAAGATGACCTAATACTTAATGGCTGTTTAATCAGGCTACAGCTATGTCAAAATAAAGCATGCTGAAATACTTACAATACAGATCTCAGGTCCCTGGCCTGAGGTGCTTTTTTTCTAGATAAGATTTTTTAGATTCATTGCCTGCTATTTTCTAATGTCCATATTGCTACCATATTGCCATATAGTCTCCTGGTGTAGTCATTGAAGCCTGGTTTTTTATAGGCTGGCTCACACAGAAGTAAATTTTACTCCCTGACATTGCAGAAACCTTACCGAAATCTCATCTACATGAAAATAGCATTTTTCTATACTTCATACTGTTAGCAAAGGGGTTAAAATCAATAATATGTAAAGGCCACCTGCCCTTTTAATGCAAGTTTTATTAGTCATTATATGAAGCTTTCAGGTAGTTGGGGTTTGGAGTTCTGTTTCCTAGTGATTTTATTCAGTTACTGTTTGATCTGCAAGACACTTATTTTCTTTTTTTTTCTATCTCCCCTCCTGCTCCTGATGTTTTACCCCAAAATTGTTTTCCATCCTTGCTATGAATAAGCTAGGGTGGAATCAGACTCTCAGGACAGCTTAAGCGAAATGCATTGCAGGATGGGAGTAGAAATGTTACTGCTAATAAATTATCCATAAATATTTCAGCTTTTCCCGTGGTATCTTCCCACGTAAAAATAAATATTGATTTTTTTTTAATTATTCATTTTTCAAAGGATCTTGTTTTCATCTCTGTGAGAAGTCAGATGCTTCAAATTAAACCAGTTTATAATATGCTTCAAATTTACCAGAAGGGATTAGCATAGCTTTTATAGCTCAATTTTTGTTAATAGTATTTCCAGTCAAGGTTTCTGTGATTTCAGTAATAACTGACTTTTTAATAGTCATAAATCTCATAAGGTTTTTATGGATATGTATTTAAGGTCACAAAACTTTTTCCCAAATGAAATAGCAGGTGAAGAATTTGAGGTGAAGCCTCAAAAGCAAAGTAAAAACAGGCAAAAAGAAAAACCACCCCCAAATCATTGTTGCAATACATTAAAAGCCCTAATAAAAGGTAAAGAATTTCTGAAACAGAAAGAGCAAAACACTGCATTCTAAACTCCACTCTGAATATGGCCTCAATTTGCTTATGTGCCCTTTCAATACATAAAATAATAAACACACTGAAAGAACAAATTGCACTCTCTTTTTGACATTTTCTCTTTTGCAGAAAATGAAGGAAAAAACTAACTGCATCTCCACAACTCTGAAGCAAGTAGTCTGTGAGTATGGCTGTGTAGTACTGTTGTTTTGAATGGGTTCAGCTTCTCGAGGTTTTAGATTTATATTCCAGAAAATTCTCTCAGTGCAGTCATGAACAGTGTGATCTCAGAAGGTTTTTTTACAGGCATGAGACTGTCTTATCTGTGGATTATCCTGTTGTTTTGGGCTGGGGTTTTTCATTGTCTAGCTGCCCTAATGTCTTCCTGCCATCATGTGCTACTATTGTGAATTTCTTGAACAATTTATGATTTGTCAGAGGGATCTTAAGCAACAATGTGGATCAGATATCTATAACTGTGTCCACTTTTGTGTTTAATATTAGATAAGGAATTTTTTTACAATTGTACTCACCTCCAAGCGTTTTCAGAATGCTCTCAGTTCTTTCCAGATGGCACTGAATTGGTAAGAGGTGCTGTCCTGTTAGAGCACAGCTAATGAGCTCTGACCCCTAATGGACATTGGCTCACAGGAGCAAATGGGGATTAGTCAGCTATGATCCTTTCAAATATACACATATTTTATATGTATATATGAAACATGGGCTGCTGGTCTTCTGCAGCGAATGATTCACTCTACAAATTTCACTGCCACTGTGCCTTGCTACTGGCTCAATTAGACATAGTCTGTGTTCATCCCCTTTCTATTGGTGTATTTTCTACTGCTTTAGTGATGGCAAGAATGTGTCTTCCTGTGAGAGTCTGTCTGAAACATCCCTCATCTGCCTCACAACTGTCATTGAGAAACCACTCAGAGGACCCCTTTGTCCCTTTCCTAGCTACAGTGGACACACCAAACCAGGGGGTTTCATGACCTGAAAGTGTTGCTAAGTTGCTGTTTCCACAGGTGCAGTTCCCTGCACGCTACACCGAGCTCAAGGCACTGTGTTCTTTTCACAACAATAATCTTGGACACTGTCCACCTCTTGGCCTGGCTGGACTTTTCCTGAGCTTTTGGGTGGTCTCCCACAGAAGACCCCTCCATTCGTTTACAACCACCGTGACAGACAAACTGAGATGACAGAAGCCTCTTCACCAGAGAAGACCCCGAGAAATCTCCATGTGAGAAAAGGTCTCCCTCACACTTTCCAAGGACTGGACTCCAGCCCGGGGGAGATGCAAAGGGGGAGGCGAGCTGACCAAAGCAAGATGGATGACTGCAGGTGCAGGCACTGGACCATGAAAACAATGGCCTTCATTTGTTGCAATGTGGACTGTGTGTACCCTTTTTTCAAATACCACTCTTTAACAGTATAATTAGGGTCCCAAATGGACTGCCTCTTTGAGATGTCCCCGGGACGTGAACTGGTGAACCTCTTCGGCTGGACACTGAAGGACCTCCACCATTCTCACATTTTGGTAGCTATAACCCCCCACACTTTTTCTTTCCCTTCCTTATTTTTCCTTATTTTCCCTTTTTCCCCTAATTCCTCCCCAATGCATTTTTATTGTGATTGTTTTAATAAAGTCCATTGTGTTGATTAACCTGCAAACCCCACTATACCATGTCAGTTTTTTGCACCCTGAAATCAATCTAAAAGAACCTCTATAAGCCTGTCCATAGGGACGGCTCGTAACACTTCCCTATCCCATATGACTCAGAGGGGATCTGAAAGGGGACATAGAGCTTTTAAAGAAGAATGAGAATTTTTAGATCCAGTGATCTCAGCTGGATTGAGCTTCAGAAGTATCAAGGACAACCTAAGGCAGATAAAAATAGAGAGGATATTTGATTTGATGCAGCTATTTTAATTCCAATATCTGATAAGAATGTTATGTTTGAACTGATTTCTTTGCTTCTTAGTAAATGCACATTTCACTGATTTCAGCAGAAAGTACATGACAAGGTCAGAGATCAGCCTTCATCCAAAAACCACTTCTGCTGTGAATCTGGCACATTCAGTTCAAGATTTCTACCCCAGTAAACAAGCATGTTTTAGAATTTTTTTCAACCTGCCAGTTTTACAAATTGGAATTTTAAACTAATGCATAGTTGTCAAGCATGTCAAGGTGGAAGAAATTCACTAGGGAAGAACAAAAGTATAATTTATTGACTGCAGTATTTTCCAAATTATTTAAATGTTATTCCTTTCCTGTCTCCTTTCTCTGAACTTACTATACTATAACCTACTGAGGACTAAAAATACAAGGTTGTAGCAAACATCTTTATACAGATGAGAAAATTTATTTTATTATTCAGAAAAATGTAGGACAATAATAGGTCTTGCTATTCCCAGAAGTAAACCTGCCTGTAGTTTGATGTGGTTTCCCCTGTCTGTGATTGTATCAAGGAAGGCATGAAACCCATTATGCATGAAACTGGTTCCAGTTTAAGTCCTGTCTAAGAACTGGCAAAATGACAAAAATGCAAGTGATAGTTCTTCCTAAGCTGGCAACCTCTTCCTGCTATCCTTCTGCTCATACAGAGATCCATCTTTCTCTCATTTTTTGCCTGTGGAAACTGACTTACTGGAGGGCTCCCAACAAATTCCAGAAGTAATAGTTCACAATTTTCAGTTCCTTGACTCTAAACCTAGTGGTCTTCCAGTGTTTTCCAAGCTTTGTTTCACCCCACTTGCTGTCCTCAGTAACTTGGACCTGGCATCTGTTATCTGTTTACTTGTTCATTTTCAACTCTACTCGGTAGGTTTTGTTTCATAGCTGAAAACATTTTTCTACATTCCTCATCTTCTTGGTCTACTGCTCAAATGCCCTATATTTCCTGGAGTTCTTTCAGCCTTGTTCACCAGTTTGGGCTAACTCTTTCAAGGACTTTCTAAACAAACTTTAGGTTTGTTACCCTATTAATTAAAAATTTCAGAAGATCAAATACTTGTTTGATTAAGGAGCTTGCTAGTATCACCATATATCCAGAAGAAGATGGAAGCAGTAAAAGGTAGAGAATCCACACAGGATGCAATAAATATTTACTCATTCCATATCTTATGCTAACTTTTATAGTGCTTTATTCTTGTGCAAATATTCTTTGAAAAATCTTTCTCCTCAAAATATTCCCTTTAATAGTTTTTGCCAATTTTAAGGAACTCTTGAAAAATGTGTTATCCATTTGGGTCTAGTTTAGTTTAGTTTAGTTTATCTTTTAGCCACTACAGACCTGTTAGAGTTACGTTCAAGAAATAAGCTTGGTTTAGAAATAAGAGACAGTCTAATACTAAGGGAGGAAAAGAACCTCTGATTATTTTTTTTTTTTGCCTGAAAATTCTGCAGAGAAGGACAGAAAGCAATTGCAAATGCTTTTTATTTTATTATCATTTTTTTTTTGTTTCTGAGAACAAAGCAGACTGTTATCGCCTTATAAGACACGTGTTTGTAGGAGGCGTCAGAGCTAAAGCAACTGTATGCTCACTGTCGGTGAAGCAAACTTGGAAGGAAACTGGATGACCACTATTTGATGGTTTTGTTTACAATAATGCTTTCAATAATGCTTTGGTTACAGATGCTTTCTGTCTGGTCACTAACAACCAAAAAACTGTGAGCTGAATAAGCTTTAATTGCTTAATGAGTACGTAAAAAGTTGAATGAATTTTTTAAATTGCCTTTCAATTCTTTTTAAGATACCAGACATTGTGGGGTTTTGGCTTTTCTTTTTGACAAGTATTAATATAGACTGGAAATGCTCAACCATGATGAGATACTTCAAATTGCCATCTATTCAAAGAGTGCAATTAAAAAGCAGAAAAATGTGGCATCTGTTATTAAAAAAAAAAAGGTATCTTGGAAAATTCTCTTTCTTTAGAAATTCTTTGCATTTATTTCCTATTTCTTTTAGTGATAAAATAAAAATATCTAGTAATAAACATTATATATATTTAAAGAGCAGATTTTATCCCAGAACGTTCTACATATAATGGCTTCCAATCCCTACCCCACCCTCTGCAGAGTCTTCAATACATAACCTCTAGTGAAATTACAAAAGTGCCAATATTGATTTTTCTGTGCTGATGGATATGTCAGATAACATTTTCTCTTCTGAATTCAATACTCAATTTTTAAAAACTCTAGTAATGGAAAACTAAGTAATTTTTAGTTTCATTTTTGTAGCTCTAATTACTGGTGCTAAGCACAACAAGTTTTACTGTGTAACTTGCTCTAAGATAAGAGGTGGAGGCCATTTAGAATACTTTCTTCTTGCTTTAGGAATTATTTTAGAATACTTTCTTCTTGCTTTAGGAATTATTTTATAATACTTTCTTCTTGCTTTTTGATTTTTCTTTACTACATGCTGTAGTAAGCAGTTTTACAGCATGAAGAGCAAATGCTGTGTAAATACACTCTTTCAGGAACTTTTCTTCAAGTTGGATGCAGATAGAGAGCACTGAAGACACTGGAACCATCAAGTGGCCCTGGAATTTGCTGAAGAGGAGAGTGCTTTGATTCTTTTTCATATTTATTAATAGACCTGAGATCTGCAGTAGCTTGTCATGAATTTCAGCAGTATGTGGCATGAACACTGTAACACAAACAGGAGAGAAAGGGCAAAATATATGAACAGCTGGTTGAACTTCACCTTGGTACTGAGAAGATGGTACTTTTTAGATTCTCAAGCACTTGCTCTTCAATTTGCTGGTTAAAAAACTTTAGAATTGTACAAGTATGGTTTAAGATAGGGAATGAGTAATTGATATTAGGTGGAGACAACAAATGAAAGTTTTGTGCTTTGGAACCAATTGAATGAAATAGCTAACTGCCACCTAACATCTGATGCTTGAAGCCATGTGTGGAGAAATACAGGAGAGAGCTTTATATAAAGTAATAATCTTTTGCTGAAAATATAATATTCACATTGTTGTCACAGTGCTTACAAAACAGTGTGGTAATCTAATGGTAAGCCTTGATGCATGGTAATTCTTTCCACAGCACTGACTGCTGTTGATCACCTCAAAGAGCACTCTGAAAATTTCTTGGATTCTCTGGGTGCGTTTCTGTAGAAATTTAAGCTCCAACCACAGCCTCAGGTTTGAATTTTTTGACTTTGTAACCAAGATGAAATCTGCCCAGTGTTGGAACAGAAACTGTGCCAGCAACATCACGCAATGCAAGGCCAGTGAGCAGAGCTGAACTGGGACAGCTCCAGCAGTTCTAATTGTTCTTTCCTTTTCAGGCTGCTCTTACTGTTGTTTTTCTCACTTTTACTGTAGAGGAACATGTTTAAAAGTTCTCAGCTTCAGTAGGAGCAACCTGCCACTTTAAAAAATTGTCAGGTGCATATGTGAGAGCTAATAACATGCGCTGTAACATAGTGAGGTTGAATTTAGTTCAAGCAGATGTATTCAGTGAGAGATATCTGTTCATGGGGTACGTAAAGGAATTTCCCAAGTCTTATTTCCTAATTCCTAAGAATTAAGTGATGTTTATACAGGAAACCTTACTAAATCAACAGCTAACACAGTTTTGTACTGTATTTGTACTTGCAAGTGCATGAATAGGAGAGGAGAGGAAACTGTAAAGCAGTTTGATATTATAATTAGAGCAGTAGAATAATTCCATGACCTGTTGTAAGTTCTTTATTAACATTGACCAATAAAATCAAGATCTGCTGTCATGAAAATTGTGAGACACAGTCTTGGTCACTCACTAATGACAAAATGTTTAAACTGGGATCAAAAGTGATTCCAAATATTCAGAGATGTGTATATACAATAATTAGTGGGAAGATGACTTAAAATTGTTTGAGTTTAGAGATGATTTTATGAAGGTCATTAGGAGGACAAACACAATAGTAGAATGTCGATCCACCAAGCATTTTAATTGTTTCTGCACTAATTTGAGAAGGGAAATAAACAGGAAGAGCTGAAATCTTAATTAATGATCAAAACAGTGTCTCAATTGGCATATGAGACACTCAGGGGATAATTCACATGATTAGAATATTAGTGGATATAATTTGCTCCAGAAACATCTGCAAGGCGGGGAAAATAAGAGAATGTATTGCTTTGCATGGCAAATAGGTCCATAAAGAGAGGATACACATGTTCTAAGGATAAAATGTTCAAATCAGAAGTGAATAACGAGATAGGGCTTGTCTCTTGGGAGTGGAAAAGACCTTTTTTAAGGGGAAAAAAAAGAAAAGACAAAGCTCTCCATAGTACTAGTGATGGTAGTAAAAATATGTTTTCTAAAATAGATAAAAGTCTCATATTTTACAGCACATTTTTATATATAAAATGGGGGGAGGAAGAGAAGAAAAACTAATTCAAATTATATATGTAACTCTAAATATTGTAAAAACAAGGGCAGAAAATATTAAAAGTACCGAAAATTGTGAGAATTACTGTGGAAAGAGTTTAGAGCTCTCCATGACTAAGAAGTTGAGTTGTTAAGCAATACCAATAGTAAGTAAAAAGTATTAGGCCTTGTGGGTACAAAATTTGGAAGATAAAATATTTAAAGCCTGTTTCTAAACTCCTTTAAATTAACACTCAGAATTCAAGTAAACTTCTTGTACTCTTTCCTGAGCATCAAGTTTTTTATTTAATCAAGTTCCATTTTCAGTTTTCTTGCCTTGAAACCTTTCCCTTGGGGAAGGGGTATAGATCTGGGAAGCATGTATTAGCTTCTTCATACAGAGGCTTGTAGAGGTACTTGTGTAATACTAATACTGTGTTTGCTGAAGGTGCTGAAAGCTCACAGGGGCTCAAGGGAAGGCTGGACAAATCTTTGAAGGAGATAAACACTAAAGGTGGTTGCATACTTTAAAAGATACATCTGGTTCAGGAAATCCTTGTCCTGTTTGGAGCTTGGAAGGTAATTAAAAAGTGCTACCAGATATACATCCCCATTTTTTCCACTTGTGTCATGGAGACTTAGAGACACTGCTGAAAATAATGCCCTGGCCTGGAGGGGTCCTTGGTGCAACCTTGCATTCCTGTGAGCCAGGAGCCCCAGCTGGTGGATACTCTTCCTGTTGCAGGGCCAGTGGAGCCAGTGGCTCTGCTGTTCCCTAGCAGATGCAGTGCATCAGAATGGTCACAGGGCTAGGAAGCTCTGTTTGACTTCCAAAGCAAGGCAAAAGAAATGGAACAATCCTAAAGGAAACAAAATAGAGCCCTGCCTGCAAAGGGTGTAAGCTCTTTCCTTTGTCTGCTTGTACGAAACTCAACAGGTCAACCTTTTTTAAAAAAGAGTATAGAAATATGTCTCTTGTATACTCTGCTTGAAGGAGGTAATAATTTAGTCTTAATTCCATCAAAGATGGACTTTTTATTCCCATTTCATAAATTCAGGTTTTAAATAAATAGGTAGATAATGGCAATTCTAGGCTAAGCAAGCATATTTGTGGTTAAATCGGTATTGAATTAAGGGCTTTAAGTTTTAGTTGTAGCTTTTTATTTCTTCCTCAGACTACTGAGATTACTGTTTGTACAGCAGGTTGTTAACAATTGGACTGGGAACATTTGGAAAATGTTAGATATTGTAAAGCAGATATCAACAATATTAACTTACGTCCACAAATTTGGATTTAATGAGTTCTCACCCTTCAAGTTTTATCCTATGGTATTGCTATTCTAAGTTTATCCTTTGTTATATTGTTTAATTTTGTGCATAACTTATAAATGCATGATACTCTAAGAAATGAACTTCAAATCCATGTTACAATTTGAAGAGTGGATCTTGTATATTCGTTAGATTATTGTCACCCCTTTTCCTGTTGTGTTCTGCTTCTTCAGCACAGCAAAGCTCCAGTTGCCTGAACAAACACTGACTCATATCAGTGAAATCCACCAGGGATACAGAAGGAAAGGAAATAAAGGGCATCATTTTTACTACAAGAAATTACAAAAACCAGTTTTAATATCACCATTAAAATCTCAGGTCTATTTTTTGTTTGTGTGTGTGGTACCATGCATAATGTGAGACTAGTATGTGTGGTGCTCCTATGAATCTAGTGTCAGAACAACCAGGAATGGTAAGCTGTGTCCTTAAAGCTTTTTTGTAATATATTATTTCTAGCTGTGGTAAATATCCACATCTTGCATAGAACAATCCAGTTTTCCATCTTATTCATTTGGGTTTTGATTAGCTGCACAGACTCTCTGCCTCAGTCTTGCTCAGTCTTACAGTCTCTCAGGTGTCTCTCAGTCTCTCCTTGCCGGGGTATAATCATTCCAGTGGCCTACAAGGATATCCAGATGATGTTCTGAGGTGTTGTGATGGAAGAGTGTCACTGCCTATTTGTCAGGAAGGAAGCAAGGGAGAATTGGCCATTGGCAAATTTCTTGTAGCAGCTTCTGTTTAAATGAAAACAGGCAGGCAAAGACAGTGCAAGGAACATCAGATGGAAAGTGATGCAGAGAATCTTACAGCTCAGGTTTACAGTGTGGTGCTAGAGATGACACTCAGAAATGTGCAATACCTGTTTGTTTCACCTGTGTGGAGTTTGTGCATTGTGTCTGATTGGTTTCTGCTTCTTTCTTCATTGCAAGTCTAGTGATGGTGGTGAGGATCAGACACAGCCCAGAGATCTCCCATCACAGCTGTAGTGCCAGCTCTGGTTCACAAAGGTGTGTGGGCAGACAAAGGCAAGGCACAGAAGCAAGGGTCAATGGGATGGCATGAAAAGGCTCCTGAATGAAGCAGGGGCAGGTCCCTGCAAGACCCATAAGGTTCTTTCTTGAATAGCTCTTCATTCAGAGTGGTGTGGATTTGGTTTAGCTCCTTATCAGAGAGCTGTCCTTGAGCCAGGCCACTGTACTTCTGGGAGGCAAGAGTGTAAACTTCAGGCCCTGAGAGTAAACAGAAATAGTGTAAATATGCCAGACAGTAAGGAAAATAAGACTGATAGATATATTTACAGACAAAATCAATTACCTAAAGACCTGAAATTGCAGGAAGAAAAGATAATTACTTTGTGAACCATTACAATTCAAAATAACTCGACTTCTTTTTGAAATAGTGTTAATCCATGCAAGTCAACATATTGTAATCTATTTATTTAGTTCTCCTGTGTGAAATTAACTGATGAGGAAAATAGAGTGATCAAGATTTTATCTGTCCCTTTGAAAGAGTTTAAACAATAAGATGTCTTTCAACCAGAAACAAGTATAATTCCTCATGAATGTAGAAATTTTTAATTACACTCTTTGGTGTGTCATTGTACTACTTTACTTAAAGCAGGTGTTATTATGCTGCAAGTTTGGTAGGTCTCACCAAAGCTGGTTTGGTCTGATTTTCTGGGTCATATCTCACCACAGCTCTTTGTTTTGATAAATTCTTTTGCTAAGAGTGCAGTGACATGCAGCACACCATTTTGATATTTGAAATATTTGTCATAAAAAGGAGATTCTGAATATGTTAATGAACAATTTTTATGCTTATAACCTTTCTTTTTCTGCTCCTGGGTTTATTCTAAGTATTTCTCCTATGACAGATAATGAAAGAAAATTCCAATCTATTAAGCCTTTACAAAGATAACCCTTTAACTCCTCAGAATTCAGGCCACTAGTTCTACATGCATTACAGTATGAAATAGGGTATTCACAAGCCATTATTGTGAAATGCCCTCACCTCTTACTGGCTATTTTAGGTTCAGTTAATGACAATGCAAAGACAAAGTGTAGCTCAGGATTTCAGATATGTGCAGTGACACTTACTATCTTAATTATCTATAGAGGGGACTTAAAACCATGTACTTGCAGTACAAGTATTCATCTAGTAAATTTATAGGCACACACAAAAATGTTCCAAGGATATATTATGTGTACATTTTCAAAGTAATTGCCAATATGTATTTGGAAATACAATTTTCATTTAGTATTAATAGAAAGTGTGAGGGAAATTATGTATTTGCCTTTTAATATCTATTTTACTCTTCTGTGTCTCCCCATCACTCAGAAGTCCTTCAGAGTATGTACTGCTTATGAGAATTTTCTTTCATCCTCTCTTTCCATCCCTTTGCCATTCCATTTTATCCAACCTATCGGTTTTGTAATATTAATTCTCATCTTCAAACTTTTATTTTCATTTATTTATCTCCTAATAAATAGTTTCCTTGATTTTTCCATCTTCTGTTTCTTACTGTGTTGCTTTATACTTCCAATCTCTCTGTTTTACAACTCTGTTTTCTTGCTATTCCTTCATCATCTCTTCATTTCACTCCACAAGGATGTGTTGGGAGGGGAGAGTAAGGGGAAGGGATTGCATGCTTGAAATTCTCTCCCTTTTGTTAAATCACATCTTGAGGGTTCTTGTATTAAGGTTGAAAATAATTTGTGACATAATTAATTGTCTTACATATCATATGTGTTACTTAAAAAATCAGCACTTTTGAAATGGTATTGTTCACATCATATATGGATCAGTTTGAAATCAAGCAGAGATGATACTTTGCAAGTGGGCTGTATTTTTTATTGTGTCCAATTCTTAATTCAGTACACTTCTTCCATCTTATTCTTCAAATAACATATTCAGAAAAATATATTTAATATAATTATAAAATAATAATTTTGTAGTAAATTTTTCATTAGTTCAATTTAGTTTAATTATAATTTTAAGTTTAATTTTACTTAGTTTAGGATATTTTTATATACAGCTTTTGAGAACAAGGGGCCTTATATGGCTAGCAGTTTCGCACTATGACAGGCGAAATCATAGTTACAAATATAAACTCTGTGTGGTCTTTTGGTACTTATTGATAAGCAGCAGCCAAGATGACAGATATTCATGCATAATTATTTCCCAAACCTTTAAAGTAAATTAAGAATGATTACAAGGAATAAAAGCTATCTCTGTGTTACTGGAAGGGTGGGCTCTGAGGTTCTCCATTAACATTAATTTCTTGTTAAAGCACTCTGAGGCTTTTCTCACTTGTAACTTTGCCAAATGCTAAACATTAGGGTTGATGGCTTCCATGTCATGTACCTGTCCTAAAGTTTAACTATTTATAAAAATGTAACATTATATGTGTCATCTTTGCAAGGCCAGGTTGCAAATATCTTATTTTGCAACCTGGAAAAAAGGAAATTCTTTAGTAAGGAAAAGAAAATTTGAAGCTGTCTTTATTATTTCATTTTATATGCAAAATATATTTTATTCTTACTAGATTATTTCCTTTTGTTATATGCAGCATAATTTTAGCATCTGTGGATTTGAAGTGAGAATTTCAAACTTGACCGTGAAATGGTTTTTTGTGAATAAAATCCTGTTGGCTTGTGTGGAATCTACTCAGATGTGTCTAAGCCAAAAAAATTCCACGTGCTTTGCCTAGGAGCTAAAAGTTTGAGGTGTTCTGTTGCTGGCAAGGAGTGGCTGCCCTAAGTTCTCTTACAGCTCCCACTGCAGACAAGACAACGCGCTGTTATCACCGAGGAGCTGGACAGGGGTGCAGATGGGAGGAGGACAGAAGTCTCTGTTTCCTCTGCTCATAACTGAGGCAACAGTAAAATCAAATGCCTTGAATGACTTTCAGTTAGAGAAAAAGCAGTAGGTGGTGGCTTTGGAAACCTGGAGCAACAAAAGCTGGGTCAGAAGGGGATAAATGCTGGAGAAGGAGAAATGGAATGGAGAATGGCAAAATGGAGGGGGAAAGAAGAGAAAATGGGACAAAGGAGTGGAAACTAGTGAGTTTGATGGAGGGAGAAATGTCTGTTTGTGATTTGGATACTCTGTTTAGCATCTTTAATGTATATTTGTATATGCAGGTTTTCATATTCACTGTTCTTGTGTCTTCCAGACAGTCAGACAGATGTATACATGGATCTGAGGTTGGAATTTTTAGCAAAATTGGACTTTGCTCCTCCAAGAGCAAAGAGTAATACAACTTCCGTAAGATCTCCCTGACCCTGTAATCTCTTAATTCCAGGAGCTCAGGGAGAAGCTGCTCCATGGATATGCTCCATGAAATCAACATTTAAACACAGAATGCATAAATAACACTTTAAGAATGCAAAATACAGACAGGTACATAGAGGTTACTACTTTTGGAGTGTTTAAATGATACATGGTACTCTAAGTGTAACTTAGAGGTGTTGCCATAAGATTTAAAGATGTATATAATATTTAGTGCCTTTTTATTCTTTCACCATACATACATTTTCTACTACCACATGTTTAGAAACACTTTAAGAAATACTCTGTGTTGGAAATGAAAACTGACAGAAGCAGCTGTTCTTGCAAAGTGCAATGCTTCATTTCATCCATGTGCATCTCACATGAGAACCTGTAGACAGTGGTGTGTGGATGGATAGTTAATGGTGAGATTATAGTAAAAATGGATTTAATAGTCTAGCTGAGATGGGCACTTTGGGAAGGCAGTGAAAATTCATGAGTCCCCTGCTGTTCTCCTGAGTGGCTCAGAGTGCATCATGCTGACCAAACTGGCATGTCTGAGCTGTTGCACAGTAGTCAGCCTATTTTTATTCTACAGGTACAAGTCTGTTCTGTCAGACAGCAAAATCTCTTATTCTGTTGTTTCTCTCCCTCTAGCCTGATTCTAGTGAAAATTATGCCTTTATGAGTTGTTTTTGAAGTTTTTTTTCTTAGAGAATATTGCCTACTCAAAAGTTCAGATAAAGTCAGGAACTCCACCTTTTACTGGTACTGTGTTTATGCCTGGGTGTAATCAGGATGGAGTTTGTGAGGCAGAAGAAAAATAAATACATGTTCTTACTTGAAGCAGAATGTTCTGCCTTGCATTCAGCCTCCATTATGTCTCTCAGAGGATCATAATGTTTGTCCCAAATGTTTAATATGAACATCTATTTCCTTAATCAGCCTGAGTTGCCTCTGCTAAGGCAGGAAAGAAAGTAGCTGAAACCTGGGAGCTAGCAGAGCAGAACACTGCGTGTGTTTTTAATTGAATGGGAACTGAACAGAATCGTTCATGTGGATTAATATTGGTCAACATCTGAAATAATTTGAAGGCAGTCTTAAAATCCACTATGTGAATTCTTGCGTGTCTCCTTGTAGATGTGAGGAAAGGTGAAGAGGGCTACAAAATCTCTGCTATTGAAATCATTGCAAATACTATCTGTTATGGTGGTTTCATTTATAGAAGGATTGAAAAACCTGGAAAATACCTTCCTCTTCACAGAAAGCTTTTAACAGTTGGTAACCTTTTGAGCCCAAAGCAAGATGATCTGGTGACAGAATACCTTATCTTCATGTCAGCTGCCTTTCAAATAGCAACTTCAATTGACCTGAGACCTCCTAAAACCTGCCTTACTTCACCCTGTAATTGATTAGCCTTGAGTTTTTCTAGAGACCTCGTTTTCAAATCTACTATTCCTTTCCTCTACTTGACAGCAAATGTTTATTAGACAGAACAAAAAATAACAAAAATAAAATAATTAAAACCTTCAGTGACAGTTCCAGGAGTATTTCTTTAAGAAATCTGCAAATGAATAATGAATTATTAAGACTGACTAAATGGCAAAATGTAGCTCCCACCCAGGCTCAAAACAGCAATGCAACCACTTGCAATAGATGCCTAGACTTGTTTTTATCTCATCAGTTCCTTGAGTCTCAAAAGAGAAATCCAGTTTCTGAAAGGTGCATAAGGTTGTCTAAGCATATATAAATAAAAACAAATCGATATATAAAATTACATGATGCAAGGAGCAGCAATTCTGGTCAGCCAAGCAACACACTGGCAGCTGTGCATATATCTTTTCTTATTTACTGTGCTCATATACCGTTCAAGTTCTCAGACTGACATGAGAGATACAATCCTAGGCTAGACTAGCTTAATTCTCCTAGACTTTTGACATCACAGGCATTAGCCTAGTGAGATGTTAGTCTGTATTGCTGGGTTGACCTCTTCATTTGAGGAGCTGCATTTATGTCCTGGGCATGGAGATCATTTCTGAACTGTGTTAGATCTGGCTCAGCTTGCTGACTGATTTTCCTGAATGAACCATACCCTACCTTGTAGGTTGCTTTGTCTTCAGTCCTGTTTTTGATCATCTTATGCTGTTTGTGGCTGAGCTCCCTGAACAGGTACTCGATTTCAGCCTCTTTGGATACAGTGAGACTGTGCCCTTGTTCATGAGAGCTCTGTCTGTTCTGTGGCAGCTCTTGGTGGCTTATCATTGCTGTTGGAGCATGCCCACTCCTGCCTCTCCTTGATGTACAAAATGTCAATTGTCCAGGTGTTTCTGCATATTTAGGCACAGGTGGATATTAAGAAGATGGAATATGATGAGGTAATGAAGGGCACTAAACCCTACCCCTGTAATTACCTATAAGTTTACACTTGTCACACAGCCTAAGCTACCTTGTGTTAGTGAGTATATGAGAACTCTGCCTCCTTTAAAGCTTTGCTGATATATCTGCTTTAAAAAAATATATATAATTTGAAATAATGAACTGCATTTTTTTCATAGTACATAAAAGTATGCAGTCATATTGCAAATAGTAAGCATGATTTAAAGAAAGAGGTGGAGAATGTCAGCATCCTATGAAAGCTGTCAGAAAGTTGAGCATCTTTGTTCAATCTTTTTGACTCTTTCATTTCATCCTCACCAAAAGAGAATTACACTGATATAAAGGGCAAACCACCCCAGATTATTGCTGCTATGGATTGCTGGAGTTTATTGCAGTACCATAACCACTAGATACATTACAGCAAAACTTACTGGCTTCGCTGTGTTCTATTCTCAGAAAAAACCCTAAAAATCTCTGAATCAAACTCTCATGTCTTCTCTGTATTGAAAATAAATCATAAGAAACTATCCACAGAAAATTTCAATGCTACATAGGAAAGAGATCCATAAATATTTCTTAGTCCTTCCTTTTCCCTTAAAGGAAAGCATTTGTCAAGTGAGGAAGATTTGGTGCTGCACTTTGACAAAAAGAAAAAGGACTGTGCTGTATACAATGGGAGGAATGCATTTCTGGCTGATTAAAAGCCTGAAATTTCCTTTTCCTTGGAAGGGAGAAACACAAAGTTAAAAGTAAAGGACAGGAAATACATTTGTCCTTGTCTATTTCTTTTTCTAATTGGTTCAACATTGGCAACTTATTTAAGGTATTGGCTGTATAAACGTGGTCTGTAAGACGTAAGTCAAGTGCTTAGTAGAAAGTCTAAAGGAGATATCTAACCACATGCTTAATATTGGTTGCATTAGATGTTTTGTCCTGTTCAATAATCACTGTTACAGTTATCTACATTAATTACTCTTATCACATTAATCCTTGCCATAGCATTAATAATATCCGTAAATAAAAATCATGAGACAAAATGCTGTTACCTGACTAAAACTAGAATGTATTAAAGTAAATTTTTGTAATACAAAGACAAGGGAAAGAAAACACAATAAAAACTGTTCAGGGAACTCTTTCAACCCAAAGCAAAGGATGTCAGATGATTCATGCCATGATAAAGCCATAGGAATTAATATTTGATAGAATACCTGAGAAAAGTGAATGATTATTGCTACATATGACAGAAGATAGCCTACCTTCAGGAAAACAGGAAATGAAAGAGTGATAACACAAGCAAGGTATTTGATATCATATTTATGAAACTCATTTAATGCAACCTAAAACTTTAAAAACAAATTTCATAAAAGTAAAAAGAAACCACTCTTTATATTTGAGTTAATAAGTATGTCAAAAAGGCTGTTTATATTTTTAAATGCCAAACTTCTTCAGGTTCTCCATCTTTATTGCATCTTTGTGATGTGTTTGTAATGCTGCTTGAACTCCTAGTACACCTAGAATACAGAGGGCACAGGGAAAACCTTTTGTCTTGTAGGTTATCTTAGATTTTTGCCGCATTCCAGGGTTTTTTCTGTAATAGAGGAGGAAATGCTTGAAAAAGAAGGACAATCTCTTTATTTTTTTCTTCTCCACATCAATTTTTGTCTGCAATTCCGCTAGGTATTTCACTTGCCACGTGAAGGATGGTGCTTTTGTGTGAAGGTCTCTATTGCTAGATGGAAAATCAAAGTGCTGTTTCTTTTCAGGGGCAGATGACTGTATCTCAGACTAAAATTCAGAGGAAATAGATCTGCAAAGAAAAATGTAGGTACAAGTTATAAGCTTCCCTGGGGAGCTAAGATTTTTCCCTACAATGTGTAAAATTATTCTTCAAGAATCTGTGAATCTTTCAGATAACTTCAGGTTTCTAAATGTCTTGCTAGACCTGAGATTCAGGGATACATTCTGAGATGCAGATCTAGTTTCCTTACTCTTTAACATTTTTTATTCCTGTCAATGATTCAAAAATTTTAGGTCTTTATTGCTACCAGGTTGTCTGTGCAATAGCAGTAATTCCATGGTTAAGAGAAGAATAAAGAGTAGTTATTGCAGAAGGCAACACGTTTTAATTGCTACATCCATAATTCATCTTACTATCTCGGCTTGCTGAAAGTCAGCTGCAGCGTTTTCTCCCAAACTGGCCTTTTTTAGCTGAAATGGCAGTATTAAGTATTTCCTGAAATCATCAGGAAATATTTAAAATTCTATTTATGCATTCCTGATTTCATACTACTAAGAATATTTCAGGAAGGTTGTATCGGAGCTTCCTTTTTTGGAATGATATAAAAAAAATAACTATCATGTTTCTACCAAGACCATATGGGACTGGAAACTTCTTATAATGAAATATTAGTTAATGATGAGGTACTTAAATTTCCTAGGCAAAGCAAACCAAGTTATCCCAAGAGTACTGACTGTTAGAAACTGGGAAATAAAAAAAAAAACTAAAAAAATTTAAATATTTCTGCACTCGAGGTCTACTACAGCTAGACTCATCTATTTATAATTAGAATGAATGCTCTACTGTTCTACTACATTTACTTGAGCTTAAGTAAAGCTTTCTTTGTGTGGAGGAGTACATTTAGACTACAAACTATGAATTAGTCATCTTTTATAGTAACAATCAGTCTAGAAAGGAAAAAAAAATGGCAGAGAGGAGACTAGTTTTTTTTTTTTTTTTTTTAATGAAAACTCAGGCTAAAATAGTGAACTTCTGGTGTTCAGAATAGTTTATAAAATTATTCAGTAGGCCATGTCACTGTGATAAAACTGAATCCAGACAGGAATTCAGTTAGGAATGACCCCAAACTACTTAAAAATGGTAGCATTACGTTTAATTATGTGATGTGGTCAAACCTATGTTCAAAATACTTTGGCTGACGCACACTGTATGTGCATGAGCCTCCCTGTGGCTGCAAAGCTACGTCGAGGCATTGATAACAAATCCTGAGCTCTAGGCTGCTATGGCAACAATGGTAGCATACAGGAGTCAGCTAATTTTAGACTAGCTTGGGTATGTCTACAAAGATTGTAGTTATGCTATTGCCTCCAGTAATAACAAAATCTTGGTTCATTTGAGCATTTTAAAATATGAAGTAAATCCTGAACACCTAAAGGTGATATTTATATGTGTATCGTGTGTTACTGGATGTTTGTCAGACTTCTTTTTTTTTCCTTTTTGCTGTATATTCAAAGATATATTGCAGTAATCAAATGCAAGGCAAAAAAACCAAAAAAACCTTAATGACCAGAATACATACCTGAGGCAAAACCACTCTGCTTGAGATTTCTTTCCATATTCAGAAGATTGAAAATCCAATAACCTCTTTGACAAGAATGTTAATGTCCATGCTTGTCCCCTGGGAATCGATGAAATTTTCCAAGTAGGTATAATATTCATAGGCAGTAGTTAGGGCATGAAGATGGGAACGGAGCATCTAATTTTTACATGAGTGGGGAATAATACGGTGCAGGGACAGAGGTCACCTTGAATAACAACTGATACATGTCACAGACTTCTCTGGTCTGGGCAGAATGACAAAGTGTCTTGTGCAGGTAGACCTACAGATAATTTATGGCCTTCAGCAGACTGCTTGCACTTTCTCTGTATTGCTGATGGCATGTCAAAATTAGAATTTGGTTAAAGACTAATGTCAGTAAACTGTTATAGGAAGAATGGATTTTATGAGGATGCTTGAGGAAATGAATTAGAGAATTGAGCTGAAAACTGTCACGGTAAGTTCTAGAATACAATACCAGATACTCTGACATGAGCAAGAAGAATAGTGTATTGATTTTATTACTTTAATTATAGACTGATTTAACAAAACGTGCTTCCAAATCTGTCTCATCATAAAGGTTTTGATGAGATATGTATGTTATCCATTTTGGAAGCTGCTTAAGAAACTTAGATTGGGAGACCTAAATTATGTTTAGTTTGGCTTTTTCTGACATTTCCTCCAATATTAAAGCATCATTTATTTAAATGTAAACGAAAATCTTCCTTGATCTCACAGCTGAGAATAGAAGTGATTCCCTTGCCAACAAATAAGTTAAATATTCACTTTACACACCTTATTACCATTTCATCTTGGGTTAGCTAAGTAACACTGTTATTGAGCAAACTACCTTGTTCACAGAGTTGCATGTCTAAGAGGGTTTAATTTCTAGTAAAACACAAACCCGAAATCAGCACTGCTTGTCTTTCACTAAGGCAAGAAAAAACCCAGCTTGATTTATAAAATGCTTAGATTAAAATGTTGCCACTCTACATGGCTGCATCTCCACATGTGTGTTCTAAACCTGGGGAAGATGGTCTGCTGTGATGTGCCCTAAATGTCTCAGGTGACAATTGTTGCTAAACAACACATTGTTAGAGCAAGGAATGCAGTAATGTCCTGTCCCCAGTTACAGCACAAATACTTGAAGATTTTGCTGCATATTGAAAATATGTGAGTTACTATTCCTTAGAGTGGCAGAAGTTTTGTTGGTTGTTTTTTTATCCTTTGTATACGAGGGTTGTTCCTGTACATTGGAATGTGTTTTACAGCCTCTGAGACAGACCTTGACTAAATACATTTAGGTCTATAACATTCATTCAGTTCTGAAGTGCTACATCTGGTGGTGCTCTCTTTAAGAATTGTCTATTCCTGGTTTACCTGCTGTGACAAGGTTGTAGTGGAAATGGGGAAGTGATTTTGTATGCAAGAAAGAAGGAGAGGAAAGTTCCAGAGAGACACTTTATGTAATTATCATCTTGACACTCTGAGCGTTAAACCTATTTTTTCTCTCTCTCTTTTTTTCCTTCTTTCTAATGTATTTGTTCTCTTCACCTCACTTCACCAAGTGGTCTTCTTGTGGATTTGAGTGGGGTCCTGCTGTATTTTTTATTATTATTATTATTATTTTCCTGATAGTACCTGAAGAATTTTGGTTTCATCATAGAAACAAAGCAGGAAACAAAGAGTTTTTGAAAAAAGATCATTTGGCCCTAGAGCTGATAGAAGAGCTTCCCAAGTTGGATAACAGAATGCAACTTTACTGTAACTGAAATATATCTCAGAACTTGATGGAATGTTTGTAGGAATAGTATTTTCACTATTTGTGCTATTAGCACAGTCTTTAATCTGTTTTTCAGAAACGAACACATGTGATAGTATGAAGGAGACAGAATATTCACTACACAGAATATAATTTTGAAGTGGATACTGACAACTAAAACAGTAAGTGCCCAACAGACCACTATACTAGAGGAGGAAATGTATTCATCTCTCAAAACTAGCTCAAAGTCTACTGACTTGCTTATGATCCATTCACTGCTGAATTGAAACATCTAAATTTACCTTGTGTAGGCAAGATAACACATTAGGCATATTGGATCAATTCCTGAACGCAATTGTTTAGAAAACAACATGCAACAACAAGTTGTTTGAACAAATCAGCACAGAAAAATGGCTTCATCAGTTAGCAGAAAGTACAATGTGATACTTTCCTCAATGCAGAAGCTCAGAGGATCCAAAGAAGTGATTAGGAAAATAAATATTTACATCTCTAGAGAGATGAGATGGAAATACAACCCAAACAACTCTCACTGATTACAGAGTAATAAGGTGCTACTTTCTGCTAGCCCAGAAATTTATATAATTTTGAAAATAAGTTTTGAAAATATTTAGCACAAATAGCTGGTGAGTTTGGAAAACATAAGCAAGTAACTCAAGAGGGAGGTATGGCTGCTAGGCTTTGAAAGAAACTCCTGAGATGTAAACTTGGCTTCTGTTCAGATTTGTTTCTGTATAAACTTGTGCAAGGTCACTTCTCTATATGCTGTCTCTCTCATTTGTAAATTAAGAATAATACCTGCCTGCCTTAGATTATTTATGCTGAAGATTAATTAAAATTCATAAAAGCAGTTTTAGAATTTAGTCTTGCAAAACTGCTAGAAGAAGATGAATAATTTTGATAAAGAGGATACTTGTGATGAATAGTAAGGGGAAAGAAACACCATATACTAGATGGCTAATGGTGTTACAAGAAATGACTAAGTTTTGCTTAGCCTTGGTGGTGGACTATTTTCCTGACTTTTGTACCTTTTTTCCTGGAAAGATCTAAGTTTTATGAATTATTGTTCCTTCTTTTTCTTTTTTATTTTTCTTTCAAAATAGCCATTAGCTCCACAGTCAAACATGGACACTGTGAAGGTTTTAATAAGAAGGTGGCTTCATGCTGCAGAAGTCCTACTATGATTTTAAATTGTGGGTTGGCTCAAAGAATTTGAACAAATTATAATATGGGAAACTGACTATCACTTACAGTGGAAAAGGACACCCCATTTTTCTTCAAGTAGTCTAACTTGAAAGGGGCACTTTCATAGGAGAATTTGGATTTTCTTTGCAGACATTGTGACTGATTTTCTAATCAGGGAAAGGGAAGAGGAGACTGACATCTTAAATATTTTTCCATATACTGTTCCCTGAAACAGCCAATCACAGCCTGCTGTTTGAAATGGGTCTTTTCGTGACCACTTGTGGAACAGTGTCAATACATTTTGCCTCAAATGAAAATACTAATTGCCTTTGGAAATTAGGTTAAGAGTCCTTAAATTAGTGTTTTGGCTGCTGGTAGTCCTTGCCTTGCCTAGCAAGAATGGACATTATGTCACATCCCTAGTAAATGATCAGATTAGCATTATGAGCAGCATTAGATTATCAGAGAAGAGTAACAGGATCTGAAGTGCCCCTCCATGCACCTCTGCTTGTCCAGCAGTAGTGCACCTGCACTGTTTGGAATGACCTTGATTGTGAGGTACTTTAAGCAGTGAGAATTTGCTGCAGAAAAGCTAAATCAGCCCAGTTGATATTCCTGTTTTCCACCAGCAAAGATGAACATGGGGAACCTGTGGCACTTGAGGTATTTTCACCTCATTGTTCACAAAATGTGTGCTTGATCACTGGACTAGAAGACAGTGTCATCCCTGGAAAGGGACTGGAATGGCTTTAATGCAGTTATATCCTCCTCCTGTCATAGCAGGTGTGTGAGGAAAAAGAGTTTATCACCCCCACATTTGCATTCAGAGGGTAAATTCTGGTCC
>LTAT01000006.1:33735302-33795370 GCA_003286495.1 Chlorodrepanis virens
AAAAAATGAAAAAAAAAAAAATCTCGGCCAAAGTCAAAGCCATCAAAAGGCATGGCATGCCATCCAGGGCAGGGACATGCACGACATACCCCTAGGCTTGCAAAAATTGATCCCCGCTGAAGGTCAAAACAAATAAGAAGGAGCAAGGAGCACTCTGAAATAGACATACCATCAAAGGAAATGAAATTGAAGGAAGAAAAAAAAAAAATTACGAAATTTAGAGACTACGAGAAAGTGGTGTGGACGGAAATGATGTGCAGTGCAAAGGACCAAAAGAGGCCAGAACTAACTCCACAGCTATTGCAAAAGCAGGGGAAAAATCAAGGAAGCAGACACAACTTGGAGTGGAAGATATGAGGGACGTGGTGCGGATACTTATTAAAAAATGAAAAAAAGAAAAAAATCTCGGCCAAAGTCAAAGCCATCAAAAGGCATGGCATGCCATCCAGGGCAGGGACTTGCACCAAAGCTTGCCCCCTTCGTTCCCATGAAAATCGCAAGATTTCGTTTCCCGTCCCGAAAGGAAATTTCATTTCCTTTCGGGACGGGAAACGAAATCTTGCGACCCTGAAAAGAAAGGCTTAGAAACAGTTCAGAATGTAATCTTGACTGAAAGCTTTTGCAAAATATAACTGGAATTAAGGTAATATTATCCATATGTAGTGAATGTTCCGTATTATTATCATTTAATGGCTTCAAGCACTTTAGTTACTTGTACTAGCTTGGATGATTCACATAGTATTTTGTATCTGCCTGAAGGTGTGATGCAGCATTTCAAGCAGTCATGTTCTACAAAAATTAAGAAATTTCTTCCATTCAGGAGGTATATGCTAACACTCTAATCATATCTCCTAGCAATGTCAAAATAATCGATTAGTGTCTGCAACCCATTCAATAAACTCTAGCTAATGAGCAGCTGAGAGATGAAGACCTTGCCTATGGTGGAAAACAGGAATTTGGCGAAGATAGAGAGCCCTCAGAAATGTGAATGATCCAGGAGCTTGTGTGAAACAGGTGCAGCAGAAACCTACCTTCTACTTTTACAATTCCGATGGGTGCCATTAATTCAAAGCAATATGCTACACTTGAATTCTTTTCCTGCTAACAGTTTTGTCAAGACTCAGGTAATCCTGGTGGAAGTATCCATTATTTTTCTGTGAGAAACTTGAAATTGCACTTACTATGAACAGCAAATCTTCTGTTGTGTAAATTGAAATTGGTTTTATTTTGTCTGGCAGCAAAAAATAGTTAACATAGCAGAAGTAATAATGGGCCATCTGAGCTAATGTGGATATTAATGGAATACAATAGAAACTACAATCTTATGCCATTTTTTAAAAGAATAATATCTGTTTAAAACAGCTTTGTATGATATAAGATATATATGATCTGATATTTCTATATAGGTATCTCATGTGAAAAGATTCTTTTCACCGATCTATCAAAATGGCAACATTAACATTTCTGTTGATTTTGTCAATCCCATTGGCTAGAGAACAAAAGGAGCTTAAAAATAAAATAGTAAATAAATAGCTTCCTAAGAAAAATCTGAGTTGCACTACAAAAGCAGACAGGTAAAATCATGGTTCTACTGACCTCTAAGGTAATCTAGGTTTGATCCATGCAGTCACTTTCATAAAGTGTATAGAGAACTCTTTTGAAGAGGATGGAGTTATAACATGGTCAGATGTTTTAATAAAAATTGCTAGGGCAAGTGCCAGTTTCTCTGTGTGGGACAGGGCAACCCTGAAAGTGCAGATGGAGTAGGGAATGAAAAGCTGGAGAGCAGCACCACAAACAGGGACCTGCGGGTCCTAGTTGGTGGCAAATTGATGTCAGCAGTGGCCTGGCAGCCAAAAAGACCAGTGATGTCCCACAGCATCACCAGCAAGGCAAGGGAAAGGGTCTTCACTCAGAAGTTCTTCACCAAGAGGGTGACTGGGCACTGGAACAGGCTCCCCAAGGAATTGGCCATGCCAGAGTTCCAGAAGTGTTTGGACAAGTGCATGCTCTCAGGTGCATGGTGTGATTCTTGAGGTTGCCCTGTGCAGAGCCGGGACTTGATGATCCTTGTGGGTCCTTTCCAACTCAGGATATTCTGTGATTCTATGATAATGTCACTGGATTGTCTTGATTTCAGAAATAAAATGGTGAGACAACAAAAATAGTAAAATTCTTTACTGCTGTCACAATTCTTCACAAAATGGGGCATATTCCAAGGACAAGAGGAAAGACACAGATGAAAAGTACCTCTTACTCTTATTTATTAGTCTGTGATTTGGTGTGGAACTGAAAACAATGTTGCATACCCTACTAGATCTTCATTTTAATAAAGATCTAAGGCTGTTTTCAGACGCCTTACTTTCTACAGTGTTATCAGGACACCCAATTTCTTTTTAACAGCAATCCTTACTATTCACAAAAAAGTTCAAGACAAATGTAAAAAGGAAATAACTTTGTGTCTTTGGCATGTAGGCATTTGCTGTTTCTAAAGGCTATGGAATTCAAGTCTAACTTTTAATTTTATGAGTATTCTTCTCTAATATTGACTTTTATTTTCTTGGGGGACAGGTGGAGTTGGAAAGACAATATCTTTCAGACAAGCTCTGAAAGATACAACTTTTTTATTGTTTATTTTCAATAACTAAATAAATAAACTTTTTTGTCCTTATCCTGTGAAATATTGCTCTGCTTATTTAAAATGTCTACCTCAGCTACTGAACAAAACAAAGAAGGCTGCCAACAGCATGTTTTACAGGATATGGATATCAATTTATTTAAAATGCTTTCTAAGATAAGTGAGAATGCACTGTACTATAATTTAAGCATTCTTCTGTGTGGTAACTCAGGAAGCTGTTAATAAAAAGAAAGGAAAAAAGAAAGAAAAAAGTCATTTTACTGATACCTGCGGGAAAACCTAGAATAGTGGTCACTCATATTAAATTTATATCAACTTTATGAGGTTTTTGTCATCTTGACACATTTATGGAGCTGTTAAATTTTTGCTGCCTGGGGGATATAATGTACTTGATGTGACCCCACTTATTAAATAGAGACGATGCAAGTAACATTGATGACTTGTCATTCAGGAATAAAACAGAGCCAACCCTTCTCTGGTCCTAGAGGAAGGACGTATTTGTAGAAAAATAGGGAGAGAAATAGATATGGTCATCTATATCAAGAAGACTCTTGGAAAGAGGATGAAGGAGAAACATGGAGGCATTTAATCAGGTACTCTCAAACTTCCTGCACTAGTCCATGGCTGGTGAAACAGGGACAAATGGTACAATAGCCTGAAAGACATTCCAGTGTCTCAACATAAAACCTAAGAGGTCAAGCAAATATACAGGATTTTTTATACATTTTAGATTTCTGTATTAATGTACTTTATAGAAGCTATGTTTTCTATATGGCTTTGCAAGTGAGTGTACATTGAATTAAAGCTCATATCACCACCATGTTGTTGTCACTGCCTTGTAATTACCATGATCATTAAGTAGAATCAAATTCAGTTTAAATTAAAAAAAAAAAAAATTCTGTCTAACTTATTTTTGTTGGAACCCGATCAAATAATGAAAGACTGTTGGTATCCACTGAAGTTCAGAGAGATCAAATTTTAAATTATTTTGCCTAGAATAAGTTAAGATTCTATTTCATTAAACATGAAGATTTCAAGTTCATCAGTAAGTCATCATGAAGAAAGCATTCTGTTGCTAAATATATGAGTTTTGTACTTTTATTTTTTCCAATCACTGAAAAATTTAGAGTGATTTTAAAATAAGTTAGTATGTTCATATTCAGACATTCATATTCTCTACAGGAATGGTATTTTGGGCTAAAATTTTGAGTGAGAAGGGAACAGTTCTACTTCTCTAATATTTGTTTAAGAACTTGTATAACTAAGATATTTTGATTAGATTCAAATGAATAGCAATACACACAATTTTGTAGTTGACAGTTTTTGTTTATTATATCAAGCTAAATGGCCTTATATGTTTGATGTTTTAAAGTGAATCAATGGGTTTATTTTCACTACTTCATTTCTTTTTCCTTTTTTTTTTTTTTGTGGCGGGGCACATTCTTCTGGTAAAAAATATGTGTTCTCTGTTTCACAGCAAGAATCTTTCTATTTTTACTAGGCACTGACTTTCATGGTCACGCACCTATTACTGAAACAGCAGGAACCATTGATTATATAGCTTTTAGCTTTTCATCAGGAAGTCTCATTGTAAATATTCCCATGTCTAAACAAGGTGCTATATGGTATTTACTGAACTGAATCATAGCCCTGCAGATTTGTAACTTGTGTTTGGAAGTGTCCCTCCTTTTACATGGGATTTTATCAAAAGTTATTAACACTGTGGTGATTCTCTGATATTAACATTGTGAAACTACTTACCGTGACGAACTGTTTAAGAACTTCTACAAGAATGTGTGTTCTGGCAAGCATTTGTGGCAAAATGTTTCTGTCCAAATGAAAAGCATAGTGTGTATAAACCATTCTTTAAGGTTTTATTACTGTTATTTATTTTTCTAAGTAAAGAAATTCAGTGACACATGAAAACATATTTGGGAATTAATCAAAGCTTTTCTGTGTTAGAGCTGAAGAATCCATATTTTTTATCCTTTCCACTTTTCCCATGGTCATTACTATTCTTAGCACATAAAAATGGTCACAAATGATGAAAGTTCTGGAAAAAAACCCAACAACAGTAGTAAATATTTCAGAGTTAAATATGTCTTTGCTATTCCAACTAGCGACATTAACAAAATTCCATATGCAGCACAAAGAGCTGAGACTGTCTTTCCTGTGTAGGAGACAACCAGCTATGACTAATGGTAGAATAGCCTCAAGGTTTCCTCCTGAGAGCAAATTTTTTTTTTCTAAACAGGCAAGAGACAGGCAACAAATCTAGCTTAATCAATAAATCTTCTTGACAGATTATAAATTAGCATGCAGACTCTTTCCTCAGAGAGATGATTGAATGAATCTGGAAACAAAGGTATTAATATTATTACATCAAAGATATATATTGAGTCATCTACCGTATATTAGATATGGCACTGGAACTTCTTTCATTTCTGTAGCTATAATAAAAGCTTAGGAAATTACTTGAGAAGAACAGTAGTTTTAATTTCTTGTATCAAAGCCAATTTTATCAAGTTTTCAGTTCTTATGCTATTTATTAATAGAATAAAGCAACATAAGCAATTTAATTTAGGTATTGTTTTATCCTCTTTGTGGGGTTTTAGGGGGTTTTTCGGATTGTTTCCCAAAAGGTTGCAAGTCCATTTAGAACAATTTCCCTATTTAACTTTGTGCTTGGTTTATGAGGACAGTATCAGAATATTTAATGAAAATGGAGTAACTTTTGTATTTTTATAACTAAAAACAGAATATATAGCAAAACTTAAGTTTTACAGTTATGCCTCCCTATGTTTAGGCAAAGATGGAATTGATTACAAAAAGAACTGTCTACTTTTTTTTCAGGTTAATAAGATTTTTCAGAATGGTTGTGCTGTATGCCCCACCTGTTTCATGTGGATCAGTAACAAAGGTAGAGGTAGCACAGACCAATTTAAAATTATTTTGTTCAGATCGTAACATGTTAACGTACTACATAGCATGGTAGACAGAGAAGTTAGTTTGTACTTATAACTTACTCTAACTAAAAAAAATACTTTGTCCAATGTCCCATTTCTGATAAGGTATACAGATGTTAATATAAAATATTTTAGAAAATAAGGCAAATATTTTGAATTTTACTTGCTTAGTCATATCTGTTTGAGCAACAAGCCCTCCATGTTTCCAGCTATTATGGGATCAGACCAGTCAGTTTTGAAGAATTGAACCCTATAATAAGCATCCCCAACTGCTGTCCTTTGACTTGTTGGCATTCTATGAATTCTCTCCACACATAGATCCAGGACTGACTGGACCTCGATATTGGAAAGAGGAGCCCAGTGAAAAAAGAAAAAAGTGAGTAGTAATGAAGAACACTGGCTGTTTCATGTCCTACCTTCTCCATTCCATGCTTTCTTACATTCATCAAAACACCCATTTTATGGCTAAATGGGCTTAGTTACAGTCTTACAGTTTTTGTAATAGTTATGCTGCACATAAAATATGCTTAGTAGAAAGAATGTATTTATTACAAAAAATGCAAACCACTGAAGAAAACTAAACCACAGATATTTAAAGGAATGTGCATTACACATAGGAATGTGAGATGTGCTGTATCTAAAATATATTACTATCTTAACAAGATTTACTATTGATTGCAATAGTTAAAACTGAAAGTGATTTTCTTTTTTTTATCCTGTCTGGCAAGAGGTGTCTTTTATAGCTCAGCATAAGGAAGATAATAAATTTTAAGTCTATATTTATGAGCAGTTTCTCTTAATCTGTTGATTCTGTACCTGAGTTAGAAAATATCATTGGAGTCTGGGTGTATGGGATGACTAGGTTAACATAAAACAAATTCCTATGAGATATCAAAAAATTACTGTCCTGACCAAAATAAAATTGTAGACTTTTTCAATGACCTGATCTTTTGAATGCTGTATCAATGAGAGCTTCTAGTGACAAGATTTGTACCAGGTTTCAGCTATAAGTAGGTTTATCTATTAGTTCAATTTTTTTCCAGTCTGTGCTCCCACTATTTATCAAAAGCCAGTCAGACAAGATGAGCCTTCTCACTAAGATAGATAAAGTATTTCATTACAATTTCCATTATCACAGAAATAGAGAAAAATCATTCTAAACTAAAAACTCTGTCAAAATATTTAAACCAAATATAAATTTCAGGAGTTCAAATATTTAGCTTATTCATCCTGCGTGAGTCTATTTTTAAAGCCAGTGCTTTGAAATCTGCTTGTGGTGTTTAAACGAGCTTTTCCATCAGGATACTCTTCATTTGCAGGATATTTTATTTCAGCTGCTCACCTATTTTCTCATTCACTCTGTTACCAAGTGGAAATAGGTATCGAGCTATTTGAGGGGGAAAATCACCTCTTCAGGAAAAAGAAAGTAACTCTCAAATGCATCAGGTTTTACAACACTGTCTCAGTACCAGTGAAAAATTCTATAATAAAGAAATTATTATAGTGGACTTTTCAACTGCTAATTGAAGGAGTGCCATGAGCATTATAGGTGAAATAATGCAAGTAAATGCAGGGAACATGCTTTTGTCTCTTGAATATTACAGAAGCAACAAATAACTATTAAAGACAAAAGGTGAAGACAAATAACATGTCACTGAGAATACAGATTAGTTTAACTGACTTTCTTTGTTGTGTTTTAAGCAAGTCTTGGTGAGAAAACAATTGTTTTAAATGGTAATCTGAAATGGTAATTTGCGTGGCATTGAGCGTCTTACTTTCCTGTTGTAGCTAGGAGTGAGGACAAGAGTGGAGGACAAGAGACTACAGCTCATAGATATCTGTGAAATTCAGAAAAGAGAGTCCTATTTCTCTGCATTTGAAAGTAAATATATGACAACCTTGCAAAATATTTACCTATATTTTAAAACTCCTTTCAGCAGCATAACAGAACTATGGTTTTATCTGCAAAAGTAAAACATTTGTCCACAAAACTGAATATGCTGAGAGAGTAGTGACAAATGAGACCCAGTATTTGACATCTTAAGCAGGAAAAGAACTGTATTTAATGTGGAATAGAATTGCAAAGCACATGTGTGATCCTCCTCCCTTTTTTCTTGGTTTTAAGACAAAAACCCTGCATATTTTAGAATAACATTTAGCTCACAATGGATGAAGGAGATAAACTAAGTACAGTATTATCTCAAAATCACTACAGTCCTTTACAGTGGTTCTGGTGAATGAAGCCCAAAAGTAGTTACATGACTGGTATTTTTTTGCTTCTGCAAAAGAAGAAATGTCTAGGAATGCAGTTTTACTGGGTGCTTGACAGAAACAGTAACCAGTCATAAACCTTTGAGCAGTGTTAATTTTGAATCTCAGCACCTCCCTGAGTATCTTCACAGATTAATTTTTTATCAAATTCTGGAATTATGTCATATTTAAGCATATAATCTTGTTCTTAAATTGGAGTGATATGATTCTGGAGCTGCTGGGTAAATCAGTGCACTCAGTATATCATGTTTAGATCTTGATATGTTTCCCAAGCAAGTAAAAGTAGAAGTTCCTTGGAACACAACCAAGATCAGACATAGTGTCTCAGTGGAGAATGAAGCTGAGCCCCAGAAGAGTTATTTATTCATCTAGGCAGAATACTTTCATACTTTCAGTTGACGAAACAATTTAATCCATGCAGATAGGAAAAAAAACATCTTTTAAGATTTCATTTTTAAATTAATATATATAATTAAGTGAACTATAAGGCTTTTTTCATGTAGCATCTGAAATTCAAAGATCACCTTTACCATTTGTATGTCTGTAAATGCAAGAGTAAATTATAACAGACATATTTAATTATAAGCATAGAAAAGCAAAATAAAAAGGGCTTGAATATCACAAAGACGCAGAAATAATAAACTAGGGATAAGAATCTTTTTATCCTGCTCAATAATTCATGTTCTCACTTTCTTATGCAAAGATATTTATTTTGAAGGAACGCTGGCCAAAAAACCCCACCCAACCCTTTTTTTATTTCCAGACATAAAATAATAACTGCAAACCAAGGCAATTAAGATTATTAACATGCATAAGTGGAAATTCCCTTTTCCAGAGCATTTTCTAAGTTATACTTTTTTTTCAATGAGTTTCAATATATACATCTGCATAGTACTCAGATACTAACCTGAAGATTTCTGACTGTTAAAATCCTTGTTTGTCATGTTTTAAGTCATAATTAATTAATATGCTCTCCCTGACAGTGAAAAATTGTAGTTTTTTTCCTGAAAAAATGTAAATAGTTGTCAGTTCCTTTAATCCATGTTGGAAGAAGGACAAATCATAGACTAAATAGATGTGAAGCTGTGGCTTGGTTCTGTCTTGCCTTCTGAATTATTCCTCTGGTTACAATTTGAAAGGCAGAACTTATATTTTAGATTTTGTAGGCATCACTCACTTTTTGAGTAGCATGCAGCCTGTGTCCTTTCTCCCACTTTGCAGTACTGGCAGCACAAACTGCAGTGTTTCTCCAGTTTTGTGTTTGTTTGACCCTGTGCCTTAGAGAAAAGTGCAGGCTGTTGGACGTGGCCTGATGTCCTTCCTGCATACATGAGCTTGATACAAATAATTCAAACGCTGCAGAGGGGCATATTACTATAAAAAAAAAAAAAAAAAAAAGGATATATGTGAAGTAATAGCGCTTAAAAGTTTCACAGGAGCCCAGAAAGACATCCAGTGACCTTTGGGAAAATGTATTAGATCTCTTTGGAAATGCCAGCCATGCTGCCCACTGGCAGTAGTGTGTTATAAAAGCAAAGATTGGCAAGGGCAGGGTGTTAGCCTGAGCTCCCAAGCATGCCTCTTCCAGCCCACCGTTTGTGCCTCAGATCATCATTAAGCCATGTTATTTTCTCAGCTTTTTAACAGTCCTTGCACTGTTCAGTTCTAGGGAGATACAACATATGTAAGATTTTTGTGTCTTTATTTTAGTGCCTTCAAGATCTTACAGCAAGAAGTTCCACAGATTAATTAAATGTGTGACCATGCAGTTATAAAAAAACCCAACAAAACAAACAAACCAAAACCTAACAAACCAACAAACAAGTTAAACAAAAAAACCTGAACCAAACAACAAAAATTTAGCAAAACCCACTACCATTGTTTTCTACCTGCATCCTTGTTTAATTTGATTTTCCGTAATTCTTAGAAAAGGCTGGTAATTACTGTTTTCCTTTTGTCTCTCTTCATTTTTTTTTTAATAATATATGGGTGTTCATGTTCCTGTAAACTGTCTCTTTTCCAGACTGAAGAATTCTAGTTTTAAGTCATATCAATTTCTTTTCTCTGGACTTTTCCAGAGAAGCTTCCCAGTTACTCCATAAATTTTCAGAGAAACTTCCCATTTTTTCAGAGAAACTTCCCATTTACTCCATAAATTTGCTGAGATGAAATCCAACTGTATACAGTATTCCAGACATCAGTGCATGATGCATTCCATTGACAGCACAACAATGCATTCCACTTTGCTCTTTTCCTTATTGTTTCTTCAGTTCAATTCCTTTTTTTTTTTCCATTGTTCCTGAGCTTTGAACCAAAGAAGTGAAAACCAGTCCTGAGAAAGCATAGCATTAATTATTTCGTATGTGAAATTCAGATTTTTTTCCATATGCATCGCTATTTTTCTACACCTATTTCTAACTGCCATTTTATGGTATAATTGTTTAGTCTTTCTTCCTCCCTGAAATTATGCACATTTGGCTCCTTCCTTACTATCCTCAATAACCTTGTATTGTGAAACTTGGTTCTTCACCTTCTGAGACAAGTTGTGGATATACTAAACAAGTAACAACTAGAACAAATCCAGAGGTATTTTCTCTGCTGAAAACTGGTCATTCCTTTTACTGCTTTTTTTTCACTTTGAATTCATTCTTACAGAGCCTTCAGTATTATCTAAAGCTGTAAGAGGAACTTTCTTGAATATCTGATAAATAGACAAGTGGATTTTTCTTTTCCCTATCCCATTTCAGTCAAGACATCTGGATGTTCTGTTTTCCTGATGAACCTCAAAGAAATCCTGTGTTGAGACCAGTAGAGTAGAAGTATTTTCCTCTGTGATTGTGCCTGATGCCAATGAAACATGTACTGAGCAAAACCACTGCAGATTTAGTTACTCCCAAAACAACATCCTTCATTTCTGAGATATTCACCTATTTGCAAGGCCTGTGGCAGTACAGACTGTATATGGTTTCTTGCATTGTACTCTTTTACAATTTTACTTAGAAGTCCAGTCAGGAAGTAACAAGTGTAGCCCATTTGTCCCCAGTCATTATATATCATAAGACATGCCAGAACGCTGACCAAATGATATGTGTTCTACTTAATGTATTACATTTTGTGCTTAAAAGTAAAGAGATTTATTGATAAAATTATTTTGGCAGTGTTGGAAGTTGAATTCTTTCTCATTCACTTATTCATTCTGTGCATTCATTTGTGCATACTTAAGATTTGCAGCTAAAGGATGGACCTAGACTGTGCCCTCATTTTACACTGTGCTGTATCCACTGTGTAATGGACTGAATCCAGAGTGTGAAAAACATAAGACTATCTTTTTCAGTAATTGTATCCCTGTGATTATATGGTTCTCTCTTTAAGGATGGCTGGGGAAATGTATTCTAAACATCACTAACAAAATAAATTCTTTTTTTCTTGGTCAGAGTTGAAACAGACAACTTTTTTGTGAAATTGATTTGCAGTACTCTGAAAGCCATTATCCCTATCCCAATGGCAATTACTTTTGATTATTAAGTGTACGTATGCTTTAATAAGAGCTGCTTTTTGAAATCAGCTCCACCTTAGACCTAATCTAGGAATGAAGCTGTAATGCCAAGTTTATGATATCTTAGTGTGTTGCTATGGAAGTGATATTAGCGATATTAGAAATCCAGCACTGTGGGCTGTGAGGCAATAGGATGTGATAGAAACCATAAGCATGGATGCAGTAGAAGAAGATTTATTTCAACACAGATATATTCAATTCTTTGGAAAAATATGAGAGAAAAAGAAGGCAGTATATCAGAGTAAGTAAGTATTTTTAGATATGGAAGTGTATCTTGACCAGGATGTCTAGAATGTAAGAATATAAAGTTATTAATTGTCAAAAAATGTTTTTAACAAAATAAATTTAAATGTTAAAATTTCTGCACATGAATTAACATTATTTTTAAGAAAAAAGAAAGTTTTTTAATGGTTTGCTGTTTTGATCATAGGCTTCTTTTCCTTTCATGTTTGCTTATTATTTCCAATTTCTTTTTTTTTCATTTATACTTTTTACTTTTCATTTATACTGCAATGGGAAACAGACGAAGCAGATGGTAGCAACCTAGTTCTGTTCCTTTTTAGCTGTGATTATTTCCAGTGACAGTTAAGGTTGTCTTGGGCCCTTGTATAGTGAGCGTGAATAGCTCTCTAATATATATTTATGTGTAATTTAAGATACAAAATGATCAGTGGAAGTTTTGTTACAATGTGCTTAGATGCATGGAAAGATGAAAGACTGAAGTGTGGATCAATAAAGTCATTACTAGATGGAATATGTTATGAGAACACATTGGTGATGTACGATTAAACCGAAGAACAAAAATCATATACAATGACTGCTTCCAGCTTTTGACAGGAAACATGAGCCTGTAGGCATAAATGACTGTGAATGGCAAAATGCAGCTGCTGCCTTCATTTGAATAGCCTGAGGAAGACAGGAGAGCAATCAAAACATGCCCCAGCTATAAGCAATCATTTCAGAGCTTTAGCTGACTTAAAAAGCGATAGCAAGTTAGGCTCTGAAGAGTACTAGACAGGATCCTGTGATGTGGCACTGCCAAACCCTTTGGAGGAGATACAGTGAATAAAGGAATATTCATGAGAAAAGGAATGCTCCATAGAGAATTAAACAGCTGCACATCCCACAGTCTCTGCATGAAGCACCACGCACGTTCCAGTTTCTGCAGCTGCCCTTCAACCTCCCTTCAGCTGCTGAAGCTCTCGTCTTTGCCTCCCTCTTTCTGATCCTAACGAGTGCTCTGCAGCAGCAGCTCAGGACTCTTTGGCTGTTCTTCAGCAGCTGGATACTAAAATCCACTCTCAGGTGCACTCTTTTACATTTACTGCCCCATTATTTCTTCTTTTAAATTTTATTCTGCTAAGAACTTTAAAAGTGAGAACATAGCAGCTGCCCTGAGAATGCACTTGAGCCGTGGGGCTGCCCACAGTAACCACCACATATTCCTGCTGTGAGTACACTTTATCTGCAGCAGCGGCTTCAGGAGGAACGAAATTCCAGGGAAGGCAAACCAGAGGTGTCATATCCTCACAGCACAGGGCAGTTCCAAGGCTTTTAAGAGCCTTGGACGCAATAATAGCACAGGTCTAAAAACAATAGAACCATATTAAGAACATGCCATCCCAGCTAAAATCCCATTTTTATTTTCCTTCTAGTTCTGAGGCAGATTTGATCAGCAAAAGGAGAAGGTTGGTATCATGCTGCCTGGTATATTTTGCAGATATATGTGTAGTTATCTTTAATCTTCCTGATATCAATTGCAGCATTTGGGGGGAAAGTAGAACTGATGAAACAATGCAAAATATGAAAACAAATGTATCTGTAGTATCAGAGGAGCATATTTTGTTGACCTAAGTCTAGATTTTGCTGGTTTATATAGTTCTATTTCTCTTCATTCACCATTCTTCCTTTTATTGCATTCCATAACTGCCAGAAACAAATGAAATCCAAAAGTTCTGTAGAGAAAAACAAGTTAAGCACCCCCAGCTGTTTGCAACAGCATAAACTGCTGCTTCATTAATTCCAATATGTATGTGCAAAGGCCTCCAGCACAGCCTTGCTCCAGCAACTGCTAGGATACAGAATTATTGTTTATTATAAATCATTGTAAGCCAATTGGAGCTCTGGGTACCCTGGTGTTGTGACACATGCTGCATTTGTGAGAATAGCTTTTCCAAATGTTAAAAAACTATGGGAAAACTTCATTTTATTATTGTCTTTGCTGAACTGACTTCTGACTATTGTCAACATCATTCTTTTAAAAAAAGGGGAAGAAAATATTTGATTGCCAGTGTAAAGAAAAAGAGCTTAAGTAGCTCATAGAAGGGTAATGATGCTGTATAGCTTTGCTTACACAGAGAAAAGTTTAACCCCAGAGCCATATTAATTTGAGAAGGGTTAAACCATTCCTGTGCCACCATTCTTACGTTTGTTGCTTCCTTCAAGTGAGTATTCTATGAAGGCGAGACAAAAAATAGCACTGCCCAGAAGAAATTGATAAACTGAGGCAGAAGATAACATGAGTTGCTGCGGAGAAAAAGGAGTTGCCCAAGGAGAACAAAGAATTATCTCCAAGTCTTCTTGAAAGGTCTGGTCATATGGAACAATTTTTTTTTCCTTAATAGAAGATTTTACAATGGTAAAGGGAGAACTCTGCTTAAAAGTTGTCAAAACAATATGGCCAATAGCTGACTCATTTAATACATCATGTGTGGAGATCACAAGCAAGGATTTTTTCAGATGATTCCAGGGCCTTCTATAAATATAGGAAATACACCAATTCTAATTAGTTTGGATTCACTTGAGCTGAATTGAAGTCTGGTTTATAAACTAGGCCTCATTTTTAATTAAGTAAATACACTTGCAGTCTTTTGCACTATTTATATATGCCAATTTAGATAGCACTAATTAATGTTTTTATTGGAAGGTGTGAAAGTCTAAAAGGCTTGCTTTGTTTATTTTGGTTTTAAAAGAAGCTAAAAGCTACTTCTATTTGTTTACTTACTCCTCTCTGCTGTCAGGATCTAAGTTAAAACAATTCTAGTTCCTTTAGCTAAAGTGAGAAAAATTAAGTTGGAATTTGCAAATGGTTTTGATATTGGTGTATAGCAGCATGTTTTCACTGCACAATTAACTAGACACTCTACTTAAGTACACACCTCAATCTTATCATCTACACAGAGGAGCTAGCTTAATAGGCTCACCTACTTAGAGGAGAGTACAAGCAAGTGTTTAAACACTCTTTTCCTGCTGAAAGGTTTCAGATAATGTCAATAAGGAGAGAAGAGCCATCCAGTGATAGTACAGCTGTCAGATTGGCTGTCAGTCACCTCTATACACTGTTCAGTGAGAAGCCATGGCATATCATGGAAGTAAACATAATGAAACATTGGAGCTTACTGGTGTGCATTGTACACTAAAATTGTGAGGCTGGGAGATAGGAAATTAATGTTGTTTGGAACTAAATAAACCTGCCCTTGTGGGGTTATTATTAAAGAGCATTCTAAACCATGCTCATGTCTTAAAACTTTACAAAACTGTCTATACATAAAATCTGAGTTTTGTCCAGTGAAATGACAATTTCTACACATGAGAGGAATTCACATTGTTAGCATTTACCTGAAGATGCAAATCTTAGTAAATGCAACTAAACAGGCAACATATGTGATTTGAGAAGAAACACAAAATAAGGCTGCAAAAGTATGTCTTAATGAAAGTAAAATTTGAGTTGAATATCAAAACTGTTGAGTGAATTGAAATCAATGATACAATTGCCTTTGGAATCTAAATATATAAAAAAAAGGTTATGTGCTTTCAAGTGACAATAAAGCACATTCCTGCTTAAATGATATGTCATTTTATAATTGGTGTACCTTGGACTGTAAATGTAAGGTGCTAAAGGAAATCTATCAAAATTGGAACTGGAGCATAACAGTGCTAGGATCAGGAAGTAGCAATTATGCAGTTTATTTGACAGTTCACTGCTTTGCAGAGACAGCCAGAACAGGTATCTACTGATTAACCAAATGCTTGGGGGTAATTGATCTGAAAAAGAGAGCAAACTTTAAAGAACATGGAAATTATCTATGTTGGGAGAAAAAAGGCCAAGCCAGCGTTAGTTCAAAATCCTTGTAATTACAAGTTAGTGCCTGGCACTGTGAATCTGGAAACTGCAGTAGAATTTGTCTCCTCTCAATTTAACATGAGCTTTGCCACAAGTTGAGAGTAGCCTTTAATTCAGCGGCTGTTCCACAGCTGACCATATATGACCTTGTTTTACTTCTGTGAACTCATGAAATTCCCTATCTGTAAAGCAGATGCCATTTTTCTGCTTAAAATGGATGTTCTGAGACTTAATTAAGTGTTCTTTGCTTATAAAGAGATTCTTCTATCAACAAAGCCTATAAGCAGTCAAAGCTGATTAAATCTTTGTGAGTGTTACAAGAGAAAAGGCACAAGCTTAGCTAAATTTTGGATATGCAGTAAATTGCAAGTCATGCCTTGCCAGAATTGTTTTGATAGTTTAAAAAAAAATTCTTGAGGAATGTGGTGAGAATATAGGAAAACATCTTCTGTGCTTGTGTGGGAAAGCTTTCTTTACCTTGTTATGATTTTATTTGGGTGTTGTAAGCAGACTGGAGAGACTCTATTTTTCCTGAGTATTGTTAAATAATGGCACAGGCTAGAATCTCATAATAGGATTGGTTTTGTTGTTGTTACTATTGCTATTGTTGCTATCATTATTATTAGTTTAGCTCTGATGATTTTCATTATAGTGTTTTGATTGTATATTAATAAGTGAAAGTATACTTCATTTGCATTTTTACTTTGGTAGCTATTACCTCAATTTTTATACATATGCCATATGAGTTTATACATTTGATTTAAACTATCTAAAAATTGCTCATAACATGAAATTTGTTGATTGCTTTTACAATATTTACAGCAAAACTTTTTTTTTAGTAGAGTTGAAAAGGTCAAGTTTATTTTATGGCATCCTACCTTAACAAGGACTGAATTTGAGTTAGCACATCACTGCATGAAAATGCAGATGTCTATTTTGCATATAATTTTAACAGTTAGAGGAAAGTTAATGTACAACTAGAAATATTTTTGTGTGACAATGAGTCACATTCTCATGTGAATTAAATTGTGTGGCCACAGCACTTTGAAAATGCTTCAGTAATCCAAAACAAAGTTCTACTTTACATTTCCAAGTGTTCTGTAATACACATTCCCTATAAACCCAAAATGTTTTATAAAAGCTGTTCTGAATCATAGCTGTAATTTTCTCTTAGCACTGGCCAGTAAATATGGCCTCAAGATACTGATCTACATTGAATTTTGTGCCATGAGTGTAGAGGACAGCTTCCTGATTCATTTGTCTTACTTTTTTTCCACTCTTTTTTTCTAGCAATGCTTTTAAACTCATTCACAAAAAATCTATGTGTTTTTTATTTCTCCTGTATTCTGGTATTTGAGATATACATCAAATAGAGCCCAGGATATTGTGGGATGTGTGTTATGTCATACATCTTTTATTTGATTGTGTCATTACTGCACATCTATTATAAACACTCTGCTTATTCACTGTTGAGGCTCTCTGTACCACACAGATTGAGCACATCTCCATCCCAGGCACAACCCACCCACCTCCTTCAACACTCACTCTCTCTCTCTCTCTCTCTCTGATACAGCACTTTATGTTAACCTTGCCTGATATTGCATCTTTCTGACAATGACTTTTTGTCATCCTCCTGCAGGGAAGGATGTTTCCTGGGCTGAAACCCTATGTGATGCACATATGTGATATATCTGTACAGAAATGATAGCTTTCCTTTCCCATCTCTCCTTCTCTCCTACATTGCAGCAGATTTTATGAACTCCCCTTTCATAGTGGCTGGTGTCCTCTGGAATCCAAAACCAAATATGAGGAAAATATATATACAATTTTTTTTTTGGTTATTTTGTTATTTGGGATTTTTTTTCTCCCTCCTTTTAAAGTGTCCTGTGCTTTTAGGAAAATAATTAATGCACAGGCTTGAATGGTCTAACAAAGCAGCATCAAGGTCATCATCACCATAAGGGTAATATTTGTATATTATTTTAAATTACTTTGATTTAATGCTGAAGTCATACAGGGTGTCAGCTTGAAGACATTCTTCTCCCCTTTCTTCCTCAATCAATAGCATTTGTTAGTAGGATTATGCTATGAATTGTGAATAATTTACCTATCAGTTCAAGCTGGATTCATATTAAAACTATCTATTTCTCAGCAGATAGAATTATTTTCATTTGTTTTCAATTTTTTACAGTTAGTGACAGTTTAATTCTTGTTAACTCGTGCTTTCTTTTCTGCTACATAACATAATTCTATGGAATGCATAATTAACTGCATTAATTTTATGTAGGCCTTAACTGAGTTTTGAAGCTGAATATTGTTTTCTAGTTATAGGAGTCTCTTTAAGTGAGCTGTTAAATACTACCTTGGGCTCAGTTAGAATGATAGACTAGTTAAATGTAGAGTATGATCATTTCTGTCAGTATTTCCAATTTTTCTATGTAACTTTCGAAACTGCAAGTTTTTCTAAGCAAGTAGAAGTTGCTTATATTACTAAGAAATGTATTTTATCAATCTAGAGGAAAATATGAAGAATTTTGTTGATTTGTGGGTTTTTGACCTTGTCTTAAGTAGGAAATTTATATTCATTATATTTAGGAAAGTTAATACGTTGATTGGAAGACTCAGACCTTATAATTTATCCTATATCATGACTTTAACAGTTAGGCCATGATTCTAATAATGAAATGCCACTTTGGAGTTTAAATCCATTTTTATCCCCCAGAACACCTTATCTGTCAATATCTGATTAGAGGTCCTTGCTGCTTGAGACAGCTCTTCTCTGTCTGACAGATAATCTGAGGCTCTGAGACCATCAATTGAGGATTCATCTGTAGGAGGGGGGGGAATAAAAAAAAAAGGCTAGAAAGAGCTAGAGATAATTTTTTATTCTTCGACCTATGACTTTTGTCTTAAGCCCAATAGAACGGCTGAATCTTTCTGTCTTATCACTGCAAAGACAGAATTCTCCTGTATTGATTTAAACAGAGAAGTTCAAATAAGTTTCAGCTTGATTATTTCATCATAACATCTCATCTGAGTCTAAGGAAAACTGTACTATTGTTTTTCCTTTCAGTCCATTTTTTGTCCTTTTAATTTTCAATGCAATAAATACAAGTTGTTGGACTAACACAGGCCTTTGATACCTCTGTCCACAAGGCTACCCAGACCACGAGAAGCTTTCTGTTCAAGCACCCTCTCTGAGGTGATTACTTCATTACAATACAGTAACTTTCTTGAAGAAGAAACAGAAACTAAATTTTCCAGGTAAGACATATGTAAAATCAGAAAGAGAGAAACTGGTTTTTATTGACGATCCTGAAAGGTCTTTCACACCTACTTCCTACAGTGACAAGTGTTTGTCTAATCTGCTCATAAATATGTCTTTTGGGGAAAATTTAATTATAGTTCTTGGTACTTGTAGGAAGAAAAATACTGCATTTAATGTTTACAAATATTCACTTTAGTTCCCAAGTCTGTATTTGACAGTAAGTAGTACAAGCATATTTTCCTGAGATAGCAACTTTGAGTGCAGAATATCAGGCATTTATTTTGATATTTACCATAAATATGGGAACAGACTTCTACCTTTAGTTCTACAAGTAATTTTTAATCTAAATGCATAGGGTGTGTGCATTGTTTACTCTTCCTAGAAGGATAACTGTGTGTTCTTCCTTGTACTGACAGATGTGGATACTGGATAAGATAAATTCTGAGCCCAAGAGGCAGAAATATATTAACTGACTATCCAAAAGCTATGGCACATATTTTATAATTTTATACTCATATCTACTGTGTGGAAATTTGATAGCATTCTAGGTTTGAAGATAGATTTAATGTTAGAAACAGAAGTGCTGGTGAAAAGCAAGGTGAAACTGTGCTATGCCTGGGTGTATTTAGCATAGACAGAGTCCAGGGCTTTATCTCAGGTCAGAGTAAAAAGCCAAATTAGCCAGGGACACCAGTGAGCACCTGAGATTTCAAGGTATCCAAAGATGTAGTATCAAACTTATTGAAGCCAAGCATGTGTGAAAACAGGAAATACAAACACTAAAAACTTGCCAAAATTTTTACAAAGAACTCATCTCTGTTGACATTCACATTAATAATTTGATAGAATATGTAGATAGCTGGAAACCAATGAAGGACTCAAAGGGGCTGTTCCTTAGTTTAGCTGTAAGGTCAGAACAATGATAGGGACCCTTAGTAATAGATGTCCAAACAAATGTACCTCAGAGACACTCACAATTATTAGATAACTCATATCTAATTAAGTTCTCCATTGGGTTTCTGAACTAATGACCTGATTAAATTTGACTTGCAGCCTTGCCAATTATGTGTTTTCCTTTTATACATCCTTTTTTGAAGGAAATTCACAGTATGAGCACAGAGTAGTGGTTTGCACACATCACATAAATGCCATTGTCTGCCCCAACTGGAATGTTTCCTAATCATTCTTGTGAAATGCAATACTCTGCTACTTCCAGTAATCTGAGATTTCTTTATGGAGCTATGTTTGGATTAATCTGCTTTGTCAAAAGCCTTTGAAAATAATTAATAGCTTTTTTTTTTTTTTTTTTTACAAGAATGGACAATAATTGTTAACCAAACTTCATGTTAAATCTGCAGGTTTTTCAAGTTTTGGAGCTCAAACAGTGAAAAAAATGATCCTGCTCAGATTCTCACAGTTTCAAAAACTGCCAGCTAAAGAGTAACAGGTAACTTTATGGTTAACTCAGCAAGCTGAGTCATGAAATAACATTTAATGGCAGTCTGTATTTCCCAGTTCCCTGAAAATAAGGGAACTTGGGTATCGTGATGGTAATTTTGAGTATATCAAGAAGAGAAGATAAAATCAACAGGAAAAACAAAATTTAGTCTTTCTTTTGAAGGAAAGGAAAGCAGCTTATTCATGTGCACAAAATTTTCTCTGGGACTAGACTGGAAGGATGAGCATGATTTTTACTGAGGAAAAAAAATATTTAATTAACTTTCATTACTGTAGGAATGAAAATGTCATTTCAAGTAACATATTGAATCTGATTCATATTGAATCTGATGCATGTTGAACTTCTATAACCACAACTATAAGCAAAATTAGCTAACAAAGTAACAAAGTGTAGGGGGATACAATATAAGAAATTAAAGGTAGTGTAGAAAGTAATCTTACCCCTAAGGAGTTGCAGCTAAGTCAACCATCAGAGATTAGGAACAGGCCTGACTCTAACAGGCTGCAGTGTAGCCATTAAGAAGAAGAGTGTTATAAAAGAGTGGATTGGTTGGTTGAGGGGAACTGGAGTCAGTTCCAGAAGAAGGAAGAGTCAGTGCTTAGAGGAGCTGCCTATGAGAAACATCTCAAGGAGCTATGAAACTCTAGCAATATGGAACCTTTGCACTCTAATAACAACAGCAAAGTTTACTAAATTTCTGTATTTGCATTGGTCTTTTATACTATGTTTAAATGTGAGTGAGTGAAAAGCAATTGAATGAAGACTAAAACTCTTCCAGATATTATTCTGGAGAATAGGTAGAAGAAAAGTCAATTTTTTCTTCTATATGCTAGAAAATCCTAGAAGAAAGTGAGCTGAATAAAGTTATTTTTTTCCTGTGTTTTGATTAGTCTATTGATGCATTAATTATGAACTTCAAGAAGGAAATAACATATAGGTTGTTAATCATTCAGTACAAATTCACATTATATTAATGCTCAGGGCACTTTGTTATTATCTTTTTTTTTTTCTCTAATTTGCTTCATTTGGAGAGACTCAAAGACTTAAAACAGGATTGGTGTCAGCAGATGAAGCTGCCAATTTCAATTTTGTTTTTCTGTACTACCATTTGCGTTGTACCAACCTATTTCAATTTCAGAATTTCCAACACTGCCTTGTGTTGCTTTTCCACAGCAAACATCCCTGCTTTGTTTTAAAAAATTTACTTTTAGATCACCTTGCAAGATGAGAAGGTGACACGCTGTCATATTCTGTCATACATGGAGATGAAGGTCAAAGTGCCACTCAGCTTGGGTGACAAACTGAGCCACCCATGACCTGCTTTCCAGAATACTTGGCATTCCAAACAGCTCCATGGTACAGTGGCTCAAAGTAAGGCCCCTGCTGATTTTCTGCTGCAGCATTTACTATTCAGTAGGTTTGCATATTGGGTCCATAGGTTAGAAATCAGGTGATCCCTAATTATATGACCTTAATAATGGCCATCCAAGAGAAATGTATTTCAAGTAACTTGCTCGTTAATACATAGCACTTCAGTAGCTAAGGAAAGAATATTATTTCACTCTACAGGTTTTCATTCAGCTCTTTTAATTGTGAGTGTGGTTTTGTGATGTTGCTATTAGCCCAAGTTTGTTCTAGGGAAGCTGAGACTGGGGAGGAAAGCAAAAAGGAAGAACTGAGCCTGAGATTGGCTCCTATAATCAGTGTTAACAAGCAGACTTGGATCATGCATGATCCCCCAGATGCTGCTAAGAAAATATCTGATGGCCTCTGTCTGAACCATTCATAGTACAAATGTAATTTATCAGTTATAGTTAAGCTGTCTTTTATAAACACGTAAACACTTTTCTAAACGTGTTTTTAAAAGCAGACAGTTTGGGCATATTCCACTGGCATAGCCAGCTCATGATTTCTATGAGAACAGTCCCTGTTGTATTTTAAATCCATACTTTGAAAGCACAGTTTTCCAGTTAATAGTTGATGAGAATCTATCATCAATAAGAATTTATTTTCATATTAGGGAAAAAACAATTTTCTCTAAATCATGTTTGTTAAAATTTAGGTAAAACAAATTCAAGTAACCTTATATGGAAAATTTAATTTTTAATGATTCTGTTTTGTCAAAATTATAAATAATTGAAATCATTACCTTAAAATATTAACTTGTAAACACCTGAGTTGGTACAGTTACACTTCTAATATTTAATGACAAAAATTAAAACAGGAATTTTTTTTATCTCTCCTCTTTCAACAAAATACACTGTTCTCTGAAACCCTGAAGTGAACTGAAACTATCACTACTTTTAAATAGGCTTTAAACGCAGCTTATATTGGAGCCACAATATAACAAAATTTCTCATCTCAACAGGCATTTTTCAAACCCTGTGTATTACACTTTGAAAGAGCCTGGCTGAAAGTGCATTAGTAATTGTTTCCTTTTATTCCAAGGCATTCTGTCCACCATTTCAGGTTTTTGATGCAGATTTTATAATATTCTTTAGTCAATTGGCCAGTCAACTTTCTTTATATGTGTCTCAGCAGATGGGTTGTTGGAGGTCTCACCTCACAAATGCTCATCTCATATTTCTATTTGTTTAAAACTTTGATCATTTGTGTAAGATCTTCACTGTTCCTCTTACTGAATATTTGATACATGCATATATACATATTTTTGTGTGTACAGACCCCTATATATATGTGTCTGCATATATATATGTGTATGCATATGTATGTGTGTGTATATATGTATTTATAAGGCACACACACATATATAGAGAGGGGAACACCAAAAAAGAACGCAGATATTCAGGGTCTGAATTTTATGTTCAAGAAAAAAGCTGCCACTGCGCTGTACCTGCTCATAGCTAACCAGACGGGAAGCTTTTAACTTCACTCTTCCTGTGTGCAGACATATATTGACAGAAATGTGGGAGGCTTTTACATAGCTGAATACATCTGGTTCAGTTTAAAGGGAAAGAAGCATGTCAGTTATTTGATAGACTGATAGGACACATTAAGGAAATGTCCATCAGGTATGCTTAGACATTTAGCTTCCAAGGAGAAGTTGCAGCTAGGAATGCAGTACTTTGATGATTGTATTATTCAACTTTAAAAAAATCATATTCTGATGCTGTTATGCTTTTGGAAGACTCTTTGTTAATCTAATATTATATTTTGTTATCTTGGTAATTAAATCCCTTAAGTTTCCAGAAAAGTGCAAAGGCTTTTTTTTTTTTTTTAATCACACTTTAGAATTTCATAAGGATTTGTGTCTTTTATTAAATTGTCAAAAATTCCAAGGAAAGTGTATTATTCATTATTCATTACTAAACTCTACCATGTGTCATGATCTACCTGTTTTTCTTTTGCACAGTAGATGTCCATAGAGTCTAGTGAGACTCTTGAAGCTTTGCATTCTCTTGAAGCAATGCAATCTCTGCATTGCATACAATGCTGTCTTCTTTTAATATTTGCAGGAAAATGCCAAGATGTTTCCCCAAACCTAAAGAAAACTTTTCTTACTTCCCTAAAATTAATGGTAGGAATTTTAAAAGGCATCTCCTTTTCTGTGTAGGACAAAAGACTTTTGGAAAACTCAAATTTGGACATTTCTAGAAATCCCTTGCCATGTTTATTTAAAGTAAAGCAATAAACAGCAATTAAGGGTTCTCAAGATTTTGCCTGGACCTAAAACCAAGAAAATATTAAATTATTCTGAAAGTCAAAGAGCTGAAATATGGATACAGAAATAAAATCAACAACTGTAGAGCTTCACTTCTATTGTTCCCTTTTTATGTTCATTTTAAATGAAAAATAATTATCTCCTCATCTTTTAAAACTGATGAAACCATAAATGCTCTGCATTACACTGATGCACAGGATGTTCTGATCTATTGAGCAAGTGGACCCATTCCTATTTTTAGTTTAAAAGTTTGATCATCTAACAGAATGTGAATAAATGATAAAGTAGATCAGTCCAGCTGGGCTTTGGTCATTTCTCATTCATTGCTGTATATAGACTGCATTTTCTGGGGCTCCAAGTTCAGCTTCCACATCTGTGAACAAGAGAATCTTATTTCAGAAATATCCTGAAGAATTACTCTTAACATGTTACTTCAAAAGTGGGAACTTGTGCTGAAATAGATCACTGTGTAGATTATAGTGCTACGGCGTAGACCTAGATGTAGATACCACTTTAGTCTTATGTCAGTGTTCAGGTTCAGGAACAGCTTTTTGCTGAACCTAGAGCTGAACTTAATGTCACCCAGAGGAGTCAGGCATCTCATAAGAGAATTGGATGCTTCACAGGAAATATAAATAGAAACTGTTTGGAAAATGCAGTGTTAATTATTTCATCTTGCTGGAAAGAAAAGCATTTTTCTGACGTATTGATCCAATTGAGTGCCACTAGCTGGCTGTTAGGGGCTCCCTATTTTTATATCTTAGCAGTTAGCAACAAAAAGGAGTATGTGAATTTTATATGTGAGAAAAATGTAATTGGGAAATTATACAATGTAAAGCACCTAGAAAAAGAAATCATTTAGTCAGAAACACTCCTAAATGTGTTAATGGCTTTACAAGTAAATGGCTTTGTAGTTTCCTGTACTAAAGACTTTTTTTTCCTGGTTATTTTAATGAACTCTTTAATATGTCTTAAAGCTCATTCTCAATTTGATCAAGTTTTCTTTGCTGTATGTAGTTGGCACATAAAAATAATGTTGAGAGAGTTTTTTAATATGTCTGGTTTTAATTCCCATCTCTAAAAATCTTCTTTTAAGTTTGGATAGTTGACCTTTAGGATTGCATTTTCCTTTCATTCTGTATTAAGTCTAATACCGGGTAATGCATTCTAAACAAAATCAGTGAATCACAGAAAGAGTTGACTGGTAGGTCTGCTCAAGAAGTATTTGTGTTTTGTACTGAGATGTGTAGATAAATATTTTGTAAGTTTGGAGAAAGGCATCTTTATTAGCTACTATTTTTGTGCTGGTGAGATGGAGGTCATTCCGTAAAATGTCCTTGTTGTATTCATCAGTTCTTAGTTGCTGTTACAGAAAATGTGAAGTTTCTATTCTCTAAAGTGCTTTAAAGACAGTGCGAGCAGAACCTTTTTCAATATGTGCCAGTGCAAATTCAAGGAATCAGTGTAACATTTTTGCATTTGAAAATAGCACAGCTGCCTTTCTGGTGTTGTGGTTGAAAGATGACAAAAGGTGTACAGTAGGAATAGATCAATGGCTAATATTTTTTTATACATGAGCTTCACTGTTTTCTTTGCTCTGGCTAATCTGCTCTGTGCCATTCTTGTTTTTTTGTTTTTTTTTTTTAGCTCAGTTAACCTTCTTACCATTTTTTTATCAAAATCCAATCTTTCCTCCTCTTAGTTCACGTCCTTGTGGGCAATTTGTCCATTCTTTGTAACTAAAATGTGAATACTTGATAAGTCATCCTCTATGCTTATGTCTCTCTGCTCAGTTCTGGGGGTTTTGTCTTCATTTCCTGCAGAATCAAATTCAAACCCTTTGCCATGTTTTTAACAATGGGTCTTGCCTCACATATTTAAACTAAAACCTGCCTCTTTTCTTTTATCTCCCTTGCTTCACATTACTGGTTTGTTTTTCATTGCTACTCTTCTTGCTTCCTGTGACATGAATAGTATTTCTGTTATATCCTCTTATTACAAATTCTTTTTAAAAAATTCCTTTGAGAAAATTCTTTACTCCTTTTGTATCCAAAACTTCCAGTTCTTATATATCTGGAGCAATGGCTTCTGAAAACCTCTAGAGGATAATATTCCTTAGAAGCAATGGTACTGATAAATTAGCATGGAAAAAGGAAGAATAAGTGATGTGACACAAGACTGACTGGACTGGTGACATGTGTTAAGATTCTCTGACCTGGCTTTGGCTGTTTTCCCTGACCTGCTGCATTAGTTTTACAGCTTCAGTTGTTTTAGATGGAATGGTTTACAAAACATAGAACATCAGTTGCCAAAAAAATGACAGAGAGAAATGACTAATGTCCTTTTTTTAGTAGGGAGGTTTGCTTTCTCTTTTGTTTTTTTTTCACCTCTCTGTCTCAGGCATGAATAATTCTATTCTGTATTAAATGAATATGTAGTAGGTCTCCAGATTTTCATCACTAATGAAGACTAAGAGTAAAAATCTCTGATCTGAAAGAAAGCTTAAATGATCCCCCCTACCAAAAGAGATATTAAAGGAAACAGGAGAAATCTAATAAATGAAATCTCTCCCATATTCACCCTTGAAATGATTGGTGTTAGATATGGTGTGCTCTGCAAAGCATCAGTATTCGTGCCAGAGTAAATTGAATTAATAGTGCTGAAAGGTGAATTATGTCATAGCACAGATTTTGGTTTTTTCTACTGCAATCTTCATAAAAGAGAAAATGAAAATGTATGAACTTTCTGTCATGAATTATTTTCTTATTTATAGTATTTAACTTCACTAGACCATCATTGTGCACATCATTTCTGATGGATAAAATATTCTTGCAGCGTTTATAGTTAAACTTTTTCTACTTTTGATGTATAAATTATTAGAAACATTTACGTAGCGGAACAACTTAATTAGATATCATTTCCCTTTCTGGTATATTGCACTAAAAAGCCTCTATAAATATATATATTTAACATACTATAAAATAAAATTGTGGAGTGAGAAAATAGATTTGGGATGAAATTGCTGATATGATTCTTTTTAGTTTTGACAGTGGAGGTTTCTTGGAGAGAGGTGGTAAAATGCAGTTTAATATCAAAAGCAATGTTATTTTAGAGAGTATTAAAATCTGAGATTTTAATTTTTGGGGGGAATTGTAAATATTGCTGTTAGTTTTAACCTTGAAAATTCAGTTATCAAAGTCAATTGTTGAGCAAACACCAAAATTTCTGATTGAAACATTTGTGTGACCATGCCTCATAATTAAGCAGAATTTTTTATGAACTTAATTCTGACGCCCTCAATGGGATCACTCTTTCCCAGAAAATCAGTGTTTTCTTTCATGTACCACAAAGATCAGACCTCTAGAAAGCACAAAAATAATTTAGTAAGTGGGGAAACTCTGTGGCAAGACAGGAGACCGACCTAAATTTCAGAGATGAACAGTGAACATGAAACATCTGGGATGCATTGCCTATGAGATGCTCAGAGGAATGCACAAATTAATGTTCTGTGATTGGTATATGCAGTGCAGATCCCCAGGCTGTGAATGTGGGGGATTTGGACTGGGGTGGTTCCACATTTTCTTGCTTGCACTCTTTTTTCCCCTTGGATGTCAAATTGTTCTTAGGAGAGAAATAAAGCAAGTAGAGCTATCCAGTTCATTTTCCGTTAGGAATACTGCTGGAAGACTGGTAGAAAGGATTAAATCAATTCAGCTCTTTGGCCATCTCACCCAAAAAAATCTTGTGTGTTCTTTTCCACTGTTGTTTGTCCTTATTTCCCTTTCCTGATTAATGCACAACATTAAGCATAAATCTGCCTGAGTCCTGTCCTGAAACTCAAAACCTCTGGGTTCACAGACACAGAAATATCAACCACAAGGACAAGCGAGCCCTCTAAAAAACAACATTAATGTGATTCCAGGTGGAAATAAATGTGACTTTTTCCCTTTTATGTAGAACAGATTCTGCTTGCCACAGCCTTGTCAGTATTCAATAAAACAGTCAAATTTCAACGTCCAGAAAAGAAGTTGCTTCAGCAAACACTAGGAACTCCTTTAGAATGAATTTTTTTTCTCTCAATTGAGATTCCATTTCTAAGATTTTTGTCCAAAATTTTCTACAGATATTTTCATAGCCTCCAAATTATTTAAAGCAGAACAGGGCATTTGAAATATCTGGAATATTTTTACTATTATCATTTTTATTTTCAGTCTTTCATGATAATCAAAACTCCTTTCTTTGAAACGGTTAGCAGAGGAAAAATATATGTTACTGGGGTCTTTGGCACTGTGTATTTATAGGTGATAGAAACAACATGCATTGTCGGAGAAAGGAGCAAAGGTGATGGACAGAAAGGAGAACTCCCAGAGGAGGTGTCTTCACATATAGGCTGGAATCTTAGATCCTGTGGTTTAAAAGTGGGCTTTCCTCTTACAGATCAACTTCTCTGTACAATGGATGCATTCTGCCGTCTAGATATATTCCACTGAACTGGTGGTAATCTCAAGTGCATTTCTGCTGCTCCATTCAGTTTGAAAATGGTAGATGCATTTTGATGTTCCTTTTACCCTGCTTTACATTTATCTACAGCTGAAGGGTGAACAAATAGTTCAAAGAAACAGTTTTGAAGACAAGAGTACACCAGAATCATTGATATGCATGCAAGAGTGTATGCCTGTATACTAATGCCTTCCAAAGCACTGTTTTTATAGAATCCATATATTAATAAATTTTAATAATTGATGGTGTAATCTTGAGTAAAGCAGTCACTGTGTTTTGAAGCCAGGGTATGACCAATATGAAATACCACCTTCAGGTCCAAGTAAGAAACACAAGCAATTCAATGCTGTTGAAAGATTATGTTCTATACAATTTTTCATAGTGACATTTTGAATATTATTCAGAGAAGAGGTAATTAGGAATTCATGCCATTGGTTAGAAATATTTGCCATATGTTATTTGAAGTTGCTAATACAGAGTGTTTAATTTTACACTGTATCTCTAAGTGAAGTATTTTAGCGCCCACACTGTCCATAGATACCCTTATTATCTCCTCTGTAAAGGGATATTGAATCATTTTTGTTGTTCGGTCATGTTTCTAAATAAGACAAAATCATTGGCCTCTATAAAAAGACCTATTTCTCTGGACAAAGACAATTAATAATGGCAAGAGTCAAAATGATACCTGCCTGAATATTCGTTTGAACGAGAAACACCATCTAACAACCAAAGAATTTGATTCAGTGACGAATCTTTCTCTGCAAGCTACTTATTTTTATGGTCAACATAAGGTCATTGACTATGATTAAAAATTATGAGGATCTTCCTTTAAAGTGATGTGAATGTTTTTACTTTTGCTTGTCTATTTTTTAAAAGCCAATTTCTGATTTTTAGTTTTCATATAAAAACATGAATCCATGAGAGAAAAATTTTGGAGAGTTATTGGTGATGCCAAGGATTGAATGAAAGAAATTATGCTATTTCTACTGTGATTGTCACTACTTTGCCCGGTATAATTGTAAAGAAAAATATATGAAAGATTCTTGGATCCTTAATTCTTGGATCTATAAATGATAAGCTGTCTTTATGGGTTTGAGTGCTTTTTTTGGTAGGATTAGCAATTAATGCTAAGTAGAACTCTAAGACTTACATCTTTCACAGTTTATGATTCACCTTAAAATTTAGTCTTTATTTAAATACAATGTAAATATACACAGTGTAGATCAAGTAGGGTAAAAGATTTCTTTTTGCATTAAAAATGCAGCTCAGCAGATCTGTGATAAATGGTGACATTATGTATATGCCAATCCCTTCTGGAAAATTGGAGTGATTCTAGACTTTGCCAGGAATTTGACAGGCCACCCTAAATGTTTAATCAGGGATGCTGTGACATTCAATACTGCTTGTATAAATGTGTCAGTCTAATTTTTATTAAACCTCTTCAAAATGAAACATTTCTACAGAAAAGAAAAATCATGAGTGAACCAAACTAATGCTATTAATGTTTCCCACAGGATATGATATAAATAATCTAAAGTTAACTATGATACTCACTACACTGAGCACAAATTTACCTAGTAAAAGTTTTGAGTTGGAATAGAACTCAGAGGAGGGCTGTGTCAAATTAATGATCATGAAGCAAGGCTCACAGAGCATTAGTAGTCAGCTTCTGCCTTGGGTGAGACCAGGGAATAGATGCCATTCAGTAATCTGAGTGGAATTTCTGTGTTAAAATTCTGCCCTTCAAAAACCAGAGGAGCCTAACGGGACTTTCCTGTGACTTCTTCATTGCATGATTCTAGTCTGGCCATGGAAAACACATATTGGATTTCAGATAAGGACCAGGGAAGCCAATTAGGAAGAATCCTTCTAAAACTGTTACTGCTGTGGATTAAAAGGGTACTAGTACTTCAAATTCTAACAAGTTTTGCTTACATGCATTGTTTTTCATTTTTGCATGTATTTTGAGGCTTTTTAAAGTGAGACTAGATGCATAATTAAGAATTTAGTAGAATTTAGGTTTATGGGTATGAGTTAAATTTCCCAATAAATAATGTATTTTTAAATTATTATTTGTATTTCATAATGATGCACTTAGTGGTGTTTCTTCAGATGGTCTCTTATATATATTTTATTTGCTTTTTGTCCCTGTTCTAGTATTGAAATAGAAAAGTAATGAGATTCTATTCTGCCATCAATAAGTGATAAATGTTTTACCAATGCCAGGTCATCCAGGCTTTAATTCCCAGTGCTTGTGAGATCGTAATGGATCCCATCATCGTTTGCATATTGATTTTTATTTCTGTTCTGGCTTAAGACACTGGGACATGCTGGCTTGGGGGGTGCTGTTCTTTAAACACAGAACACAGACACCTTCCATAGGATAGACAAGGTAGAGGCATATGCACAGGGGAAGCATAAGGCGAGGAGACATAGCTGGTCAGTGTAATAAGCATTGGGGTTTTGTGCATGCTCTGTCTTCTGAAATTTTACAGAAACTGTGATACTGAAGCATAAAACCATATTGTAAGACACACCTAAAATATTAATGCAAGAGAGGGTGAGTTTTCTCTTTTTTATGTGGCCGAAGCTTCCAGTCAAGTTGAGAGGAAAAAGGAACATTTTCTTACGCTGTTTCTCCCAATGTTTCCAGCAAGATATTGTACCATGTTGATTTTTGACAAAATAATGAAAACTCTAATACCTTGACCAGCTCTGGATTGTAAAGCTATTTACATACTCTTATTTAATCAACCCAAAACTGCAGAATTGCTGTATTTGTCAGCATTCTTTCCCACCTGTAAAGTGGGTTCAGCCAGAATCCCCAGTATCTTTTCTGGATGTGTCTAGTGGAAACAAATATTGTTGTTCTGTATTTTCTTTTGTGCAATGCTGTAGCCCAGGATATGTACTGCAGCACTTCTACTTAGACCTATTATCCACCTCTGCTGCTGGGTGGGAAGAAAAGGTACAGCCCAGGACTATATTCACAAGTACAAGTAATGCTTAAAAACAGGCATCAGGTAATCTGGAGCTTTCATGGTTCCTGCAGATTCAAGGGATTTTTTGAAAATTGGTACTTACCTTTTAATACAGAGTTTTTATGATTTAAGATAAAGAAAATTCCTGTTTAATTTCCTATAGCCATGTTTCAGGAAGAATTATGATAGACATACTCTCTGAAATATTTTATATAGAAACACCAAATATTTCTATCACATAAAGAAAAAAAATCAATAGGGAAGAGGATTTAGGGTTCCTAAGAGGAAAAAAATATTCATTGGTTTATCTTGTATGAGGTCTAGTAAGATTGTAACTTTCTTATCTGGTAGTTGGACCTTTAATCTTACCTACTCAGCCATCCTTCTTTTAGTGTACCCAGTCATCATTATTCTATCATCAGCGAAATTTGGTATATCCAGCAGTGAACTGAAATGCAGGATTAAACAAAAGGAGAGCAATGAAAGATGGAAAATGTAATCTAATCTTTCTTACAGTTCTAAAACCCCTTTTGCCAAATGGCTGAAGTCCTAAACTTAGTCATAAATGCATTCACTTCCTCTGTGCTTCAGATTTCTGTACATTATACTGTGGCAACTCAAGAAAATAGCAGGCTGCCCACTTGTTCTTCCATGTCCTCCCCAGCCCAACCTGCCTCCCAGTCACCCTGACAAATGGTTAATTCATGACCTTCAATGTAATTCATGATTAGATGAAGGATGAGGATGCTTTAACATTGCTGCTGAGGGCACTATACTGTTAAATGTTGCTGGGGTCACTAGAACAAAATATTTTTCATTAAGATACTTCTTTTTCCCCTTACAGCACTTTTAACTGTATGTTTGGCTGTGTTTATGTGTAATTGCAAAATTTTGAATCTTACAAGTATTTCCAGCCTAAGCTGAAGAGGCAGTCATACAAGTCATGTGGCTTCTTTGGGGAAGAGTGGAGAAGATTGACTATGGACAAAATAGCATTGATTTGGTATCCAATGCTATCTTATTTACTCCATTTGAAGTATATAAGTTGCATTAACAGTATGCTCCATTTGGGGATTACTTGGAGTTTGATGACAAGTTGGGAAGATAAAGAAAACAACATGCAGGCTGACAGGAAACCATTTGTTTTCTGTCTGAAGGCAGTTACCTCCCAGGCCTTAAACACAGAGGAAAAAAAATTCTGGACACAAAAATTCCCTTACTGAAAATGTGAGGAATAGGCTTACAAATGGGGTTTCTGAAAAAAGCCCATTGAGAAATCAAATAAAATACAGAGAAAAGTATTTGTTATTAGAACTCCCTATGATTTGATCATGTTTGATCAAGTGCTCAGCAATCGAGGAAAAGTAGCACTTAGATTTTCTGTATTATAGAAGACAATGAAAAACGGGAATATAAAATACATAAATGGGAAAAAAAGATATTTTACTGTAGTGCACAAAGTAATGTTTGCATTCTAGGATGAAAAAGCAAAAAAATGGAGTCCCCTTTTAATTATGCTAAAGACTGTATGATGATATACCATGCCCAGTGTTCCCTAGTTCCCCACCACAGCAGGGTGGTAAAGTCATATTTGCTATTCATAACCCAGCAGTAAAAGTGAGGACAACTTGCCCTGGTCTTCTGGAGACAATCTGAGCATATAGAAAACAAAAACGGGATTAGAAAAACTGTGGAGTCTTCAAAGTTGCCTAAGATGTCCTTTATGGAAGAATGATTCCTAGCCTCAGAGTAAAACAACAACTACCTGATCAATGTGTCACATAAATTGCTTTACTCTGTAATCTTGCAGAGCATTGTTTAGTTCATAATTTGCTTTTGAAATGTTTTATTTTACTGCTTACCCATAACAATAACTGCCATAACTTAAATGATGTTTTAATATCATGAGATCTCATTATAACACTCTGCTTATTCAGTTTTTGCTGATAAGTTAAGTCAGAATGCCAGCTGTTCTAGTTGCATTACTGGGTTCATGGATTACTAAAAAGAGAATTAATACACTCATTATTCTTTTTTTTTTTCTATTGAGTAGCATTAGAGGCTCTAGTCAGAATTAGTCTCATTATTATAGATGTTGTATAAACATTAAAGATGCCCTCACATGGTAAATACAACATGCTGTTACTGTTTAGTTTAATGTTGAAACAAGCTGAGATTTGTTTACAGTTTCAGAAAGAGAGGTCATGTTTAAATGTTGCTCATATTTAACTAATACCTTTAACTCAGTAATTCAAAACCTGCATAAAGACTAGCAAAGTATATATCTTAGATCTAAGATTACTCTGGAAACTGTCTAAGATGTACTTCAACGATTTTGTACTGACAGCCTAAATATTGTATTGAATACTGATCTGGGGGTGGAGAAATGGAAGTAAAACAAATTGTTTTCCATCACAAAACAACACTGAATACAGTAGCACTATTTTATTTACAGCATAGATGCTTATTAAATAAATTTATTGGTAGCAACCTAAAGAAAATTGAACCAGGTTGAAAAAATGTAGCATTTCATCGCATACTGAAAGAAGAATGTGTGCAGATATGCTGCAATTTATTGAAATGGGCTGTATTTTGATATACATTGCATACTGCAGGCAAGCAAATTTATCTTTATATCTTATGTTATTATCATATGTCAAACAGAAGTTTCATTTGTCACATTTCAAAAAAATATTGGCTCATTTCAGGAAGGCAGTTATCACTCTATGTGTATGTCTGCCATGTTTATTTTAAAGTTTTAACCGTCACCTCAACTTGATTTTTCTTGGAGAGACAGAAAGAACCATCTCTGTTTAACAGAGAAAACTCATGGGCAAATTGGTAAAATCTCCCAAGATTGTTGGAGCATTAGTTCATCTGGAGTGTGATTCTGAGGAAAAAAAGGGTGCAGGGCATTTTTGCCATGGTGTTCTAGTAAACACATGGAAGGAGCCCATTCTTGGAATCAGCAACCTCCTCATGTAAAGAAGGGGCTGTAAAAACATTGTCAGTGATTTGAAGTAATTAAAACATTTTTCGCTCTGCTTCTTAAAAATGGTTTTAAATCAGCAATCATGCCAAAATGTCAGAATTCTTTGCAAAGGGGAAGTTGCAAAATTTTGCCCAAACTTTTCTTAGAAAAAAAATTCATACCTCTTATGCTCTCATAAAGTGACAAACATTCAATTGCAAATAACTCACTTTGATTACACTAAAAAGGAGAGATAAGCAGCTCTATTTCTTTTTAGTTATTGGCTAAAAGAAGAGAAGCTTACAATTTGTTAACCTGGGATTGGAATGATCTCTGAGGATCTAGTAACAAGTCAAGTAGGTAACAGATTTTTCCCATTTTTACTTTTTTAAGAATCCTTGCTTTTGAAAGAAAACAATGGCTACCTTATTTTGTAGGTATTTAAAAGAAAACGTTTAAAAATGAAAATAAGAATGTAGATTATACATTGCTTTTTCTCATTTTGCTTTCAGCTGCATATTTTTATTTAAAAATTATTTTTAAATTACTAAACTTTGAAATTATATTGTTGCAAAAACATTATTTCACACAGGAATAGCAGTTAGCAATGATCACTTGGAAAAAAAGTGTAACTCGTTTATATAAATTGATAGCTCAGAGGAAGCCCAGAACTATAAAATAAATATCCATAACATTACATGAGATAAATGCAGCTTCTGAAGAAATCATTTTCAAAGCTTAATTAGAAAATTTTATTTCTGACAGAAATCTATGGCTTGAATTAGCAAATGTAATAAAATATCCAGACTAAAACTTAGGCTTTTTCCTTTACCCTTGGAGACATACCTTAAATGGGAATGGAAGACATACAGGGTATTTTTAATGTTATAGACAGAGAAGAATCTTCAGTGTAGCAATATTTTCATATTAATATATTGTCTATGCTTTAGTAGGATATTTGCAGAACATGTAACATGTTAGGTCACTGCAGTGTGTCCCAGAACCAACTCATCATTTTTTGCAACAATCTGTGGCTACAATAGCTGGGTATGGACAGTACAGTGCACAGAAAGTATTCAGTTGGTTTTTTGACATTATCACATCATTTAACACTTTGTCAACAAAAAAAAAAAAAAAATCAGACTATTTTTGTTATATAACATGAGACATGCCAATAATTCAGTTGCAGAAGATTCATTCACATCCAAAATAATTAATGTAATTTAGCAATGCCAAAGATTGAAGCTCAGCATAGAGGATAAAAGTCCAGCAATATGCTTGCCTGTATCAAGCAACCTCACAGGCCAATCATTTTGTCAAAGGTTGTACATGCAATAATGTATATGAGCATGCCTCAACCTTCATAATTATGACACAACCCTCAGAATGTATAGTAGATGTTTCAATTGTAGAAAAATTCGCTTTTGGGAGCATTGTGGTAAGTGTTGCTATAGCTCACTGTAACAAGATTTGGGGTTTTTATGAAGATGAATTTTATGCAACACATGGATCAGTCAGAGCTGAAAGGGTGAATAAATTAAAGCCATGTTGCACTTTAATGCAATGTGATTGCTGATTGACAATTATTGCAATATGTAAACATTCCATTCTCAGCCACCAGTTAAGAACCAATTAGTGAGAGATGCCTCTGCCCAAATTAAGGTGCAAACAAGACCATATGCTGAAGTCAGTAATGTGGATTTTATTTAACAGTAAATGTGAGGTAGAGAGAAGGAAATCAAAGAGAGAGAAATAAAAGAGAGACAGGGAGGAAGAGAGAGAAGGGGAGAGAGAGAAAAATGAAGGAAGGGGGGTCAGAGAAAGGGAGAGAAAGAAGGGGGGAAGGGAGGGAGGGCAGTAAAGAGAGAAGGAGAGAGGAACACAGAGAGAAATCAAGCTATCAAGAGATAGTCGCCACCAGTGTCCTGTTGGTCCATCTTTGCCCTGGGCTTCTTTTGTGGTGGGGGCCCCAGAGCTGTTCTTCTGGAAGGTACCATCTTGATACAGTCCAAGTTCCAGGTATCCACAGAGGTGTATTCCCTTAACTTGGGGTGATTGCTTGATCAGTGGTATGAGTACGAGCAGTTTGCCTCAGTGGGAATTCTTGTCTGGGAATGAACCAGAAAGTTCTTACCAGATTTCACTCCTGCCAGGGCTGGAATTAGTGCCTTCCTGTCTCAGATTCCTGCCTTCTGTGCTTATCTCAAAGTTGTCACTGTGGGAGCTTATCTTGTTGTCATGTTCCTTCTGTGGTCTTGACAGTGTTTCAGACAGGTAACTGGACCCTTTAAGGCCTTACAATACTTCTGTAACTATTTGTTCTTTCCCTGTTTCTTGCTAATGGCTGATTCAGTTAATCCTTATCTTCTGACATGAATTCTAATGTCAGGAATTGTCTGACAGGTGCACTTGCAACAGGTAATCTTGGAGGCGCTTAAATTTGATCTCATCCAGCTAAACAGTTCCTGTCTCTACTTATTTCCTGTGTTTCTGAGCTTCAGGGTTGAAGGGGATTTTTTGGTTTAGGGTCTTTTTAAATTTTTTTACTTTGTTTTGGATGGTTGGTTGAGGTTTTTTGAAGGAATAAGAATAGATTCAAAACAGAAATGGGAATCAGAGATGGAAATGCTCATGTCTCTTATCATATTGTATTCTATCAGAGTGTCTAGTTTGTTTATTAAAACACCTTGTCCTTCCAGGGTGTGTATCACAAATGTTGATGAAATTTGTTGTCTCTAAATCTGAGCACCAAGCTACTAATTTTCCACCTTATTCATCTGGTTTAAACTCCAACAAGTATACAGCATGGCTGTATTACAAAATGTTATGTAGACTACGTTTTATTTTAACAGACAGACACAAAACCTGGTAGTAGCTTCAGCTGTTCACTGGTGTGGTGATGATATTCTCTGTCCTGTTATGGCTGCTTGGATGTTCAAAAGAAAGTTGACTTTGAATGTTTCAAAAATGATGCCTTTTATGGCAGACAGGCAAAGGCATGGGCAGTCAAAGACCTGCTGTCATTTTTGGCTGAAGATCAAGCAACTTGGGAAAATTCAGCACAAAGTTGGAATTCTTCAATCCATCTTTTTAGTAGGATGAGACTAATAGTCAAAATTATTTTTAACGATCAAAATTTTATACCATGGTAGGCTCAAAATGCTGAAAATACATTTTATGTATTAGGAGTAAAAATATCAGATTTAGAGACTTCTGGCAATGTCTTTGGTGTTGCTATAATTTCAGCATCACCTGACAGCTATAATAAAGATCAGTGAGTTATTGCAAATAAGTTGCTTATCATGTAGCTTTGCACTGGAAGAATATTTAATGAAATTAATGTCAATGTTAGTGACAGTGAAACCATTTGGCAAATCCAGCAGGGAATTTAAAAACTAATAGAGAAATGATAGATGTATCTCGCCCTCCTTCTCCCTGGAGTGTATAAACATGAGGACTCTCATATCAGGTAAGCCTAAATCTCCCATCAAATCTAAAATAAATTTTAATAATAATCAGATATAGGAGTATTGATATCTCTTCTGAATTCCTGATAGCAAGCTGGCCAGAGTTACTATGTTCAGGTAAACCTTAAACGTATTATCTTTGGCCAGTACTTCTCTCCTGTTTTCTGTGAGCAGCTTATCGGCCATGAAATACACAGGTACAGTTTCTTCCATGCTTCTTAAAGATTGTCCATCCTTATTTTCTTCAGATATCAGAGTACACTTTGGCCTAAGAAGGGAAAAAATCTGCTTGTGAGCATTTCATCGGGGAAGATCAGTGTAGACTACAAAATTTCCAAGGTTGTGTACCAAGTACAAAAGATGAAACTGGGAGTGGGGGGAGGCAGGAGTAGAAGGGCTGAGGTATTTAAATCACACCACACAAGTGGGAGAGTGACCCATACTGGGCAGAGCTCACTGGGATGCTGCTGCTGTCTGCTGGATTATATCAGCCAGAATGGATCACCCAAGCAAGGCAAAAAAATTCCCTATGCCAGTTCTTTTGAATGTGTCTACCCACTCCTCTGTCCAAGTTTTATGTCACATCAGGACAGGAATTAAAACTCTAAATTATAATAAAATTAAGTTTGAATTTTGGAAGGGAGGGTATTTTTTTTTTGTGCATTTCAGTTTTTTTGTGAATTACAAAATTATCTAATTAAGTTTTGATTGTATTAATGTCAGGCATTCAGTATCGTATTTCTTGCTTTTTAGAATACCTTCAAAAAAGTATATAAAGGATTTAAATAAATCCTGATCAGCATGTTTCTAGGGGAAGTTTGCTAAAATGTAAAGTCCATTTTTTTGTTTGCTTCTACATTTCAAACCTTAATAGTACAAGCAGTTTCCTTTTAGCATTCATTCTGGATTTATTTACAATCTGCTGAGAACAGAAAAAAAACCTTAGTGTGAGTTGCCTTACCTTAAACAGTGGACAATGGAGCCAACATGTAAAACCATAGATTAGCATGTCAGAGTGCTTTTGTACTTCCCCAAAATAGTAGGTCTACTTCAAATAAGACTGTGATTTATGATTCACAATAACAAAACCTCTCCTTCTAAACCAATAAAGAAAACATCTAGGAAGAGTAAATCTAAGCTTCTACAAAGCTCAGAGATTTGAGCTTTTTATAAAAGTCAAGTTATCTGCTTTCAGCACTGAAATAGTGCTTCATTTTGACAAAAGGATCTGATCACTGGTGTACAACAGCCTAACTTAACCACAGGCTTCACTGGAAGTATGCAGGAGAGGTTTTGTAAATGTGGTATTGAGAATAATTGGTGGTTGTCTTGTTTTGGTGTGAGCAAGAAAATAGATTCAAGTAAATGTAAATGATGGTTCTTCGATTGCAGCTCCCATTAAATTTGTGTCTTCTATTAATAATTATACTTCTGAGAGAATGAAGGAACTGTAAATGCTATTGATTTCAGAATTTAGTTGAAGGTATAAGAACCATGAGGTTTGTCACATACAGAGTAAACAAAGGTGACTTGACAGATCTTCACACGCAATAGAAGTCAATGGTTGAAGCTGAAGCTGCAGAAAGCAGACCAAAAACATGAATGACAACTGTCTAATGTTCACAAAGTTATCAGATGCTGGCATGACATTTGGTGATGTGATTCACAGAATCACTAGGTTGGGAGACCTTCAAGATCATTGAGTCCAGCCCAGCCCTAACACCTCAACTAAACCACGGCACTGAGTTCCACATCCAATCTTTTTTAAAACACATCCAGGGATGGTGACTCCACCACTTCCCTGGGCAGACAATTCAGTATTTGATCACTCTAACCATATAAAATCTTCTCCTAATATCCAGCCTGTATTTGCCTTGGTGCAGCTTAAGACTGTGTCCTCTGGTTCTGTCAGTTTCTGCCTGGGAAACAGACCAACCCCCACCTGACTGCAACCACCTTTCAGGAAATTTCATTTTAAATGCCTGCTTTGGACTGAATGTAAGATCTGGAAAAATAAAGCATCGGATGAGGTTTCTGATTCCAGCATACTTGAGGGTAAAGCTTTCATTGACTTGAGTTGATCCAGGAAAACACCCAGCAGGTATTTTTGCAAAGATTAGCAAAAAACATAGGCACTACATATTCTGAGATCCTGCTCAGTACATTTGAACCTCTTGCTTTGCTTGTCTTTTCTACTGACCATGTCAGAATTCCTGCTCATCGTCTTTTATATCATACTTACCAGACTGTCTTAGGGGGAAAAAAAAAAAAAAAGAGAAATATACACAACTTTTTGTAACATACTATCAAACCAACTTCTGAATCAGAGTGAAAGTATTTTGCAGAAGATTAAACTCACGCTAAATCTGTCAATGCAAAATTTTAAGTCTTGTTCGCTTAGCTTTGTGGGGGATTTACCTACTAAATCCAAGTGCTTACACAACTGTGCTAAGATATTTCAAACACAGCCTTCAGCATCACTTTAGTGGAAGAGGTAAAGAACTGCCTGTCAGAAATTGCTAGCTTGGCACACACTGAAATCCCCAACTGTCTTCAAGTAAGAGCAGGATTTCTCTTTGGAAGAGGTATTTCCATTAGTGATGGACACTGTAAGGGCTTTCTTACATGGGCAAATAGACACTTGGCATATATAATTGTATTCCCTTAGTATCATTTACCTAAGTTCAAAACGTGTAATTCATTTAGTGTTTTATAAATTGTTTTTTTGAAGCAGTGCCAGAAATTAGAACAAAAATCAGAATTACCATAATGTTGTTTTTAATGTGGAGCACATGTATAAATGGAAGGAACCAAATCAAGACATAATTCAAACTCATTATAAATAGCAGCTTATCACTGAAATGTGCTGATATGAAAAAAATTAAATACAGGATTAATTATAGAGAAAAATAAAGTGAACACATGCAGTAAACTAATTAGATGTGAAATTGTTCATAGAAAAAGGAATGCTTACCCTGTCCAGAGACAGATTTAAGATCTACTTATAATTAAAAAATCCTGCTAATGGTACTAAAGGACATTAAAAATTCCTGCAAAATATTTCATCAAATGATAGGATTCAAAATACAGGAAACTGCATGTACTTTCCATTCAGTTTAGAACCATGTACTTCAGCAGTTATTAGCTATAAAATCTGTATAAAGCTATATCTTCTGAATGGCACTGGCCTCACAATATTTCTGCTTTATGCCAGTCTTCCTGTAATGGATTGGGTTTGGTAATGAAAGGCTGTTTTTGAACACTAATGCCTCTTGCACCAAATAGAAATTAACTTTTATGTACTCAAACATCATCAGGACAACAAATTACTGTGACAAATATTCACCTGTTCTGATTCATGTCTCCATCGTTGGAGACATTTGGTGTGTAATTTATGGGAAATCCAACTTTAAATGAAAAAGAAATGTAGAATTATACCAACGGCTGGGTGTCAAGTAGTACATATCCAGTAAGAGAGCTTGTTGCCAGGGTAATGGGGAAAATGCAGTAAGGTAATTAAATGTTTTGACGTTTTCAAAAGGCATGTAGCTCTTGGCTTTCTTGTTAGACCAGTGTTTGCTTTAGCAAATTATTGAAATTTACCACAGTCCGAAGATGCTCATCCCTTTAAGATTTTGTGCAAAACATTCATCAATGCAATCCCAAACTCACTGCTCTAAGATGGATCTCTAAGAGAGTTTAAAGCATTAAATTGAGCGAGGGTCCAAGGGTCATGGCCTTATCTCTGATCTCTCATTTGAGCAGGAGGGTGGTAAAGGCTATTCCAATAAGTGCACAGAGCCAGTTGTCTGTTTAGAGAGATGGGAGAAATGATCTCTAAGCACAGAAACAGCAGTCATCCCTGAACTTTTTTGTTTCAAAAAGGATTGAATTTTTTTTGCACCCATCTGTGTACTTTATGTACGTATATGTGTTTCAGGAACAGATGAGAGCCCTGTGATATAATTTTTGGTTTTCTTTCTTGTTATGTTATATCCCTTCCCTTCCCTCACATTTAACTCTAGGCCAAAGCCAAGACCCTCTGATTAGATGGAGTGTTTTTGTGGGTTTCAGAGACACCATTTTTTAAAAGTCCTTAAGACAGCACCACTTACAGAGAGTGTTCTGGAACCTTTATGTTGTTACATGATGGCAAATTTTATAATCTACTGCTTCATAGGGTGCTAATAAATGCCTCTCTAATAGGTGAATACTTTTATTCCTAAAATGTTGATTACTCTAAGTAATTCAGAAATCCTAATGAATAGTTATGTATAAGGAACTAATTTTGAAAATGAGCCTTTGGAGTGCATGAAAACAAAAAGAAATGCAGTTTGCTTAAGAGGTGCTGATGAGATCAAAGAAGTCCAACAGAAAATGGAACTCTTGGACTTGACAGGAATAATTTTGTTAAGTGTGAGCAGATATGACTCTCAAAAAGAGTAAGCATCCAAATAAGAGGCATTTAATCTTACAATAAAGCAGTGCTTGAAGCATTTGCAAACATTCATCACATTCTTTCAGTATGAGCAAGGAATATTTTAAGCTGGACTGTCACTATCCTTTCTGGCAGAATTCAACATGTGAATACAAATAGCCTCTCGACCAAGCTGGCTAACAGTAACAGGTTAGAGGATGCCTTTGTACCCACTCCTGGCTGAAAAAGAACACAGCTGATGAAGAGGTCACAGGCTGCTTCTGGGTATAGTGTTTCTTGTGGCAATAGTTAAATTTAAAATTTTGACTGATATAATTTCCTGGTTGATATACTACAGTTCAGATCTTTATTCTTGAGCATTTCTTTCCTGGGTTCACTTCTGCTCGGGAATTGATTTATTTATTTTCTGAGCTCAGTCATATCCTTTTACTCTCAGCCTTTCAGTAAGCCTCTTATTTTCACTTGTTCTTGAAGTAAAAACTTTCTTCAGTGTTTTAGAAGTCCTGCAGTGTTTCTTCTGTCCTGTTAAACTTCAGGTGCTGGGGAGGTTGGCCTTTATATTTTGGGTGGGGTTTTTTGGTAAAAATGTAAGCCTTCCTTTTCTGTATGTTTTTTTTGAAATTTTCCCCAGAGTGTCTGAGAAAATTCTTCCAAACTGCTTCAGGCTCCTTATTCTTTCTTTTCAACTCTGTACACAACTCATACAAAAGTTTCTGTTTCAGGGTTTTTTCCCCCTCCGTGGAAATAAAACTTTCAGAAATACTGCCTGTTTTTTTTTTTTTTTTTGCTTGCTATCTAGTTGTCTTAAATAGTCTTTCATTTGAAGTATCCAGGTAGAGCTGAGTCTAATACAAATGTCTATTTTTCTTCATTTGCTTTCAGGTAAAACTGGATTACGTCATGATGTCCTGCATTAAAATTTGAACAATAAAGGATGATACTGCCTACACACTGAGCACTGTGTGCTAAGGCAGATGCCTAAGGATTTATTGTGCCTGATGTGCAAACCTTTCTGGGATCCTCATGCATATCACATACCTTCTCCTGTCCCCAGTTCAAACAGCGTTCTAGGAAGCTTCACATAGTATGAACTCGGCAGTACTGCAGGAGTGTGATTAGACTTGTGAGTCCTATATTGGTAAAAGTGATCTTTTAATGGCTGATTTTAATTCAGAAGTTACACAGCAAAGCATTGTACCAGGTGTTCTAGACTGTGAAATTAGGAGAGGAACATTTGAACTGCCAACTACTGGAGTAAAAATGGCTCCCTCTTATGCCTATAGCTTTACTGAAAAGAGTATGCTGTCAATTTCACATTGCCAAGCTGACTCCAGTGCACATATCACTTATAATATCACCAATGAGAATCAGCACATAGACACAGATAGCTAGTTGTCTCATATTACCTTCCTCAGGAGAGTGGGTTTTGGCAGGTGAGTACACCTAAAAATGTTCTGTGGTGAACACCTGGTATTGTGAAAAGTGATCTGTTCCATAAAGTTTAAGTCATTATTATTTGTCACGTCACTATCTTGGCTGGTGATCAGCTGCCAAAGATTGAAGTGACATATATTCATCTGTGGGAAATGATGGGAGGCAGTTTGGATGAACAGGATGTTCTGCTTTTCTTCCATTGCTAAGATTCAGGAAAGCAGTGGCTGTAAGATAAAGCTCAGAAAATGCTTCTGGAGGTCAGACAACCATTTTCTCCAGAAAGGGCAGCGAGTGATGGATGCACCTGCAGTGAAACCCAAGTTCATGCAGCTTCTGGCAAAAGGAACTCCAGAGCCTGACAAGTTCCATATCTGCCTAGGGTCATGGAAGATGTTTTTAGTGCTTCATGTAGCCCTTTAGTCCTAAATGTCCTGGCTTTGTTCTCAGTGAACCCATAATGGATAGCACAGGGTTTAAGTTCCCTCTGTGTTTCCTACTCACTGTGTCTGGTTATTTTGCAGACTTCGCTATCTTTTCAGAGTATTTTCAGGCATCCAAGCTGGTGACACCCAGGCAGTCACAACTTCAACTTGATCAGAAATGCACTGGGAGCCCCATTATTGGCCATGCTTCATATATGTTCAATATTCTGAAAGTGGAGAAAAGAATCATGGTCTCAGTACAGGGGAAGTGGGATAAACTTAACATGTAGAGAGGAAGTACTGGAAAGTCTGGAGTTTTTATGTAAGTATTCAACACATTTTGGACCCCAAATTAATAGCTATTAATGAAATTTTTTGACCATTCAGTTGAAGTAAAAAATTTTAAATAGTGTAATATTTCTAAAACACTAAAAAAGTAAAGAATTTTATTCAGACATTGAAATTTTTGAGATAGGAAAACAACTTTCAGTGCAGCCGCTTTGGAAAACATAGTAATAAATAAATCATATTATCAGTGAAAAAAGAAACAATCCTAAAGGAACATTTAATCTTTCCTTATGTATACACAAAGAAAGAAGCCATTCTGTGTTAATCTGGGGTGGAATTAGTTGCAGTTGGCTCCAGTGATGGATCAGGATGCAATTATTTGTGACAGATATGAATTTCTTGTAGGTATTTTATACAAAAACACAGAGAAGTGACAAGAAACCTAATAGGTATTTGGGCCTCAGCAGAAGTTTAATCTAGCTTTGAACCACATTTAGTTCTGTAGGAGTGTACTGCACTCATCCCTGAATGAGATTGTTATTTTGTGCACAGATTATGATATCACCACAATAAGCTTGACAAATGCTCCAATTTGAGCAGGAATCCTGTGTGAATGTTAAAGATCCCCTTCAAGGCATTGCCTCTGGATTTCTAATTTCCTAACCATATTCATGATGAAAAATATATGAGATATCAGCAAGTCCATATTTTAATAAAGAATGGGAAAAGCATCCAATTAAAATTCTCTGGGAGAAAGTATTTTAACTACAATTACTAAGACACATGCGTATGTGCATTCACATATACCCTTTCTCCATTCCAAAATTTGTAAGTGTTTTGGGTCTCTCTCCAGTAAAAACTCTTCTTGGGGGTCCTGACCAATATTGTGTTTTGTCAGGTGCTCATAGAAGTATTTACTGTACCATCTCTAGACCAAGCAGAACTAGCCTGAGAAACTGAGTTCAGTGTAACATGGGGAAATGTAGAGATATTTTCTGAGAGCAATTTTTTTTTAACATGATGTGCAGGTGAAAAAAATGATAGTTTTTCATCAGATCTCAAATGTCTATAACCTGGTCTTCTTCCAGCTCAAGAATGATGATCGCTCATAAAGCTTTACAGAGAAATGGGAAGAAGAGTAACATAAAGAAAATAAAAATATGTTTTGCATTTTGATTAAGTTTATTGGACAGGCATTATATATGACATTAAAGGACTTGTTTAAGTTCTCAAATTTGGCATCATAGGGCATCGCTGAGATTTGTGATTAGTGATTGTATCCTCAAACTGTCCTTAATCTGAGCATGCTTGTTATTTTTTAATGTGTGTACCTACCTTGCTGAGATTTTCCATTTGTAATTTGTTTTTACACTTCCATATTTTGTGAAACTATTCCATGAGTCTGAGGTAGAGATCTTATTTTGATCCACTGTTGCTTGTTCACTGTAATTTTAAATGCTTTTTCCTTGTGTATAATGACTTTTTCATATAAAATGGCTGTCTGTAACCAGAAGGTTCTAGTGAAGTTGGGAAATTTTAATGGACATTTGAACTGTGATACACTGGCTGATGGCTTGCCGTTTGAGTGGACTGCATGATCTTCTTTATGGTAAGATGAGTTATAAAACTTAATTTATATTTTAACATACTGTCATTAAAAACTTTGTAAGATTTCTCTTTTAGTTGCATAAACCTGGTTATTCTGAGCAAAATTCAGCCCAGTCACATAAACCTCTACTTTATTTTGGCTAAGTTCATATGGTACACAAAATTAAACCTTTATGTATACACTATATAACTTGTGTTTTCATTTGTAAATATACTTTGATTCACTATTTGGTGGAAGATTGAGATTTGGTGAACCTAAAAAAAAGGAAGATTATTCTAACAGAAAAGTAAACTGTAGGGCTTATTAATTAAAATCTTTAAAAACTGTGAACTTATTTATTAAAAAAAAAAGTTTTTGATATAAAATTGGAAGTGATCAGTGTGCTTCATGTAATCTGGCAGTAAATGCCTCTGCACTCACAGGGCTACTTAAGTTTAAAATCAATTTGGTAATCTTCCAGCTGGAAATTACAATAAATTAAGGTCATTTCTCCAAGCAATGACAAAAACACTAAGTAATAGAGCTCCTTCCTTTATGTTGAATCACATAAGTAGAATTAGAGTCTATTTAATTACATCTATTGTTGAATGTTTTGATCAGGCATTTAAATACCTGCTTCAGGACTCACAATCATATTTCTCCATGCTAAGCTGGAAATGTTAAGCCCCCAAGCAATCAGAGCAGGCATATCTGTTCTGCACAAAAATACATAGGAGAAAACTGGCTAACAGGTGAAGCTACAAAGGGAGGGGAAGGAAGGGGGCAAAAAAAGGCCAAGGCTTTTTGGGTTTTTATTATGGGTTTTTGCATTTCTTTTAAAATATATGTTGATTTCTATTTTTATACCTTCCCGTTACCATCTGTGGGGTATTTTTTTTTTCAAAATGTATAAAGGCCTAGGAAATAAGGCTAAGTAGGCATTTTCCCTTCTCGTTTTCCCTTCTCATTACATCTCCATGTAATTTTGCAAGATATACCATATCTCCAAAAGAGAGGCTGATCATTGCAAAGTACTTTGTGGGACAACCCAGCTAAATTGTCTTTATCTTCTCTGAACTCCAAAAATGATATTATGTAAGTGCTCTCATCTTCTAATTTGATCACATGGAAAAAATCCTTTTGGTACTTAGATATTGCTTCTTGGTACTTTACCTTGATGTCCTCTTTAATCAAACATCTAATTTATTCAGTTTCAGTTATTTTATTTCTGTTTTCAGAATAGATTTTTGAAAATAAAGGTGCAGTCCTCAAGCATCTGCAGTCCTTGATATGTTTTGCATGTGTCAGTCATGGCAGCCTGACTATGACTTTTCAGATTTGTTCAGGTTTTCTGATAGCAGGACTGCGCTAAGAAAGATGGTGCAACTTGAGGCCACTCTGTCCCTTCTAAAAGAACAGAAAAAAAACTTTTGGGGGACTTATTTGCTTTCAATTTATTCAGTAACTTAGTTTTGTACTCCCCAATCCCTTGTTTTCCTTGCTTATTTAAGGCAATATGAACAGAAAATGTTTTTTCTTGGGGCTTGGAGAGGTCAAAAAAAAAAAAGCACTACACTGACTGGATGAGATTGTACAGAATTCATTCAGGCTATTAGGTCTTATGAGCAATAGACACAAAATCTGCAAACATAAGTGAAATTCACGATTTTCATGTTTAAACTCTTTGGCCTATTCGGGTAAACTGAGATGCAATAAGTTGACTCAAGAAATGCAAAGAAGGACTACATTCAGATGGATTAGCTTGAAAAGCCTGTGCAAACTGTGGTTGATGTTGACAAGTGAACTATTGAGTCTGTGTTTTATTGAATTTTGTTCAGTTAAATAATGTATGAAAGTGACAGAAGGAAATGTATTAAACTTATACATATGGATGTTACAGTCACGCAAGAACATTTTGGACATAAAAAGCTACTTAATCATCTTTCTCAGATAATAGTGTTTGATGTTGTTCTCAGAAGTACTTTAAATATAAGCAGATAGTATTAATAAAGCAATGGAATTGAATTTTAAGACGAATTTTAGTTAAGTTCATGAATATTCATCAAGATAGCTTCTGCCTCTGGACTAGACATCCATGATTTTCAATGCCAGCATAGCATGACTGCAGTCCTGAGTAGTCAATTAAAACCTTATTATTCATAACAATAGATGAATAAACCAAGACCTCCTACATGGATACAAGTCTATATTGTTGTAAGAGACATTCAATTTCATGTAGACAAAACTGGAAGTTTCTGAACAGTAATTATGCTTTTGCAGTGTGTTATAATTGGACAAATAAGGTTGAAAATGCTTTTCCTTTTATATTGTGTAGAACAGTGGTGAGTGAGATATGCTAAAAATACATGAAATCAATTTCCCTTGCTTATTTCACATGGCATTTTATGTTCCATTGCACATTTATAATTAGATTTTGTGAGTATGCAAATGGTACAATGAGTGACAAAATGTTAATTTTTTAAAAACACATTATTATAGTAATGTTTAAAAAGTTTTTAAAAAATCTATACTCCTACTATGTCATTATTAGTGAGTGAATTGTGGGGGTTTTAGAAAATGGAGGAAAAATACAAAATCCATTCATTGTACAAAAATTATAAAGGACTCTACATTTACTTAATCCTTGCTTAAGGGTTTGCAAATTTGCTCTGTATTTTATCTGACTGGTGAGGTATTTCTTCATTGAAAGAAGAAAGTTTTGCCCCTGGCTTCAGCAGAAGCCAGAATTTTTCCCCATGAACTGTAAGGTATTGTAGATATTTCACTTATTTTCTCAATACGGTGCTTATTATAAGGTAATAGAGAACTTTCTCTAGGTCTGTATTCAAATAAATTTCACCCCATCAGTATTGAACATCATAATGACATTCTGGATCCCAGCAACTAAATTCTGCTTTAAGAAGGATTGAGTGAATATATTCAAGTAACAGGAATTTAAAATGCTGCGACCGTGTTTTGGAATCCATTTCAAACACAGATGGACTCACTTCACTTTTCAGATTCAGCCCAACTCCCCTTATCTGGCTGAGTGGTCCCACCTACCTGGAAATTTCCACAGGGATTCCCATGAATTGTGAATGTCCTATCTTGTCTCTCATATGGTCTTTATGTGGGTGGGGCTACTTAGTGTGAATCTCATTACTTACCAGCTGGCACCTGAGTAGAAAAGTTAAGAAACACTAACATACATGTCAAAACAGGTTTTGTTTTAAGATGCATGTAAATTAGTAATGCTTTTTAACTGAAGACTGTGTCGTCTTGAGGCATATTGTTTTACAATTGAAAAGGTTATGTTTTGTGTTTCTGCATACATAGCACAGAACAGTTGCCTCTAACAAGCAAATTTGAAAGCTTAGCTAAATACAATTAGATTGTAGCTTTCATGGTAATGAACTGTGCTTTGCTGTGAGACTACTCTTTTCCTTATCCTGAGATAGAGAATAATATATGCTTGAACTTAAGGAAATGCTTTATAGTGTGGTCAGTAGCCATGGTTCACTTAATCCCACTTTAATTTAAGTGAGGGGTGGAAGGGCTGCTGAATTGATTGTACAGAAGGCTAAAATATAAACCAATTATTAAAAGGAGCATTTGCTTATTAAGTAGTGGTGGTCTGAAACCCAGCATCACCTGCCTGAATGGTTGATTTAGTTTCGAAGTTGCAGATCATGCAGATGATTTTAAAATTCAGGCAATAAAATAAAGGAAAGGTTAGAATATTTGTTGCACTTTCTTCCTCCTTTCAGTATTTCATTATTAAAGTGCTCCTGACAGAAGCAGCTTTTTCATTAGGTTCTATGAATATACCTCCTTTAAGAGAGACATTTTCAGTCTTGAAAGGCAGAGAAAAAATGTTAAAAGAATTAGATCTCAGAAAGAGCTTAATATCCCTGCTAACTCTGCATACCATAAAGCATAAAACTGATACTTCACTTTAACCATTTGTTAGTGTTTCTATTGCAACAGCATCTCTAGAGTGTCTGATCAGTTGTTCCTCTGGGCTAGGCATTGTAACCCATTGTACAATACAGTCCTTCCACCAACAGCTTGTGATCTTATGATCTAAGGGCCTACTGCTGCAATGGATCCCAGTAACCAAATGGAGCACAGAAAAGCCCAAAGAAAAGCCCATAATATCTGAACTCATGGACCTTTTAATTCCAGAATTGTAGAAGCAATAAGCTGTGCTAGCAGGAATAGGGAAGAAAAATTTCAAGCTCCTTTTGTTAGTTCCTAACAAGGACCCCATTCAGCAGTGCCTAGTGTGCCAACTAGCAGACTAGGTCATAGTACTTTATGCAATTTCATTATAAGCCCAGCTGTTGAGAAATTTATAAGACTGCTATAAAACTTCACTCAAGGCTGATCAGTGCCAAAGAACATTCCTTTTCCACTCAAAAATAACGTGTGGCTACTGTTGATAAATGATAGGGTTGCAAAAGTGGAGACAGAGAGAAATTTGCAAAGGCATAAATTGGGGTTTGACACCCATTCTCTCTTTCTTGGAATAGCAGCCAATAAATTCAAAACAAGGAGAAGAAAAAACTCTTACACAATTCCTGTGTACTGAAACATAAATTTTGATTAATAGGAGGAAGTAACAATGGAAATTTTCCTGCAAAATTCCCCCCTCAGCCCCCAGACAGGAAATTCTGATCCAACTCTGTCTTTCTAAACTTGTAATTAGATTTTGGATCATGCTCTCTTGGTGATCGAAACTTTAAAAGGACAAGTTTGCTAGAGTTTCAAAATTATCTTCTATAACTTCTCCTTCATATAATTTTATACCTGCCCATATTGTCATTTTAACAACTTCCTGCTGTGATAAATTGTGATGACTATCTGCCCATGATCACCTGTCAGCTATAAAATATTGCAATATACATTTTGAAATTGGACAAATTAATCTTTACGTGATAGACTTTTTCGCTGTCTTATTTTCTTACACACCTCTGTAATATTTCTTCTTCTAAATTTGACTGCCTTTTAATTAATAAAATTAAATAAGAAGAGTTAGACAAAGGAAATTAAATTTCAAGTTGCCAAAGGACAAAAAGTTTGAGCAATACACACAAAAAGCATGGCAAATCAGAGTTCTTCTTGCATGTCTGTTCTTTAAGGATTTACAGACAATATAGGTTATAAAATCTGTTAATTTCTTTCTGTTTTAGAATGAATAATGAGTATGCATGGTATTTTCAAGTATGTATTATCTGGATATGTTCTCTCATTTCCATCAACAACACTCTGACTTCTAGAAAGGTGTGGTTGGTCCTCACTGACTTAGATATAACAGTCTCCCTAGAAGCACTCTGCCTCCTTTCCAAAAACAAATTAGTCATGTGCTTTTGCAGCATGTTCTTAAGCCAGACACATGAAAAAAAAATGGTGTCTACCCATGAGAACACAAGGAAAAGGTGATGTTTAGCAAAAGGTGTTTCTGACTATTAGTCTAAAATGAACAGCTGAACAATAACTCTGTTAACCACTCTGCTGGTTGTAACTTCCTTTCTTTTCTCTGGTGTTTCAACTCTCTGTGATGGAAGATGAAGAGAATGCTGCTTGTGGAAGGCAATTTAGTAAAAAGGAATGAATGCAGGATGAATATCACTAGTAAAGTGATAAGTGATAGTAAGTTCTTGGAACACAGGAACTAGAGGATGGAATGCTCTGGCAAATTACCTGCAACCTTCTTAGGTTTTGTTGAAAGAGACTGACTTATAGGGTACAGAATATCTACCTTCTCCCTCTAAAATTCTCTGATGTTCAAAGAGAAAATTCCATAGAGTTGCTTCTGGAGAAGACAGAAATTATGTCTAGATAAGTAAAATTTCTTAAAACATTTTCTAGTTGGAGTTAAACTGCTATCCAGGTCAAACTGGGAATTAAAAACAGCCTTGTACCCCCTATTGCAAATGACAGAATTTAGTACAAGATTCCTAATTAATTTTAGGAAGGAACAAAGGGCCTGTTAGAAACGGGAGGTTATCTTATCTCATTTAGAATTGTGTTATCTCTCTGTTCTCAGATGTATATTGCTATACATAAGGAATAAAAGAGCAATGACATTTTTGGATTTTCCTATACTTATCGTTCATCATTTCATACATACATTTATATGTATTAAAAAGTATTATGTGTGTTGTGTGTAGAGATGTTTTGTTGTGATGTGGAAAATCTGCTTTTCATACTAGTAAATGGTGGCAGGAATTTTTTTTCCCATATGTGACATGGCACTGAAATATTAGGAGTATGATTTTGCAGGAGAATAACTGTTTTAAATATATTACATGTTTAAAATCCCAACTGAACATAATATAACTTTACTAGCTCATTTCTCCTGAGGCATCAACACCATTTATCACTAGTACTTCCATCTGGCATGTCTGAACTATCATGATCAGCATTTTATGGGGAAATGAAAGCATTCAATATGGTCTCTCTTCTCTAATGCTCTTAGGTCAGATACCAAACTGCTGCAGGGAGCAAAGATGCATTTTTATCACACACTTGAGAGATTTCCATTTGACATACTTTATATTTTCCTAGGCCAAGACCAGCCAAGCTTTTCCTTATTTGCTCTGACCTGGCATGGGGTCATTTGCTATAATAACAATATGAAATTAATTTCAATGGTTTTTTATACTGCAGTGTTAAAGTTTTGGCACATGCAGGCAAATATTTGGGGGCTGAAACCCAAACTCTAGTAATTTTTTTGTAAATTTTAGAAAGGCAATGGAATCTCTTGCCCAATATTTTGTCCCCAAGAAAATGCTGCCTGTGGTTTTCCTAGCCGAGGTCTTTCTGAAGAGGTGGTAGTTGCTCTTATTTTCTCATGGAGGATTAATGGAATGTCAGCCAGTAATTTGATTAAGTGCTTCTTGTAGTTTGAGTTTAAAACTTGAATTCCATTGAGTAAAAATATTTGGCTGTTTCTTTTCACACCACAAATTCATGAGTCTCTGTTGATTTCTACGCCTCAGTAAACCATCAGGGGAAAGCAGTGTTAGCACAAATATGTTTTATCATCAGATCCTTCCCAGCCATTTGTGATCATTTTAAGATGGAGAAGGAATTATGGAATAAAATTTTAGTCTAAAACTCTTCACAGATCACAGCACAATCCTTAAATTCTTTAGAACTCCCCCTAATAATGTATACCTACTTACATAATTTCAAACTCCATTTTTCAGTGCAACATTAAAATAAAGTCATTCTTTTTATTAACATTGTATAAGCCATGACAAAATACAGGTAAATTTAATGTAATAGGATGTGGTGTAGCTTGCTTGGAGGTTTTGGATAAATTTTGTTCTGATCATTGCCTTTTATTACCTCATGTTTTTTGTTGGTTGGAAATTATTGCATTAGGGCAAAGAATCTTCCAGAAGTTGTAATTTATGGTCACCCTCATCTCCCAAATTTCCCTTTCACTCTTTTTTAGTATCACAATTGAACCAAGTCCTGTCATCTTCTGCTGCAAAATGGCTGATCAGGTATGTCTTGCACAGGATTGTGGTATTTCTTTTACATCTGTAAGCATGGAATATGTCAATTAAAAGCAGCTCTTCTTTACCTAAATCCAGGTCCATCCTATGTTAGTGCACAGCTCATACCAAGCTGAGGCCTGAACTCAAACACCAGCTCCATAATTGCACTCTAATCTACCAGAAAATCCAGATGTATATATACAAGATTGGTGGTTATTCTAAATGCCTTGTCTCTACTGTGAAATGTAATTTAAGCCTTCTATTTGAGAGGTTTGGGCAGAAAAGAACCTCTCTTTGGAAAACCATTCCAAACCTACAAGTTCTCTGGTGCAAGTGACCTCTCAGCTGCATTCCAGTCCTCTGGGTGGTGGCACATGAGTGACTCCACTCCTACTTTATGATATTCTTGCTGGGAGAAAGGAATCCCAAAGTGTGACACCACTGTCAGTGGGAGCATCCAGGGGACCAGGAGCCTGAAGTAAACCACTGCACATCCCACCTGTCTAGTGCAGGCCGGTCACTTAGATGAGAAATCCAGTTGGAAAACCTCCTTTTGAAAGGCAAAGGTTGGAGATGGCTTTGAGAAATCTCATGTGTCAATCAAGTGCTTAGTGTTGTGTCCAATAGCACACAGATGCCATGACAACCTTGAGGAGAAAATGACAATCATGAAGAACTAAAATCTGTTTAGGACTCTAAATTCAGCTGTGTTCATTCAGCTAGTTCTCTAATACAGACATTTAGTTTATTTTTCAATAATAGGTAATTCCAGAAGAGAGGCAAAACTGAAAGACCCTTACTGTTATTATGACTTCTGTTAATAGAGTGAAAATTGCTTCTTACATATTAGCATTATAATACAAAATACAAATATATTTACATTATCACAACTATTCTGCACAATTTCTTAAAACATCCATATCTGTTAATACTGAAAGAGCTGAATAACTTACTGCCTAGTCATTAATACTTCCAAATAGCTTTTCACATTCTCTGGAAACATACATTTCAGTATCTGTTGAAAGAATTAAAATTAGCACAGCTTTGGAGAAGTAAACCTGACTAGGATAGCAAAAAGTCCTGAAGGAATGATTCTCCACAGGTTTGCAAAATACTGTTAAAAACTTTTAGAAAATTACTGATCACCAAGGGTTTTCTCTAGCTTCTCACATGCTTTATACTCTTCCCAAGAGATAAAAATGTTTTATATGCTCTCTAAAGGGAAGAAGGAATGGCTTGACTAATCTATATTTGTTTTTTTTTAAATCTCAGAGTTGGAGTCCTTTGAGCTGTCAAAACAAAAATGAAAATTCTAAAAATCAGAAATCAGAGTTCCTAAATTTCTAGCATTCCATACAAAAACAGGGACATAACTGTCAGAGGTCCTGTAATGCTTTAGGCATTCAGTCAAAAGCAGACACTTATGATAATTAAAGAAAACCTGGAATGCACTGCAAGTATTTCCTATTTGACAAGAAAAGATTAGTGTAATATTGTATATGAAACAGTAATTAATCAATAGAATAATTATAATTTATATACTGATTTTTATTTTTTTTCCCAATCATTTTATGACTTATATATAGTAATCATTTTGCTGTGAGTGATTGTTTTGAGCTACCATCTCCCTGAAGGCTTTCAAAGTTTTATTTGAAATGTCTTTATCATCCTCCAAGCATACTTACAGAATTTGCAATTTCTTTTGTTTGTTTGGGGTTATTTAGACACAAATAAGTAATACAATGAGAAAAACTGTGGAAATACCACAGAAGAGCATGCATATTTAAGTGAGAAGTGCTTGTATGTTAAAATCTTTTGCTTAATCTGAGTTCATGTACCACTTACCTAATATACAAGACACTAGACAGTGACCTGTGCCCATTTCTGTAAATCCCCTGTCCTCAGGCAGAACTGAAATGCCAGTTGATGATTGGTGCACTATCACAGCTTTTGACTGGATGGAAATTGAATGTGTCTGTAAATTTACCTGTTAAGAAGTCATTAGAGATTACGCCAGCAGTGTAACTTGGGGTTTTGCTATCCTTAGTTTGGCAATTACATGTCACATTAAAGACATTTATTAATCCAAATTTCAAATACCTATCAAGTTATACACTTTTCCACAGGAGCATCAACAAGAGCTTATTTTTCACTATTTCACGGTACCTAACCAATGCCCTTATATTGCAGAAAATGTGCACAAACAAGATGAGACAAGCTAAGACAACTTCTGAAAATCTAGGACATGGCATTCACGTTCCAGGTGTGCGCTGTCCTTCACTTGAGCCCAAATGAAATCCATTATGTCATCACTGGTCAATGAGGCTAGAGAAAGCAGAGGCATTAGCATCACTAAGCTGTCAAAAAGCAGACCTTCTTGCAAATGTTGAGGTTGAAGCACAGAAAGGAAAATTTTGCACAGGATGAGCAGTTTTGCCTAATAGAGACACACTTGAGATGTGGGCCAAAAGTGTTTTTGGCACCACACCTTAAAGGACATTTTCTCCAGCATGTTCAGGGCTCAGCATTTCCTAGGTTTTTACCATGTTTTAGAGCAGTATGTGGTAGATTGTGCCCATCACTTCATTTCAAAAGTAGTTTTTTTAAATACAGGCAGTATCAATATTACTGTGTATAATTCTCTGTTTTAAAACATCTGGCAATACCTAACACACAGCATTATCAAAGTGTCAGTAACAAAATGTCACTGTGTGTACCTGCACTTCAAGACCTTTTTATTGGGCTTCTCACTGTTGTCAGTGAAGCTGATAGCTTATAATTAAAGTGTACTTAGAAAACCAAATCAAAAAACGGGGTTGTTTGTAGAAGTAAGGTTCTTCTTAATTTATGCACTGGGACAGTTCCCACAGCAAGGTGCCATAACTCTCTCCATACCATGAACAGACTTTAGAATTCATTTATTGGAAGAACCTTCAGCCGATAAAGGGTAATTATTTAGAGAGTTTGAACCTAGGTTGTTCTTCAGAGCTTTTCCCTGCAAAATGAGAACGTTATTATTTTCTTGCTTTCATTCTTTGTTTATCTTATGTAAGATACAAGTAAAACATCTATACAGTGAGATTATATGGTTCTATCTATTCTGACTAAACACCTGTCACTACTTTTCTTGCAAAACAAAGTCAATATCTGCAAAAACTGTTGCAAAAGAATTTTCCAGAATAATCCGAGTCTCTGTGTAAATAATGATCACGTCAGCAAACCATTGTGAAATTTAGAATGCACAGCATTGCCAGCTGGTCGAGGGAGGTGAATTGTTCTGCTCTGCTCTGTGCTGGCACAGCCTCACCTTGAGTTCTGTGTGCCACAATATAAGAAAGACATAAAGCTGTTAGAGTTCAGAAGGGACAGTGAGGATAGTGAAAGGCCTAGAGGAGGTTCTATAAGCAGCAGCTGGGGTCACCTGGTCTGTTCAGCATGCAGAAGAGGAGACTGAGGGGAGACCTCATTGCAGTCTGCAACTTCCTCAAGAAGGGAAGAGGAGGGGCAGGCGCTGATGTCTTATTTGTGGTGACCAGTGACAAGACCCAAGGAAATGGTGTGCTGCTGAGACAGGGGAGGTTTAGTTTGGATATCAGGAAAAAGTTTTTCACCCAGAAAGTGTTTGGGCACTGGAGAGGCTCCCCAGGAAAGTGGTCACAGTACCAAGCCTGACAGAGTTCAAGTGTTTGGAAAAAGCTCTCAGGAACATGGTGTGATTCTTAGAGTGCTCCAGTGCAGGACCAGAGTTGGACTCAATGATCCTTGAGAATGCCTTCAAACTCAGCATATTCAGTGATTCTATGATTCATGATGACAATGCTGCTTTAGGAAAAGTAAGAAAATGGTTCAATACTCTTTATTTTGTCTCTATAAGAAAATGAAACTCTGATTTTGAAAGTCAATTCTTAAAAGCACTGAACAACGCAGAGCAGCTTTCTGTAGTTTCATTCACCTGGCTTCTGTTCTTGCAAACTTCTCTATTTCAGATAACATTTCCCATATTTGCTGCAGTTAATGTGTCTTCATTAACTGCACCCAACCTCTTCTTGAGGTTGGATATGTATTCAGCTATTCCCATCTATTTCGTATAGTTAAGGATATATCTTATTTTTAAAACTCATAAATTCTTTGAAAGAATTTTGAACCTCTACTAATCAGTAAATGCAGCAAAAAAATTTGGTACATTACCTTTACACAGAGAAAAGAATTTCAGATATGACAACTTGGACCAATTTAATTTCACCTTTTATAAAATGTTTCATAAAATGCTATTCCATGATTGCTTCCACTTATTTCTGCTCTAATGTGACTCCTTTTCTGTCGTTCTCAATCTTTCTTTTTTGCTGCTGCTTCTCACCTCCTTTCAGATTTCTACTGCTGAGTTTTTCTGGGTTTCTGTTGAAATATTTGGTTTTCATAATCCTTTGGATTAACAACCAGTAAGCTGTATCTTGCTTTATGAATACTTTCCAGGGAGAGATTAGTGCATATTTACAATATTAGTAGATCCTGATGCAACTAGAGTGCTGAGACTTTTTGGCATAATTTATGTAAGAGAATTCTTTATCTAATGTACTTAGCAAACTGTTATTTAATTGACAGATCTTGGAGGCTTTACTTCCAAATCTGTATGTTGTCCATATCTTCAATAATGAAGACAATCTAACTAACAAGATCATGTAGCTAGATAGTTAAAACCTGTAAAGTAAAACAGTAGTTACTACTTTGCTGTTTCTTTAACTAAGTAGGAATCCAGAGAGTAATAGAAAATTACTCTGTGAAAATAGAAAATTACTCCGTGAAAATCCATGGATTTAATTATTCCTGGAACTGTTAAACAGTCTTGAAGATGAGCCATAGATTTTGTCCTGGAAAAGTTATGATCATGAAAACTAGAAATAAACTAGACAAAAACCTAAAACCTAGAAAAGTTGACATAAATTTTAAACAGCTAAGTGAAAGTAATACTTTTAAAGGCCAACATGGAAGGATAATTATTCATGTTGCTCAGTTCATAATTTAATATGTTTGTGTAGGGAAGTTAGAGAGTGCAAATAGATTTGCATCTTCTAAAAAGTGACCACAGATTTAGACTTTATCCAGTAGCAGAAATATTGTTCCTTTTTTTTTTTTTCTAAAGGCCTAGATCTATTCTTGCTTAGAATTGTGGAGTGCAAAACTGAGAATCTAATAGCTTTAGCTTCAAAGATTTAAAATATGAAAAAGAGATCTGTATAAATCCATGCTAAGTTTTACAGAGGCACTGGAACTTCTTTGCTGGAATGAAGAAGATAAACCATGAGTCCTGAGCATGACATGGAGTCAGCAGTATGAAAGTACTAAGAAAGTAACTTGTGTGAAAGAAGATAATAGGGAAAAGAATTCATTAGCAATAAAATTAAGGAAATAGGGAAGAAAAAGCCCCATAAACTACAGCACATCTTCAGTATGCACAGGTCAAGTGTATTCTACTTAAAAGAAACCAAGTGAGTTTTAATACACTTTATATACTTAATATTTTTAAGCCTCATAAAAGAGACCAAGTATAAACATATGCTGCAAAAGTTTAAGTATTGCACTGCACATATCAATGCAATTTGTTTAAATCTCAAAAACTTTAATCATTTTAATCATGTGCTGAGACCTTGAAATTTCTTTCCTAGTTCTGGCTGCATAAGTAAAACTCAGAATGTAGGACATTGAGTATGTGGTTTGCAGACAAGCATGGTTGTTCTACCATCACAACCTAACAGTGAAAAAAGGCTCAAAGTAATAAAAGAATGATTGGACAAGCTTGTATCCTCAGAGTGAGTTGAATTTGACATTGCTAATTTCTAGGGCAACAGCAACCAAATGTGTGATTCAATGCTTACAGAAATTTTTATGGCAAACTGGAATTTCAATGCCTGTAATAGATGCTGGTGTTAGAGAAACCGAGAAATTATAAACACATTAAGACTAAGGCTGGAAATGAAAAAAAATCCCTTAATTCACTTCTGCTTAATGACAAGCCTATCAATAATAGATTTTTTTTTTAATTTTGTAGGGGTATGACACAAAGTAGTCACTTGGAGATGGATAAGTAAAGTAATTCCTATAACAGGGAAGCAACCAACATGTTGAATTGCAAGTCATTTAGTTAGAACAGTGGGAAGAAGAGAGTGGATGAATTACCAAAAATGTAAACTATTGGTTTTGAGTGGAGGATTTTAATATGCAGCTTTTATTTCCCCTCCCTATTTCAGAAAAGGTCAGTGTTTCTGAACATGCCTTTTAAGACAGCTGAGCCCCTCACCCTCACTGCCTGAAAGTGATTTTGTATCTCTTGACAGCATTAGGTATGAGTGACAGACACCATAATGCATTTCAGAGGTTAAATGGCATTTAAAAATTCATTCAGTGGGTAGATTAAAAATATTTTGAATTACACAATGTTATGAACAAAAAAAGGGTTACCCATTTTTTTCCCCAAAAGTTGTAGAATTACAGGTTTAACCAGTTCTGG
>LTAT01000006.1:33795380-33829947 GCA_003286495.1 Chlorodrepanis virens
TTGCTATGCAGATAAGTTCAGAGCCAAAATGCAATGGGGCAAGCCCCCATTCCAAACGCAATTAATAAACCCCTAAACCAGCGAGCCAATATGGAATTCAGAGATCAAAGTGGTCTCTAGACATCAAGGGTGAGGTGAGAAGCCAGCAGAGACTCTGAAAACTTTAATAGTCCCTCACCACAACTTAAGAAGATGTTGGTTAGAGCCAGGACCCGAGACTGCCAACTCCTCCTTGGGATCTCGGCGGTGTATACCCCTGCCTGCTCTCGTGTGGCCAGACCCCCAGCTCTGTCCCCTGGTGGATAAAGCTGCATGTGCCTCCTCCTCTGAGTCACTCCAGGGAGCTGTGGCGTCGAACCTGCGGATCCATCAGGCCTCCCAATCTTGAGCTGATCACTTTTAACTAAAGGCATTAAAAAGGAGGAATATCTCCTGCCCTGTTTATTTCAACAACAGAGTTCTGTAAATTGTTGTCTTCTTAGCCTGGAAAAGAGTGACATGAAATTTAAACTCACATGCTCAACAAATGCCCAAAACGCCTTAATTCCATTTAAACCACATATTTTATGCTGGTTAGATTTTTTTCTGGTACCTTGGTTTGTACAGGGAATGTGAGCTTGAAGCCACAGAAACTCATGGATAGTTTGGAGGGTATAAGTCAAACTGATCATCAGTTAACAGGTTCATTTCTTACAGGTGTGTTGGATCCTAACTGATTTTCTACTCAGAGGCAAATATCATAACATATGAGATACAAGACCTTACTAAACCATAATAAAAGCAAAAACCCCATAAGATAGAGGTCTTTGATAGCAGCAAAGCATTCATCTCTCTGGGGGTGAGTAATCTAATTTACTTAAGGTTATTTTTTCCTACATTCCTACCCACTGAAACATGTAGATAGTGAGAATTTAAAGTAGAGCTCTCTTCTAGGTAGATTGCAGTGAGGTTCAGGAAAGGGCCAGACTCACCCAGGCTTCTAGAAACTGAGGCAAACTCCCAACTAAATTAGCATGACTTCAACTCCTTGAATTCTCAAGAAGACAGATGAACGAGTTAATTCACGCAGTCTGCTAGAGATTTAGGTTTTGACAGAGTGCATTTACACACAGCTATGGTGTCTCATCAAAGCCAGCCCTTGCATAAACCAATCTCTGCTATAACTTCACTCAATTCCCCCGTCATCTTTCTCCTCCTTTCTACCTGATACAGAGAAGTGTGATGTGTTAATTACGTAATTAACACATCTTTGCAATTCACTTGGCCTTCTCTTTATCCTGACTATCCACACCATGAAGAATGATGTCAGGTGGATCAATTTACAGCAATCTTAGCTGTTTACAAGCATATAGGCAGCTTAAAACAAATGGTATGTTAAAGAGTGTCAATAGGGAAAAAAGACATTTTATTAGCACCTACTAAAGTAGAAAAAATTGCATTTCATTAGGATAATGTCTATGTTGTACTCTCAACTGTACATGAAAAGCTGAGGAGCATTTGCTGGAAAAAAAATTGGGAAGCATCCCCACTGGACAGCAATAGAGAAAAGGAAAAGATTAGTCTGAAGCACTTGCCTGTTGGAAGGTTGCAAGTTTTGGGAAAACACTTACTGACAGTAAAATTTGGGTGAAGCATTAGCAATTCTCTCCTGCTTGGAGCATGTTCCTATATGTAGGTGAGGCTCCTGGGAAAAAGGGTGATTAGGAGAAAGCAGTTTTCAAGATTTGACTATTTGGTTTATTCTACTCGATTTAGCTAATATTATCATGGAGGGATTTTATTTTTAATTTGTTTGGTTGTGAATATAACAGAATTAAAAAAAAACAGGGCTAAAGCAAAGAAAGAGAGTTATGTATAGTTACAAAATAATGCTAGTGCCTTGTTTTAAGTCATTGCCCTCCTGAATGGAGACCAAAACCTGTGAGGGACTTTTTACTATGGAGATGTATATTATATTCATTCCCTCTCTAGAGCATACCTATCAGACCTACCTACCAGAGCAGGTTCAAAGTTTCAATTTTCTCTACTTTGGAACTCTGATGGTGGAGTGTTTTGTTGATAGTTCTCCTTTAAAAAGGAACATTAAAGACAGGGAAAGGGGGAGGGATGAACCAAACCCAGTAATTGCAATTCTGTGATATCAATTCTAGCTGATTACTGTGAGAAGTCTAGTGTGTAGTATTTTACATGTCTTACCCAGTTAATGTTTCATAAAAATATATAAATGATCTTGGCACCTAGAGCTTCCCTTCACAGGTAAGTTCTTTTTTTCTTTTTCTACCATAGCTGTACATATTCTTTTTTCATTCTATTTTTAGATGCTCTAACAATTGAGTTGCTACACAAAGGTTCTTGATAATATTTTTCAATGCAATATTTAGAAGAATTAAGAGACCTCTAGCATGACTTTATGGGTAGCTTTATTCTGAAGGCATTCTGTGAAAATTTTCCAGTGATAGGAATCACAGGGGCAGGGCAGAAAAGAAACTATTTTTAATATGGTATTAGGTTTAGGAGGGAGGTTGTATGGTCTGTCTGCTCAGCAGTGTCAGGACAGAGGTCTTGTGGAAATATATCCAGCTCCTGAGAAGAAAAACTTCCAGCTCCTGAGAACCTACTGGGATAAAGAAGTGGAGGCAGCAATGATGAAGTGTTCTAAGTGGGCTGAGGTAGATAAACAGGGACTTCTAGAACTATAAATTCTGACTTAAGTCTCCATCTTCTGTCTAAGTTGTGCTTCAGATGCTGAAGTCTTATTTTAAATCAGCCTACTAAAGCTTAGGTAGGAGTGGTATAAATCCAAAAGAGTAATAATTCTGTATTGCTTGGGTGCAGTGAAGAATAGACTGAGAGCTGGGTTTAAAAAGGCTTTCAGAAAGCTTTTTCAGCTTATTTCTAGAATTTGGCCAGTGTTAAATGCAATGTAGTAATTAAATCATCCTCAAATTAGGTGATTCTTCAAACCTTATCTAAAGATAAAATTCTTTCTATTGGAAATGAAATTTCTGGATCACCCTCTTGAGTACAGTGCACACTGGTGATGCATGGCATGAAGGATGCAGTCCATATGCTGCTGTGTGCTCACAGGGAAAAAGGTCCTCAGTGCAAGGGAATGCTGTCAGCTTATCCTGCTTTTTTTTAATTTGAGTTTAGCTGCCTTTAAGAAAGCAGAATTCTAAGACATTTTTCACTTTATTCAGTAGCAGTAATCTGTATTGGCCAGAGTATAAGACTGAGCTGTAGATGCTAGGTGTAGTCTTATCTGCATGTCTGAGGAGGTAGACAGAATGAAAACAGTCTCTCAAAAATCAGTTTGCATTATTCCAAACTTTACCAGTTCCAGAGCAAATACAAAATGCCTTTTTGAGACATGTCATCAGGAATAGATGTTAATGAGCCCAGACAATCAGTGTGCTGCAGGACCAGCCAACCAATCTCCTGTAACTGCAGGCAGTGGGCTTGTTCAAGCATGCACAGATCATGTTCTCTGTGTGGCCTTTGAAAGTGCATCTGTGTGATTCTGAAAGTGCTTCCCATCTCTAGGCACCATGGCAGTGAGCGCTGTTGTTTTAGGAGATGTTGGGGGTGTGCACCAGCTTTTGATATCAACTCCTCTCTCTGTTAGGAAGGATCTGTACCTCTGAATCCTAGCTGAGGGCAGGCTGCCTCCAGACAGGAAGAAATTGCCTTCTCAGTGTTCATCTAGGGATGCTCCCTGCCTTACAGCTCATCTTGTGTGTTCTTCAGTCCACTCTAGATCAGCATTAGGCATTTTCATTCATACTGGCACAAACAAATGTTTGTTGAAGAGAGTAGGGGCCCTTCACCTGTACTACCTGATGCCTTTACAGCCTGCATCCAACCCCACGGCACTCAAGAATGGGATTCTCTGCAAGTCTCACAGTTATTTTTTTTTCAGCAAGAACATTACTGCTCCAAAAGAAAGGGAAGATAGGACAAGTGTGGATAGTTGTGCATGTCTAAGTTAAAAACCCCTGACCAATAAAGAGTGAAATATACTGCACGTTACATCCTGGACAACAGCCAACTAAATCACCCCGATTATTCCTGACATCAGCCTCTGGGATTCCCTCTTTTCTCCTGAACTCTGTGCTCTATGAAGAATTTACAAAATAAAAAATTGCCAACTGCTATTCAAATGATAAGTGGTGCATGCTAATTACGTTTTATACGGTGATTAATTAAAAATAACCATGCAAATGTCTAATTTAAGAGTCACTCAATTCACTAAGTCTTCAGACACTGCCTAGCTGCCCTAGGCATTTGGAGGTTAGGCAATTTATTCAAGCTTTCAAAATATTCTCAAAATGTCTGAGATAATGAAGGTCCTTGAAAAAGTTCCAGCTAGCTTGGAATATATAAACAGAGGTTTCAGAACAGTAAAATAGCGCTGCATATATTTGCACTTTTGAGACAAAGTACTCTGTGTATACATAAAAATAGACCAGGAAAGGAATAATAGAGATCCTAAATAATCTGAATATTTAGCTGCACAGCACATAGCAGACTAGTTCATAGATTATTTCAGGAGCTGAAGAAAATTGAATGTAATCTTACTTATATCTGACTTCTTTGCATAGAAAGCCTTTGACTCTCACGTAGATGGGGTGTTTGCCTTATTTACACACATATATATAGTTTTATCAGGAGAGCTGTATCATAACTGTGATTTGGTTCAAATATACTGAACATTAATCAGTGGAGCATGCAATTTGCAGAACAGATTACAATGCCCTATTATATGGGAGAATAAAATATACAATATGAAGAACATTTTCAGAAAGTCATGAATAACAGGAAAAAAAAAGGAGTTATAATTTACCATTTTTGTTAATAGAAAAATAATATTAGTACCTAAATTGCTTTTTTTATGATCTGGTTCCATATGACTATTTTTTGATAGCATTTTTATTTAAATTGAAAGATAAATACCATAAACACACACAAAAAAAAACCAAAAAAAACCTAAAAAACCCCATGCATTTAATTTCATGTTTCTGCTTACGTAGGAAGTGGTACTACAATGAATATTGCCACAAGTCTTCCTAGCCAAAATGCTTGATGTTTCTGGATCGTGCAAGAGAATTTATGCTGTTCCACAGCATCATACTCCCAAAACTTACCTTTCTGGTTTTAAGTCTCTCCAAAAGATACTGGAATATTTTCCACAGGGTGAATGAGTCTTGGTTTATGACAAATGGTCTTAAAAGCACTGCACTGGAGCAGCTTCCCTCCAGTGAAGGAAAAATCAATACAACCATCCTGAAGAAGACAATTATGTAAGGGCTTTAGCTATGCATTTCTGGGCCAGTTGAAAACTATTTAATATCTGAAAATTTTTTGTCAAGTTCTGTGTATACAGCAAATTCATCTTCAGGAATATTCTGGTATTAAACCATAGAAAAGTTAACTCTCTAACTGCTGCCTGTTCTGATCTATAATTGGATGTATTTATTTTTCCATGCATTGGGATGTACATACTGCTCTCTAAATACTCAACTTTTCAAAAATCAATTCAGCTTTAACAGGCACTTATTTTCTGAGACTGTTCTGTTTACAGAAAGCTATAAATGGTCTTTAAAATCTCTGTCTCTGCAGACACCCCTAACTGCACATACTTCACAAAAGAAAATTAAAATTAATTAAAATTAATTTCAAAAGAAAAGTAAAATTAATTATTTGTAGTATTAATTACGAATTATTTTTACAGGTTTATAAATAGCAGCATTTCTTGCCAGATACAGTGAAACATACAATAGCTGGGATTATACAATTGAACTTTCTGCTATTCTATAAAAGGAGCTTTAAACACAGAATAAATATTTTACTTTTGAATGTTTAAATAGAGTTTACTCTTTAAACACTTTACATAGCAGCTGGACAGAACCGTGAATAATAGAAATGGGAAAGACATAATGTGTTAGGTTTTTTTTATCCTTTGTTCATACAAATTGACTACCCTTTATTAAAAAAATAAGTTTTGGGGAGGGCTTGTTTGTTTGTTTGTTTCAAAGGACTAGTATATCAAATGATGGAATTCAGGTTACTTTCTAGTGGCAACACCCACTGTAGGTGCATCAACACTGGATGCATAAGTCTACGGAATTCCCTCTTTGTTCATCCAGAAATGGTGTTTGGTGTCTGTTATTCTGGTACAGTCCCCAAATTAAGGGAGGTTTTCCAGCCTACTAATGATCTGCCAGTGGAGGTGTCTGGTATAGTTTGAGACTTTACTAGGTGATAGCTCAAACACTGCACTATTATAGAGAAGTATTTAATAAGCTCTGTCATCCCACAGTATTCTCTAGTTCCAAATGAAGTTACTTCATGGAGCTAAGGTTCTGGATTTTCATAAGAAGTGCATCTAATCTGTAATTTTTTTAACTTCAGATGAGGTGCCAGAATATATATATATAGCTTTCTCCAGATTTGCAAATATAGCTCAGACCCAGTGTTTGGACTCTTGATCAAAAACTCTGGTTTCTGGAGTGGCTGTTTTTTCCAATATAGATTACTTATACAAAAATATCTTAGATCTTCCTGTATCTCACTTCAATTAGAACTGATTCCTTATTTCTCCAGAACATTTAAATTAGAAGCTAAATTAGAAAATTATTTTTTAAAAATCTATAATGAAATAATAGAAGCAAAATATAATACATATTCTCAGCAAAATAATCTTTTGCTCTCCCATTTTTTGATCAAATTCCCTACTCTGAAAGTGCCCCAGATAGGTTACATCATAATATTAGTCAGAGTAAGCTATAATCTTAGGTCAAAATACGTGACCATCTATTGAAAATATGCAGGGTGTAAACCAGAGTATTTCTGTCATTTCTCTTTTCTCATGCATTTTTGGATAGTCACAGGAAGTTTTATTGCTGCAGTATCATAAGTGTGATTTATTTCCACTTCATATCTGGCAGATTGACTCTCAGCATGGAAATTATTTCCAGGGAAGCTCGAAAAGCCAATTGAACCATTGCTGAGAACCAACAAAGTAAGGAATAGAGTTGCTGGTTTTGGCAGAGCACTATATATTCAACATTAATAAGGTCTGTGTCGCATTGGCCAGCAGCACAAAAGATCAGGTTAAGACTGTGAAGCAGTCAGTGAATCAAAAGCCATGTCTTGTCTTGCAGCTGCTCTCTCTTTGCTGAAGCAGTGACAAAAGGCAGCACTCACACTCATGCCTGCATGGTCCAGAAGTCCATGACTTTCCTTCCAGCGCCTGCTCCACACCACTCTGGCAGCCCCTACAGGTGTGCTTCACCCAGGCTTGCTGGGGCAAACACAGGCAGCCAGTCTGGGACAGAATGACTGCACTGGGCAGATGGAGCTCCCCTTTTCCCAGACATTGTCTCCTGTGTGTGCACAACACTACATTTAGCCTGCAGAACACTGTGATTCAACTGAGTTCCTAATTGTGATGTGCCCTAAAACTGCTGTTAGTCGAAGCACTATTTCAACTGCCTGACTGTGACTGGACCTTTTTTCTTTTTTCTTTTTTAGGCAAATTTTAAAATTAGAATGAAATGGGCTAATAGGATATTGAGCTTGCTCTCCCTTTTCTTTCAGAGTATACAAATATTACACATGTGTTAATATATAGTGTAAAAAAAATAGATGTTTATATTTCAGAACATTAATGATCACTCTGTGTAGTTCTTTTGTTCCTTACTTTATCCTCAGAATCAGTTCAAAAGAATTTTAATGGGAAAACTGAATATAAAAAATTCTGCAAAGAAAACTACCTAAACATTTTGTAAGCTCATTTACTCTTTTCACAGACCCTGTTACCATAACAACTTGAACTGTCACTATAGTAATATTCTTTTATTATGAAACACAGTATTTTTTTGTATGCAAGGTATTTTCATAATCTGCATCTCCAAAATCAGGATTATTTAAAACATTTTCTGGAATGCTGCACAGTTTCATAGAACAGTATATGCAAGGGATAATTTTGAAAAAATATTTTGATTTCTATTTCAATAAAACATAAAAGCTTCTCCTAAGAGATAAATGAAAATTTACATGACTATATTGTGAGGGCTTTACTATCTCCCTACAAATTTATTTTTTTACTCACTTAATTTGTTGGCTTATGAAAATCAGAAAATGTAAAGATATTTTTATAAGCTTATTTTTGCTTCTCACATGTTTCTCTTCTCACCTTTATAAGAGTAACAAGTATTACTTAAAAGCTGATAATTTCTTTTTATATATGTAAGAACCTAAGAATCAAAAAAAAGTGAGTGTTTAAAAATATCTTCAATTTAAAAAACAAACCACCTCTATAGTAAAATAGCAATATATTAATTTTATTGATTTAAATAATAGAATATATAATGTTTCATATCATATATGATTTATAAATACTAACAATTTTCCCTTTCTTATGCAGTTTCTATAGGTTCTGAGAGAAAAGTCTACATTTTCCAGATCCAAACAATGCACTGTAAGTATATTATATTTTTTTACCAGGTTCTGTTTACTTCTCCCATTGTAGTTTCCTAATTTTTTTCCCTTTGTGAAATATTGTCTTGCTTTTACTGTATGATGAGAGGCTGGTTCCCAGCTCTCACACTAGTTCTCCAAGGGGAGAAGACTGTATTCTAAAAAGAGCCTTGGCAGATAAATCAAAGCAGTTATAACTTAGGCTCTACAGAGCAAGCTGTTTTTCTAAAAAACAAACAAAAATGTAAAAGAACCCCTCCTGAAACACCAGAACTGGAGTTTTCAGAGAGATGCTATTTTTAAGCAAGGTACTTTGAATCATTTTTATATAATCTCCATCAGGATTCTAGTACGTGATCAAAAGACAATTGGATCAGGAGGTCAAGAACACAAATTAGATATTGTAATTTCATCAGGTCTGATTGTATTTCTGGTATCTATTGTTAGATTCATGTTTTCCTTACATGTTGTGTCCCACCTGAGGGCCACTTATATTGAAGATGCTGTCCTCAGAGGTGAGGGGAGAGCTGCTCATGTTCCCCTGTGTTACTGCCCACCCCTGAAGGGCTACTCAAGCCTTATTAAAAGATCCCCTGGGGCAGATTGGAGTGAAACAGCACTGAATGCTCAGTGTTTATAAATATATATACAGGTGGTTTTGTTTTAGAACATTTGTTTCAGGGCTAGGGAAAGCCCAGAGAACATGGAGTCCCATGGGCAAGGTCAGGTTTTAGGTGGGCATGCCCAAGTACCTCCCCGAAGGAGGAGTTCTGTCTGTTGCAGCACTGTGGAGCTGTTATAACACCGTGATCGTGCACGGTCCTCTGGTGAGGAACTCCAAGATCAAAATCCTCCCTAGAAGGCAGTGTAGTTAAACTGTGTTATAGGATGGAATTTGAGGCAATTTGGTGCTTGAGGCTTGGAATTTTGTAGTTGAACTGCTGGAAAACTCAACCAAGTCCTGATTCAGAAGCCTTTCTTCCTAGTGTTAGGGATGACAACTGCAGAAAGTTTAGAAGCATTGGTAAATTTTCTCTGTGATGTCATAAAGAGACTGCAGGATATCTATGTTCTGATGTAAACAGTGTTTAACAAGTGCAGTAGTTCAATATTTAAGTTTTATGGTACTGAATATCTATGTTAGGTGACATTTGCTGCTTCAGTGTGGCCAAAGCTGTATCCTCCATAATGAAGCCACTAAGCTTGTTCACTTATTTCTTGTTCATGCAGCTCCTTTCTTGGATTTTGTGGGGAAGACTACAATCATTCATCAGGCACTCTTTATCTGAGCAAATTTCTACTTCTCCTATTAGGAATGTATTGACCTATGCATATGTAACAGTGTGAAGAATGCTGGAGGTCATTTTTGAATGCATTTTAATGCCATAATTGCAAAATCTAAAAGAGTGTTCATTTTTTAGAAAGAAGACCTATAAAGTATACAAATAGTAAAGGATTTCCAAATTACATTCAGTTATTTTCTGTTCCCACATTTAGCATTTTTTTCATGCTGTACAGTCTTTTAAAAAATATTCACACTTTCAGTAATTGCATCGATAAAACACCAAAAGGACTTCCAGTACTGTCTTTAGCTATTTTTCATTTTCATCTCAACATAATTATCTCATTTCTCATTGCTGTCTTGTCTGACACTATGTAATAGGTCTTTAGGACAGAGTGGGAGCTTTCAAGTAGGTGTGAGACCATTTTTATTCATAGTATTTATCTCTTTAAGCATTTATCTACTCTATAGACACTGGAAATATGCGTGCATAATTATTATTACTAAATAATACTAAATTATTAGTTATATATATAAAAATTCACAGTGGACATAATACCCAGTGTCTATATAGTATTCTATTTCTATATAACATCTTAGATAAACTCCTGGAGCAGTACTACAGTAGCAAATTTATGGTCACAACATAGACACTGTGAAGCAGTTACACTGATAGGTCTTAGTTTTAATAATGTGAAATTTCATCTTTTATATGTTGAGGGCAAAAGTCCAACAGTTGCTACTCGACTACCTTTTCTGATAAGTTGTTGTAAGAGAGGTATTAAGTCTTTAGTTTTAATGTTTGCATCAGGGGTTATGCTACATTCAGCAAGGATTTAAGTAGTATATTTGTAAAATATTTTTTGTGCCTATAAAGGATCTGGATCATATTCAGTGTCGGTTATTCATATCCAGAAATATTTCTTTCTTATTGTTGAAGACAATGAGAGAGTTCTTGCAACAACAAAAATTAATTTACCTAATGAATTGTGGGGAAAATCAAGTCACCTCTATAAGATCAAACTCTGATATTAGTGTGAAGTCTGTACAGAAATGTTTTTTATTCCCAGTTTTTTCCTGTGGCCAAGTTGTTGGAATACAAGATTGTACTTACAGTGGTGCAAGGGAAAATTTGTGTGCAGGAGCCAAAAAGCACTCCAAAAACCCAGGCAGAGGTGTAACTAGCCCTAGGTTGCCACTGTTTATTTATTCTGCACCTGCAGCAGAATCAAATTATCAATGTCATGCAGAAAATCTGAAACCTTCGAGGGGTTCCAGTGCAGGGTTTGCAAAGATGGTAAGATCTGTAAGTCAGCCTGTGCTCAGGTGGAGCAGTGTGACTGCTCTGGATAAAACTAGGCATCATTCTGCTACTAGTGTAGGTGCCTGGAGCAGGGCTTAGGGCAAATGCTATGCTGCAACCTGTTTTTTTAACATTCATAACTCCTAAATTTCCATGTTTAATAAGTGAACATTCACAAGAGAAAGTAGATTGATTTGATTTTTGAGTACTTTCATCTACTTATTCCCTTAACAAAATTTTTTGTGGAAAGAATCTTCTAGGTTCCCCGATATTCTTCCACATCTTGTTTTGCACTGTAGTGATGCTGTTCACAAGTCTGTGCTGTCCTTTGAATCTGAGGTACTAACAATGCTAATTAATTAGCTTTCTTTCCAGTCCTACCTTCCTCTTCATTTGTAAGCATTCTATAAGCCTGCCAAAGTAGTCATGCAGTACCTGTCAAATAGGTTGGCTTGTATTTTCAGGGTCAGTTTGGAAATTATTTTTCTTTATGTCATGAACTTCCTCAATGCAGTCAAGTAATTTTTGGCTCTTGTTTTGCTCTCTTGCCACGCCCATTCACAGATTTCAATGGAAAACCTACTTATAAGTAAGGCTGTATTCACTACACTCTTTACAGCAAGAAGTGAAAATATGAAAATATGTTGAACTTTATAGGTAATTATAGGATTTTTCTACAAATAGAACAAAATGGTTGCACCTAAAACGAGTCCCAAATTTCAAGTTCTAAAAATGATGTTTTACATTGCAGTGCTAGTGGAACTAGAGGACTAGAGCACGAATTTAGTGCCATAAAATTCCACTTAGACTTCTGAATTTAAAAATGCAGTGCACAACTATTCAAACCTTTAATATCAGGATCAGTAGTTTGAAGGCAGTAGGTGATTCCACACTCCTCAGAAAGACCTACCACTTGTCCAGGTGGTCTGTGGATGAGAAGAAAATGTCCCATCACATTACAAATATTACAATTGTGAGGGTCTTGGGGCACTAGTGTCAAAAACACATATGTCCTGGCTTGATTCAGGAGAGAGTTAATTTTCTTTCTAGTAGTTGGTATGGTACTCTGTTTTGGATTTATTTTTATCTTGTTGCACTAAAATTACAATGAAGACACTCCACAATTTATTATCCAAAGTACTGTGAGAGTCATCTTCTCATAGAATTGTTTGGATTGGAAGAGACCTTAAAGATCATTTGTTCCAATGCCCCCAGCATGAGCAGGGCCACCTTCCACTCGGCCAGGTTGCTCAAAGCCCCATCCAACCTGGCCTTCAACATTTCCAGGGATGTGGCACCCACTTCTCTGGGCAAGTGGTTCTAGAACCTCACCACCACACAGTAAAGAATTTCTTCCTATTATCTAATCTAAACCTGCCCTCTGTCAGCTTAAGGCCATTCCTCCCTGTCCTATGTCCTTGTCCATTCTTTCTGCCCATGTCAAAAGTCCCTCTCCAGCTTTCTTCCCCAGGCAGAACAATAACAATTGTATCAAGCTACCTTCATATTGGAGGTATTTCTTCCCTCCTTTTCTCCTGTTTTTAAAAATAACATCCTTGAGTGCTAGATTAAATTACACTCCAATTATTTTCTGTATTTCCCAATAAAATTTGTAAAAAATTAGTTAAGTCACTTTAATTACTCTTTCTTATACCAATATTAACTAGTGCAAAACATGATCAAGTTAATCTCTTTTCATAATTAAGAAGTGTATTTCAAAGTCTACAGTATGTGGTAATTTATTAACTTACTAACATTTTTTTTCTATACAATATCCAGGTTTAAGCAACTTAAAATAACACTTGTTGAATTTAGGAAATTCAGTTTCCCATGTAATGGCGCCCATAGGTGCCTAATGATTATCTGAAGCTAAAATGAGGGAGGAGAACACTAAATCCTAAATTCTTTATGGCTATATAGAAGACCTTTAGCCATTCAAAGCAACCCTTTAAGGGACTAATCTCAAACAGCATAAGCTTGCCATTGATTTCTGAAGGCAGGGGATATTTGGAAAAGGTGAACAATCTTAAAATGCTTGTTAAGAATCAGAGATAAATTAGATTTTAAGGAATGCCTTAGAGGTGGATCATTGTGAGAAGGAATAGGATGAAACTTACCTTTGTGATATTGAAATACAAGGAAGAATTCATAAAAATCTAATATACTTGAATAATTTTGGACAAATTTAAATAATACTAAATTGGAAAGAGAGGTATAACAGTAAGATTTTGATAGAAATAAACTCTCCATTTTTCATTACTCACATCCTTGATTCCTAATGATTCCTAGCTCTATAAAATAAAATGAGTAAGTAATGACAGCTCAATTTCATACTCTTCAGCAGTAGTAGCTGGGTCTTGCTCACAAATGAGAAAGCTTGAAGCCCAGATCATTCCAAAGTTCCCCCTGCAACAGTGATTGTGCATTTGCATTACTGTACATGTTTTTTGTTGAGAGCCAACAACCCATTCAGTGCCTTTTGAAGCACAAGTGTGTTATTTTTAAAAGATTAATGGCTCTGCAGAGTGGTAACATACATAATTAGGAAGCTTGTATTTCCACATTTAACCTAATTCAATGCCCTTCACTTCAAAGAAATGTAGAATTTGGCATTCTAGCTGAGTTCTGTCAAAACATGAACCAAAGTAGTTATAAAAGAAAGTAGAATGAAAGGAAGACTGAACTTAACTTGATCTAGTTAGAGTCAAAGGCACCTTTTCATCAAGTAAGACAGGTGAAATTATGAAGAACATTGATATAATTGTGAAATCTGGAAAAATTAGGAACAGTAACACATAAGGAAGGCTATGGCTAATGGCAGCATTTATGATAGGTACTTGAAAGGTAATGGAGCCTGCAGTGGTTAGCATGGCAATAAGCTAAAGCTAAGCCATTATAGTCAAAATACTATGTAACTGTAACCAGCAGGTAGGTACCATAAATTATAAGATTACTGCACAGGATATTTGAGATGTCTGAATAGCTGTTTCTTGTTTAGCCATAAGAAATAAAAAACACAAATGCACCAGAGAGCATCAAGTCTAGCTATAACCTTTATATTTGTATTTTCTTTGATTAGTGTGGGACATGGCTTTTATTTCCACATTAACGTTTTATTTTTCCCCACTGTGTCTATATCTAAATTGGTCCTGATTATGTCTGAAACCAGGAATTGTAAGGGAATACAAATATGGTGTGTTATGGTATGCAAATGTTTAGCATATTTCATCCAATAGTTGTGGTTGAAATATGGATTGTAACAACTTGTTATAAAACTTGTGTTAAACTTTTTTCTTTCACTACTATTCATCCCTGAGAGTATTTTAATGATTGAAAAGTAATTCTAAGAGTGTGAAAAATATTTATTTCAGGTAATAGATATCAGAGTAGCAAGTGTATGTGAGGAAAAAGAGCAGGGAAAGCATCCTCTGCAAAACCAGGATGTAGTAAGTAAAACACAGATATCATGGGAGGTAAAGCATCTTGCAAATTTTAGGGACAAGAAATTTTGGCTTGATAAACACATAGATAAAATTCCTAGCTAGTTCTAGAAATTCCAAGAGGAACTAAAATCTTTCTAAGTAATAGTTCTTTAAAAATGGGTCTTGAGTAAACTGCCAACAAGTGCACAACAGTATGTCATGCGCTAATATAAGCATATTGGAAAGATACAAGAAAGAAAATTCCTTTTGAAAAAGCTTTTCCTAGTTTTTATTGGTAAAATAATAATAATGGAAACATAGACAATTCCTCTCCCCTCTACTGGTGAATCATGTGCTCTGTCTAGGTCTGGGCTCCCCAGCAGGACAAACTGAAGCCAGTCTAGCGAAGCACATGAAGATGATTAAGGGCTTGCAACACCTTTCATATGAGGAAATGCTGAGAGAGCTGGGACTGTTCAGCATGGAGAAAAAAGGCTCAGGCTTATCCATGTGTACAAACACCTGATGGTCAGATGGGGAGGGGAGCAAAGGCAACAGACGGTATTTACTATGGCTTGTTTTTATGAGTACCTTTAATGGATGTTGCATGAAAAAATTAGGAGTCTTGGTAGATGTAATGCAGCTCATTTTAAATAACTAAATCATTACAAATAATGTAAAAGTTATATAAGGTTAGACTAGGAAGAAAATGTTGCTATGAATAGATTAATGGAAAAGACAGAGTTCTGGAAATCTCTTCTAACAAAATCTGCCATGGTAAAAAAATTTAAATTTTGCGCATCTTCTGCTACTGAAATAAAATATTGGAGTGGACATAATCTTCATCAATTGAATTCTTGTTGATGTCCACCATCTCTGTAGTAAACACTGGTGAGGCATAGGAAGAGGGAAAGGAAAAAGCTGGTGAACAGCAATGATGTTTGGCAAACTTTCATAAAAGATTTGATAATGGCAATCACGATACAAATATCTACAGCTGTGGAAAAGTTCAAAGGACCTCTGATAGTAAATATAATTAGTAAGAAGTCCAGAATGGCCATTGACTATAATCTGTATCCTATAAGGGTTTTGTTTCTTTCTTTATTTTTTTTCTAAACCAACCATGCTTACATTAGTAGTTTGCACACTAATTGCTCACAGGTCTTGCCTACTTCTTGACCCAGCCACTACAATGACTCAATTGCAATCTACTAGAGAGCATGAGGCTGCATTGTATTACTGCTTGTTATGTGATCTTCTTTTTACTTCTCATCCAGATGTAATATTCAAACAGTAACACTCACACTATTTTTCAGTGTAAGACAGCTTCCATGTTGTTGTTATTTTCTCAAGACCACAGGTTTAGATAGCAATTCTTGATTCATGGGAGAGGTTTCCAGCTGAAATGTGCAGTCCTAAGGAGAAACAGTATGTGAATTTCATATTTTCAGCTGCTTTTAGACCATTAGACTTTGCAGACAGAAAAGCACAACAGTACCTTTACATCAATTCAAAAGTTTACAGAAAAGAATTACAGCAAGGCACATAGTATTTCTTTGGCTTGCTTCCTAAGCCAAGCTCTTCCTAAATAGTATGACAATCTCTCAATGCCTTCAGTAAAACGAAAAGTAAGGAAACTTTGGAAGTCCACATAAACACCTGTAGAATGAGCTAATATTCTTTCTGGTTATCAGTTGATGAGAATGTATGGTAAGGTGACTTGGGGATGTGCTAAAAAACTAAAGGAATGGACTGGAATGATGGCACAATTTGAAAATCTGATGCACAACAGGATTTGAATTAGATAATTTTAATATGTTACTTAGTCACTGTGATACCCTTCAGTATTTACTTATCAAATAACACAGAAGAGGATTTTTTTACCACACCCCATGGGAAAAACACTTGAATATGACTTGATAAAATTGACCTTTACTTATACATAGTGACTTTTACATGACAGTATTATGATAAACTGACTCTAGCTTCAGATTTATTACTCAACCCTGACCTTTGGTAATATTAGAATATTGCTTTCAACCAGACTAAATAATAATGTCTCTGTGAATGTAAGGAACTGGCAGATCCGAGATGTCAATTGCCATCTCAATTTTCCTTTCACCTGGGACTACAGCATGTCACAGTGCTTTATTGATCTGAGCGTCATTAGAGTTCAGTGTTATAACTCTTCAGTTTTCCACACAGTGCAATACAGTTCACTGTAAAAGGCATGAAGCATGAACTGGGGCATGACCCCAGTCACTGGCCAAGAATTTTGACACTGGTCAAAATCTGAAATGTTTATTTCATCAGAAATAAGTATTTTGATTTTTTTTCCTAAATTGGAACATGCAGCCAAAATATCTTTGGAATGATATTCAAAATGATCCTTCCAAAATGATTAGTGCTGGGTATTGTCCTGGTTTAGGGTCACCCTAGGACAGGTATTTGGTATATACTGGAAAAAAAACCTGTTTGAGATTTAAACAGCTGAGTTTTCGAGTTACTGGAATGCTTCAAACAATAACGCCGTTGCAACTACGTTGCACTCCTATTTTGTATGGCATAGTAAAATATTTTGATTTCATGATTTAATGTAATATTCATTTTTTTTGCAATACTATTATAATTATTTATATTATGTATCCTATTCCAAAGAAACTTCTTGACAACTTTTTTATTATATGTCAGTGAAGTTGATAGATTTTGCTGATATGTTTTGATTTAATAAAATCAGTATCTGTTGTTAAAAACCGTTTGGGTAGGCAGAAAATTTTCAATCTGCTGCAAGCTAGAGTATAGCAATGAATAAAAGCATCTTCTTGCAACTTCCACCCATGCTTCAGAAGAATTAATGGAATGGAATGTCGTTCAAGTGGTGCAGCAGCTTCACGTGGCCTTGCTTTTCAGATAGGAACTGAAATCAGTAGGATTCTTTCTTTATGACTATGATTATAATCCCATAGAAAGTTGCATTATTGAAATAATCATTCATTTTTGTAACATGTACATGAAGATTAAAGAAGTTGACATACCATTGGTGCCAGGATTCTTCTGGATGCCAAAGCACATCTCTGCTGCATTCAGGCCTCAAACAAATTTTGAAGTATAGAACCATAGAACAGTTTATGTTGGAAAGGACCTTGAAGATTGTCAAACTCCAACCTCGTTGCCATGGGTAGAGACACCTCCCACTATACCAGGTTGCTCAAAGCCCCATCCAACCTCCCCTTAAACACTTCCAGGGATGGAGCTTCCACTGATAAGGACAGCCGAAAAAAACAGCATTTTACTCACTTGATAAGGATAGTAGAACAGAGCGACATTTACTCTTGTCAAGGACAGTAGAACACAACTTTGGAGAAATAAATAAAGTATGCAACTTAGGCAAACAGAAATTATGCAAAATGCAAGCAGAACACCAGCTCAGCTCTGCAAAGCTGACAAAGCAGAAGTTTGTCAGCCTTGCAGAACAACAATATTGTGATCACTCAAAAGCAGGGGTCGAGGAACAGCCACCTAAAAGGACCCTGGCCATTGAAGACAGCCCCCCAGAGAACCACATAAGGACTTCTGACATATAGGTCAGACTTCTGTTGGAAGGGTGTGACTGTGTCAAATAAAGCCAAGGAAGTGGAGTAGCTAATGAATATGTTCAGGGTGTATGATAGAAACTCTGTTCCAACATTTGTCACACTCAAATGGAGGAAGGATCCCTCAAGTGGCCAGCATGCTGTAATAAAGAATACCTGCTTTCTAATACTCAAAACCCTGTTAGAAAGTTTCTATCCTGCTGATTTCGGTATCACCACAGCCTTCCTGGGCAACCTGTTCCAGTGTCTCACCACCCTCACAGTAAAGAATTTCTTCTGTATATCTGACCTAAGTTTCCTGTCATTCAGTTTGAACCCATTCCTTCTTGTCTCATCAGTACAGCTCCTTGTGAAGAGTCTCTCTCTGGCTTTCTTCAGAGACTGGAAGGCTGCTATGAGGCCTCCAGCAAACCTTCTTTTCTCCAGGCTGAACAACCCCAACTGTCTCAGCCCATCTTCATAGCAAAGCTCTAATCCTCTTATCAACTTCATTGCCTCTCCTGGACTTGGTCCAACTTTTCCATGTCCTCCTTATGTTGGGGACTCCAGAACTCTATGAATATTCATAAAGCTGTTAGTTGTTGCATCTTACAACAGCTTGTCATATATTTCTGATCACCCTACTGCTGCATGGGTGTCTTCTCTATCCAAATTATTTTTAGGGTATTTGCATTCATTGAGCATGAAACTTTAGCGGGTAGGTATCCATAATATATGTATACATATTTTATCAAGGTTGTTAATGACTTCTAGAAGACACATTGTTGGATTTCTTTACTTGTTCAGTGAAATTTAGTTAGCAGTGAAAAAAGAATGTCTCCATAGGTTAGCAGTGCTTTTATGGTTTAGTATTTTCTCCAAATTAAATACATGTTGATGGGGGTTTTGATATTTTAGGCAATTTTGTGTGATTATTTTAGGTGTACATTTTTCCTTTCTTATTCATGGTGGATAGAAGCATTGAAAGCTACCAAAGCAACTTAAATAAGAATGGAGGTAAAATAAAAAAAACAATTATGCTGTCTTATAAATAGAAATCTCTCTCAAATTTACATTTGTTAAAACTTAATTTTGTAATTATTATAGTTGAAACCATACTCAGGTATTGCACATAATATTTTATACTTTGAAACCTGATGTAAAAAATTCACTGGCAGTCATTGAACCATCACAAAGAGGTCTCCAGTCATCTTGCTTTAAAATCAGAACTGTTTACAACAGATACAGGATTTTACTAGTTTGATGGCAGCAACAAGGTTACCTTTAAAATGTTTGTGTTAAAACAAATGTGCTTTCTGGAAAAAAATTCATCATGTGATGCATTGAAAACAGCCATCAGTCAGCAAAATGGTCATAGAAAAATATTCCAACAGCTACTGTTCACTTTATTTGACTGATCTGATAAGACCAGTATGCCAGAAGCAGTTTGTTATTCCAAGAACTCTAAACTTCATCTCACTTAAGGAAAAAAAATTAAACAAATCAATTGTCATTCTCAGGTCTTTAGAAGACTCTGCATCTTATTTTACAAAGCAAATACTTGTTCCTATTATGATGGAGGAAATAAAAATGCAACTTCTGTGTAGAAATTACTGCTTAGCTTATTTCTATTTTATGAGCATTTCTTCCCCCTGACTGAGAGCGCAGCTTAATTGCTCAATAAAAGTGTAAGGTTTTAAGACAAAAAACCTACTATAAAATTAAATGAGATTAAAAAAATGTATGCTAAACAATGTGTCAGTTCATTGCACCAGAGCTGGTGGCCTTGAGAGCTGAGAATTAGAGGGTCAGATTCATTAAAACTGTATTATGTCAGATGAAGTTGAGGCAGCATTTTGTCCTAAGTTTACAGCATATTCAAATTCAGCAAAACTGACACAAAAATTTTGTGGAACTGATCACTACTGGGAATTTGAGGACTTTATTCACAGATAACCACATCTTCCCAAATGAAAATAAAGTCAGATTGCAACACTTTTTTAGGGGGGGACTTTGGGCTTTGTGACGTTTTTTCTGTGAATTTCATTTATTGGGCAGTGACAAGGTAGACAAACTGAATTCTCCCTGTGTGCTCTGCTGTTGAAAATTAATGAGAAAAGTCTGTAATGCCTAGGTTTTAAAGCTCCTGAGAAGATGATGATGGAGATGCACCACGGGGGAAAGATTTTTGCCTGTAGCACTCAGAGATTCACAGATTTGTGAATAAAGCCAGTGCCTGACAGCTGGAGAAGACGGCACTCCACAAGAGCTCCCGTCAGCTATTGCCTTCCCTTCATGAGGCACTTGGTATTTCTGTGCTGGAAGAAATGCTTCAGCTTTTCTAACCTTCAAACCATAACCAGGGCATGTTTTCATACCCATTTCAGCACCCTGTCAAAACAAGAGTGGCTTTTCAGGGGCTGTGACCAAGCAGTGGTCAAAGGGACACGCCCAGGACTGGTGCCTAGACAAGGTTTTCCTTTTCCTCTGCCTTTAGAGGAGATGGACACTCCTGGTTCAGGTGGGCCTTTGGTGGCAGGAGGCCATGCCTCCTGGCTGGCTGTCACAGGGAGCAGACCCTGAGAAACCATTGATGAGACAGTTTGAGGTCAAGCAGAATTTTCCAGTTTTATTTCGATATAAAATCACAAAACTTAGGAGTGATTGCTGTTGTGAGGTTTTTTTAGAATTACTTATATAAACCAAAGCAAAATTCAGGGAAAATTGCTTTATAAGGCAATGTGATATTAAATTTTAAATTGTAAATCCTTTCCATAATCCTCACCAGGATTAAAGAATATTGATTAATGAAATATTATGGACATTTTTACACATATTTGCTTTCAGTTTTTTTAATATATATTTCATTGTGTGTTAAATCCTTGCATCACTAGAGAGCCTAAAATAGCCCGCTTCTAAAGCTGAAGCCAAATTGACTTCATTATAGTAGAAATGGCAAACTTTATTCTACCTTTTTTTTTTTTTTTGGTACCTCATAAATTTCTGTCTGCCACTTATCTTTGTTCTACACTCTAGAGAAGAAAGAATTCCATACTAGTAAGTCCAAATTGAGTATCAAGTTAGACTCTCTGGCCCTACCATCATCCTCAGCTAGGGAGACAGGACTTTTTCTTACAGGTTGCACCCTTGAATCTCAGTCATGTCTGTGGTCAGAGAACTATAGATATTTACAGGAATATGCTGGCAGAATCTCACAATTCTTATAATCTGTTATTAAAATTCTGTTTTGTGGATATTTAATGAATTTATGGAATTCCCCCTTGATGAATAGTTACATCACAACACACAGCTGAGCAGAAGGTGGCACAAATTTTGAGTCACTGACTGATTCGGGTTGAAACATTTACCAGTGAGGAGCACTTATCTGGACTTCAGTTACCCTGTTTGATGCTTCTGTGATTGATTCTGTTTCCAGATGGCCTCTGAATATTTGCAGGGATAAGAATATATGCATAAAGCACGTGGAAAAATTCCTCTTCAAGTAATGGAAAAGGAGAAAAAGGATCCCACTTGGAAAAGCTCTGGGTAATGATAAGCATTGTTGTTTCTCTCCAACCTTGTTGCAACCTTGTAAAACGCCAATAAGAGTAAGCTGACTTGTCAGTTAATGACTGCAGTTTGTCTAACATATATTCCACACCTGAAAAGAAAAGAAAAAATATTTTCATTTATGCTTTTTAGAAGTGCTGGTTTTGAACATGGTAAAAGCAATGATCTGGTGTTGCAGTTCCAGAGCAGAAAAGTGCTGCTGGCTTGCATGGGAGTTCTCAGATTGCCACTGAAAAATTCAATTTTGGATTAATCTGATGCTTTTTCTCGTTCTACGTATTTTATTTTATTTTATGTATTAAAAGGTGAAGACACTAATTTTTCTGGCAACTTCTAGCACTTCAGAAAAACCCCAAAACATCTCTCTTGCTTTGTTTTAGAATCTGGCACCTTTTATTCAAATAAAAGAAGTCCTGGTATCCAGTCCTGGTATCCACACCACTTATTACAAACATTATGTGGATGCTGAAACTATTGTGACTATTTTTAGGACTATATGCTTTTGATTTTCTGCATATATATTTCTTTGTCAAACTCTTGCATCACTGGAGAACCTAAAACACCTTCAGATCTATGTAGGCCAAATATTTTCCTTCTCTGTTCAATAGTCCCTAGTTGGACCAGGGGCTTTTAATAGCTCTTGATAATTGATTATATACAAAGACATAAACTATGTTTGCCACTGGGATTGTAGCCAGATATTTATTTTTGCTAATTTTCCATTATTCTTTTCCTTTTTGTTGTGAGTCAGATCAGTCAAATATTTATTAGTGTAATAAGATCTGATTGTACTATTGGCATCTGAGTAAGAGGTGCATGCTTTCCTGCATAGAACCTTTATTAAGAAATGCTCTATGATTCTCTGAATAAATTAATCATTCAGAATTTAAAATTCTTTAAATATTATTTGAGTAACTCAGTGTATTACCAAAGAATTCTTTCACCCTCTTTGATATTCCCAAGTCTTTTGATTTCTTGGCACACCCAGAAAGCTTCACCTCAAGTGATCAAGGTTGTGAATGACTTAAAACATTGTGGGAATTGCCTTCTATCCTGATAAAATCATATGGTAAGTAATGCACTCATTCATTCTGAATAAACTTTCAAATTGGAAGTTAGTTGGCACTGAATCTTCCACAATGTCATTTTCTGAAGCAGCCTCAGTACTCAGTTTGAACCACTTTGCCATGCTTTTTGCTGCATAAATTATTAAGTTTTACTTTGATGTTTTATTTCATTTTAGAAAATATCAATCACCAGTTGGAAGGAACCCTACTGTTCTTCAGTCTGGGGGACTCAGCAGACAGAAGTGAAGAAACTTTTTTATTTTGCTCTGCCAAGACTGGGTCAGTCAATTAAGCAGGCAAAGTATTGAAGAGCTATCCACCTTCACCCTAGAGCAGAGAGAGATAATTCTTTGTTCTTGGCTGTTGTATTTTATGTAATTAGGATATATTTTTTCAATCATTCTGGATGCATTCAAGTTGTAAGTGGCTCAGGATGCACACAGTGAATTATTATACTGTTGGCCTATACTGGAAGCTTTATGAGCTGTTCTGCATCCTGATTTGTTAGAGGAAGATGAAACCCCATAAAAGTCAAGCTGAAAGCTACAAAAAACATTACTGCTTTGTTTTTCCTATTTATGAAGCACTGAACTGTAGAGTACTCTAATGATAGCTTGTATTAATTTTAACAAACTTGAAAATCTTGCTGACTAGTCTAACATTTAGGTCCTTTTTCATTCTCTTTCTCACCAACCTTTAGCTTTTTGCTGGAGGCACCACATTTGTTATGTTAGCGTAAGCAGATAATTACAAGCAGTTGTAAAATGAAACACCGACACTGGTAAAACTGAAAGTCTTTTAAAAGTTTCATCCCACTCAGCTACAAAAAAAAATCAATTTAAATTAAAATATATGGATTGTGAACATATCAGTTTTATTAAAATCTTTTTGTTTGTTTGTTTGTTTGCTTTGCTTTTTAAATAGCTTCAGTTCTGTTAAAAAATATAGAAAACATTCTGTTTCCTTAAACTAGCATTTTTGGTTCTTGTTTTCTACTTACACCTGAACACTGGAATTTGCCTTCAGAAACTACCCATGGGATTTGGGGGGAAAAAAAGTATTCCCTCTTCTCACAGACTGGTTTTTAACTAAAGGTTACACTGCCTAGCAGTTGAATCTCAGGTGATCCTGAGTTGTCTGTTGGAGGTGATCTTTAGCCTTTTGTAAGCAGGGCTTTATTTTGCAAAGACACAGGGGATGTGCTGTAGGGGGGGTAGGTTATAATGCCTGATGTGTTGCACTGAAGACTTGAAGAAAAGAACACTAAAGAGGGAATAATCAGTGTTAAGAGAATAGCATGGGCACAGCAAGTACCTCCTCATCAAATAAGTTTAGGACATGAAAAAAAAAACTGTTGGTTCATGCAAAACCTTAACCTGCAGCTGCATCTGCTGATGCTGCTTCAAACTTTATTTATGTCTAGGCAGAATATGTTTTATGTATGTCCTGCAAACATTACAGCTCTTAATGCTTTCTTTGGCCTTTGTTCTGTATCCCATTATCCTGTGTGTGAAATCCATCTTGGGAGCAGACATTGGGCACAACATTACATGAGGCTCAATGAAGTTGTTATAGTAAAATTTAATGGGATGTGGACTATGTGCTGGCCCTTTTCCAAGGATGAATTTTCCCTTTTTTTTTTGCTTGAATTTCTGATTTCTTCCTTTGTGAAAGCTCCTCTATTTCTGTTAAGGTGTCCTTGTGCTCCTTAGAAATTAATATGTATTTTAGTCCTTCACTAAAAATGTGACAAGAATACTAGCAACAAGGTAACGTCTTTTCTATTCTTTTATCTTAGTGAGACTACTTGCAGAAAAGTAAAAAGAAGGAAATTCAAATTTGCTGGCACTTCATAAATATTATTTGTAAATCATATCCTCAAAATCATATTCCTTTTTTGTTTTCTTCCTGTCCCATTTTAAGATCAGCACATGCCCCAGGGGACCTTGCAAAAATTGGAAATGTTTTAGGACCACTTTTTTTATTTCCATGCTATGCAAAAGAGTAATCAATATTGCAGCACAGTGGTTCTTTGATCCCCTGACTTTATTATGCATGGAAAATGTGTATTGCATCCACAGGTTTTTACTAAGCTTGTCTTCATATGATTCTTGGTAAACAGAACAATGTCCTGTCTTAAATCAGCAAAAGGGGATGTATTTTATAGTAATCATTTTTTAAACACCAAGTAACAGAATTCACTTTTACAGTCTGCTTAGCACTGACCTATCAATGCTTTTGTATTATAATGTAATAATTTGCTGTCTTTTCCAACTATGGTAGTAATTTTAAAGGACTTTTTCACACAATAAGTGTGTCTGCAAGTATTTATGCATATTCAATTCTATGTATGCTTCATGGAGGTCACATATTCAAGGAGAGCAGATAGTTCAGGAAAAAATCCTATACACGCTCAAGAACAAATTATTTATGACACAGTTTATCCTGATAGAAATAGAAATCAAGTATATTGAGTGAAAGGAAAAATTTTAGGCTAAAGAAAAAATACTTCAGTTGTTGTCCTTGCATTAAGAGGAGAAACAGTAACCATATACAGTTTTCCAGGATTATTAAAATAGCCTACTGTTAGAACTGTGTAAACAACTGTGAATTGCAAGATAGAAATAAGGCATATGGCAAAGTGGTTGAATATCTTATTGCAGGAATTGTAAACTGATTTCACTTTAGGTCAGTTATTGACATTCCCCAGAACTCAAACCATAGCTTCAACAATCCTTCAGCAATATTCTGCATTTGTCTCCAAAATTGTGTATTACTAATTTTTTAAGAAGGAAAATTTTGGTTTAATTTTTAAAAAGGAAAAATTCCCTTGCATTTTCAAAGTAGTTCTAAGAGGCAAAACAAAAAGAAAGTGCTTTATAGCAAGCTAAATAAATGACTGAAAGAAGAGAAGGTTGTTGCTTCCAACTTCTTTCTTATGTCACAGTTTCAAATGCGATTAACTGGTTGTTACACTGTGTAATAAATATGCTTCAACTGAAGAAGTGTTCAATTGGCTGTTAACACTTTAAATTAATCAGTGTGTACCTCACAGCCAGCTAGAATTCATTTTTGTGACTGTAAAGTGCCATCTCTGTCATCTTCTACTACAACATATATACACAGTATTCTCTACAAAACCTTTAAAATAGCTCTAAAGTGATCTCCAGGGACCATACTTGTCATGAGACAATTACTGTCCTGTGCTATATGAAACTCTTGACTGCTCTTCCTCTTCTAGGGTACCCCAGGAGAATAATCACTGTATAACAATGTCTTTTCTATTGTGATTTAATATCTTCTTATGCTGATTGATAAAGCAGTCAGAGATTAAATGAATTTCTCTTGTTGCAGTAGTTTCATGGGACAGTTTGAAGCAAAAAGACATTGGGCAGTGGTGCTCAGAGGTGTTCAGCTGTCCTCCTTTCTGAAACCAGGCTTCAGCTACCTACATTTAAAAAGGTGTGAAACGTGACATTGGGTAAGCTCGTTTTTCTCAACCACTTTTTGTAACCAGGTTTAAGATCTCCCCAGCTGTTTCTTAGCTGCACAAAGCATAGCTGCTGATATGGTTATTGGATCTTTACATACCTGTGTGGTATATAAACACACAGGTGGAGAAGAGGCTGATATTCAGCACTGAGCAAGTCACAGTTTGGGTCACCACTGCTAGCTGGGCTTGGGTTGTGCAAGTGACCCAGATCCCCAAATACTGGAGGAGGTAAATCAGGATGAACTGTGCAGGCTGACTTCACTGAGCAGGGAGGGGGAGGGAAATTCCTGAGGAAACCTCTGGTTATGTGTACTTTTTCCTGGGAGAATGGCACAACTGCTTCTCTTAGGCTCTCCAAGGGATGGGATATTCATCTTGGTCAGACTAAAACTTGGAACACAGCTTCTGGGGCTAAAAAGTTGCTGTTCCTGGCCACTTGCCACTAGCACTAAGGTTCAGGTTTATACATCAGTATTTCATGGAACAGTTTTTCACCTCACTTCTCTCCCAGCCTCTGTGGTGCCCAGGCCCCACAACAGCACCTCCTCATTCAGGGGACAAAGCCTGCATTATTTTGTAAGATTTAATTATATATTTTTGTAAGATTTTAAAGGATTTATATCCTTAAAAAGACTATTTTGAAAAGAAAAAGGAACCAGGTCAGAGACAGCTGGAAAGCACAGGAGTTGAAAAAAAAAAAGCATTCAAAAATGCAAACTAATATTTTAGTTGTCAAAAAAAAAAAGACTGCTTCTTAAATATAGGATATTAGTTTAGTGAATGTTTTTTTGACTACATGTTCTTTTGAAATACATGCACCTCTTCACAAAAAAAAAGTAAAAAACCCCCAAAACCAACACCTTAATTTTTATTTTTATATAATTCAGCAAGGAAGCATATGAAAACAAGGCTGGAAAACATTTAATTCATTGTTTGATTTATTTGGAGAAGAAAAGTAAAGTGAAATTTTCTGATTTTTCACTCTCCAGATGAAAGAGAAAAAAAGAATAATATACCAGTGATTTCTGATGAAGTTTTTGATCTTTCCTTAAGATATTTATGAAACTATTATCTTTATTTCCCCTTTTTCTTCTCCTATTATTTGATATGTGGGAAAATTAATAAAAGAAATCACATACACCAAAGCAGCCCATAACTGCTGCATACTCAAATTGATAAATGTGAACCATACCCAGTGTGATATTTAACAGAAATGAAAATATGAAGGTACTAAAGTCATATCTCTTTTTTTTCCTCTTCATTGGTTCTGTTATTAAATGAAATCTGAATATGATGTATCTTCACAATGGACTCTTACATACTGAAACACCATTTAGCATTATTAAAATGTGAGTTATTCCTGTAATTGGAATTTTTTTCTACACTAAAACAATGATTGATGTACACAATATTCACTTGATAATTCACAGAAATACAGTAACAGTAAATTTCTAAAAGCCATTAAGTTGTCTTTTGTTAACATTGAAATTACAAGCAAAGAATACTTATTATATTAATAAAACGGATGCATATATAATTGAGATTGAGGTAGAAACTAATATAAACTGAATTAAAATGTATTTTTACATATAATAAGCTTCTAATAATACTTCTGCTTGCTTAGGCAGCACAAGCTCAATCTATGCACCTTGATGCAGAAGTGAAAATATATGTTTAGGTTAAACAATGCTAAGTTAATAGTTGTACTCAATGATCTTAGAGGTGTTTTCCAACTTTAAAAGATTCTATATCACTGAAAAACTTATGAGAGAAGGGAAGTTTTATAACTGGAAAAGCCAGCTCAGTGCTTCTTTCTTTCATGCTTCTGCAGAGTGGTTTCTCTGTTCTCCACGTAGAAAACAAGAACTTTTTGCCACCTTATTGTTATGTTGGTTGTCATCAGTGTAAGATCCTGAAGATCATAAAGAAGGTCTCAGATGCTGTGGTAACCGTGACTTATGAGCCTGGCCAATCACTAAAAAATCACTTTATCATTTGAACAAAATGAAAAATGTACTTGCTTGTAGAGACAAAGAAAACTGAAAGTAGTCAGAAAAAACTGGAAGGATGATGTGCACAAAGCAAAGATAAGCACAGAATGTAAGTGAAACAGTGTTGTGGTGACATGCAGTGAAGAGTTTTATAGATAATTGAAAGCAAGTGACTTGCAGAATCAACTTAAAAGCAGGAATTATATAAAGCCTCCCCATTCTTGTCAAGAAACAATTTGCCATACTTTGGCAATGTTTAGAAAATACTCTTTTAAATTATTTCTACCACCACTTTTTTGATTATTATTACCTATTCTCAATCATAAAGGCAGAATGCTCAGTATGTGAGGGAAAATGTACGATGAAAATACTTTAGAAATCTCTGAAATTGAGGTGAAAGATGTCCCAGCCCATGCTGGGGGCATTGGAACCAGATGGTCTTTTAAGATCTCTCATAACCCAGGCCATTCAATGACTCTGTTCAGTCTTACTGTAATCATCCAAAGTTTCCTACCTCTTTGTAGGTTACAAAAGAGAGGCTTCTTGTGTTTTTGGGAACTTAGACATCTTGGATTCCAATTATTGTAGTTTCAGTGAAGTACCATGTGCTAAATATTTCTCTAATGTTGCTAGTTTAGGATTGTTTCTTGGAGAGAAAATTCTCTGTATAAAAGCAAAGCACTTTCTTTCAAAAACTGCAGTTGTTTGAAGCTATTACAATGTTATACCATAGCTTTGTCAAATTTTCATAGAAAACTTCCTAGAGTGTGTTTCTAAGTAAATGACATATCTGTTGCGTGCAGATGTATGAATGCTATTTCTAGGCAAATAGTGGCACTGAAGTCCTGTTCTGTTTCCTTCTGGAATTCCAAATAATCTTCCTAAAACAATGTTTTCTATCTATGCTCAGGCTTTTGGCATAAGGAGTAAGAGAACCAAAGTGCAGGAAAGGCTTTGCTTCTCTGAGACTCTAGGTTTCCCTAATTTGTTCCCAAATACATTAATTTACCAGATGAAGCGATAACAATGGGAGTTTTGCCATTGCTCAGTGGGATCAAGGCTGCTCACCAATCCACTGCCCATAATTCAATGGCACTGTGTCAGCAGCAGAAAAACCCCAGCCTTTTCTTCACATACAACAAGCCTGCATCTTTTCTTTCTACTGCTTTGTAAAATAAGTGAAATATGCACACCTGAGCATCCAGCTGTTACTGTTGGCAAGCCTCCACTTGCACAAGTTAAGGAGGTGCAGGGTTACAAATTAGCACCATCATAGTGAGAAAATGATTCCTGTGTTCTTTTTTGATTATTATTCCGAGTTTCTTCAGGTGTAGCAAAGCATAAAACTATGTTTTGGTTCTCTTCTGGATGGCAGGACTGACCTTCAACCAAATATTTAAGGAACACTGCAGAGCCTGATGTGCTCCACACTGCATGATTTGATGGGAAGGAAGCCTACCTCTACAGGAGGCCATCGAGAAAGTAAGATAAAGCAGCACTCTGAAAAGAACAGCAGCAGGACATATCTCAAAATATTATCAAAGGAAAAGTGTTTTCTTAAAGGGCAGCAGTCTCTATTGCAGAGGTAATACATTTGCATTACAGCATTTTAGAAGGCACGTGATTTTCAGTGTGGTATCATGGCATTCAAACAAAATGCCACACAAAAAAAGGGGGTTTTATAACCTATTGTATGTCTTTAAAACCTGCTTGAAAGTGTATCTGCCACTATGAAAAACTTCAGCAGTTTGAAGTTCTGCAGCTTTCTCACCCAAACAAAAAAATATTTCTTTCCCCTTTAAAGAAAGGGACACAGATAAGTATTAGAAGTATTATCTGGGACTTTAACTATAGGTGTTGTATAGAGCAGATGTGGTGACAGCACATTGTAAAAAATATTTCTTTCCAGTCCCATTTATTTTCTTCAGAATGTATTTCTGAAAGGGCTATCTAGGCTCTTACATATACATGTCAGGAACACTATTTTTAAAGAAAGGATTCATAAAACACTTTAAATTTTGATAGTTGCACACATACTGTCATATAATATTTTAGTGTGTATTTATGAAATGTTTGAATGTTCTATGATTATCATACTTGAATGTATAACATCAAGACTGAAGGCAAAGGAATGTCAGAAGAGATACATTATGAGAATAAAAATTACATAAAACTAGCCTTCTAAGAAACAGTCAGGCATGGCTCTGGCAAATGTCAAAACATATTATGATTATCATGTTCAAATTCATATCTGAATTATGCTATTGAGTAACTATGCCATGAACCCTGTGCTTGTCTGAATGTAAAATAATCTTTCCCTCAGATTTAGCCAAAATTGTTTGCATTACTCTGGGCTTTAATTGTAACATGATAAAATGAACATAAACATCTAAATTTGAATGAAGTTCATATTAGGTGTCCTGTTTAAAAAAAAAAAAGCTAATTCTCCCTTCCCCATGAAATAAAAACCCACCTCCCACATAATAAAAAATATAGCCATGACTAGATTTATTAAAAATATTTGCCAAATTATTCCAGTTATCGACAAACCAATTCAAAATCCAAATGCAAATATATGATATGAGCTCTTAACTGTCCTGGTTTATCTGAGCATGATTTGATTGCCTAAGCACCCTCTTCTGCCTAAGTGCTGTAGCATTAGAAATGTAGCAATACAGTTGCTGATGGTCCTACTTGTTACAACAACAGTCCTTCACTGCTGAATCCCATCTCTGACAGGTGCCACTCACAGGTGCATGGGGAAAACATACTGAACATATATCTAGAGTAGAGGCATGATCCTTCAGTATTTCCTCCAAAAGTCCATAATTTATATTTTATTATGATTTTTTTCTCCCATATCATATATACTAGCTTTTGGTGGATATCCTTTTGTTACTTCCTTCATCATGTCTTATCCCATTTTGGTTACTACTAAATGCCAGAACATACTTATCTGATTTACAATTGTTATTTTCTTTCACTTGCTTTAAATCTGCTGCTTGATAGTTTAAGGGCATCAAATAGTTCATGTGTTTCAGCATAAAAAAGTGAATAGATTTTTTTTCCACTTATTTGAGAGCCTCCATAGGGGTCTCTATCAGATTCTCTCCAAGTCATCCCTTTTCCAAAGTGGATAATATATAGCTGCCTATATGTTTTTATATAGAAGCTACACATTGGTTTGTCTCATCACCTTTTGTTTGATGTCCAGGGTTGTTTTTCTTTTTAATTTTTAAAAATTATTAATTGAAGTGTGTGTAACAGAATTTATCAATTTTCTTTGTGCATTGTTGCAGAATAACCTAAATTTCTCTAGGAAGCTGAAATTCCAGCAGTGATCTTCCTTTCCTCTGGCACTAAAGCTGATTGAAACTATAAGTAATCTACTTAACGTGCTGGCAATTTCACATTGAAATATTGAGCAAATATCACATGATCTGTGTGATTTATTACTATTCAATTTATTGATCTCTTATTGAGAATGATTTATTAGCATGTCTGACAGAAACAATTCCTCAGACTTATCTCCTGTAAAGAGTGGTCTGGGTACAAGCTTCTCTTAGCTTCTCTGTATTGAAATGCTCAATTTTCTTCCCATAGCATCCCTTTCTGTACCTACAGATCCATTCACCCTAAAATCAGAGATACTTGTCACAGGATTGCAAGGCCATACAGCTGTTGGGAAGGTTCTGTGCTTATGATAAGTCTGTAAAATTATTCTTAGCCTTGGACTATTTTCTAAAACACTCTTCAAATCTTTTTTTTTTCTTGCATTTTTAATGCTTTCATATTAATGTTATGAAAGACAATGATTCTCCTGGTCTGATTTATTTGTAGCTTTCCTACCTCTGATTTATTTTTGCTGTAGTATTCTCCTCTTTCCTTATAAATGACCCCTTTTATCAGTGACTGAGCCTTTTGCTGTAATGTTATTTTTATTCTGATTGGCTACTGGTGGTGCCTTTATCTATTTTCTGTGATCTATTTTACCCTGTCAGCTGCTCTTTTTCATTTATTTTGTTTTCAAGCTTCATATTTTTATATACTACTGCTAATTGAAGGCAAGCAACTATGAGTAGTAGATACTGTTTCTCATATTTCCGTAAGGATATAGGTGACTGTCACAAAGTCACTATTTGATAACAGTATTTTGAACCAAATCCTGCCCTTTACCCAGAACTAAATCAGGGTGGTCTTTCTCTCTTTTTTCAAGTTCTGAAAGTAGTTGCTGTAAGTAGCAGTCATATATGACATCAAAAATATGTACTTCAAATTATATACCATCTGACATTTATCCACTCTGGATTATGTTTTCATTTACGGTTTTATTGACTGTTTGGAACCAGATATACATTAAGGAGTCTAACTGAGGCTTTCCTCTGAACTAAAAATTGATCAATCAAACTTCTGATCCTGTTTACTTTTATGCAGTGAACTGTAGTTACTACTGAAATGCACCCCAGAATTACTCTGGGAACCTTAACTTCAAAAGGGACATGGGAAAACTTGTCCTCAGATAAGGAATGAAACTAAACTGGTTTTTAAACAGGAAGAGAAGAAATTTCTTCCAGAAACTGAAGAATCTGATATCAAAATAATGCTTTCAGGCCCACGATGTGATTCTTGGGGTGTCCTGTGCAGGACCAAGAGTTGGACTTGATGATCCTGATGGGTCCCCTCCAACTCAGAATATTCTGTGATTCTAAGAGATGTTTAAAGCAAATTTCACCACAGAGCAGGCATAGGGATAGCCCCCAGAGGAGCTTTAGAGTTCTGTAAGAGTGAAATAAAGTTGCCTACAGAGAATAATTTTGAATATTGTAAAACTTACTAGGTTACACAAGACTCAAAAGGTCCCCTTTCTCCCCAAACTGGAGGATAGATAATTGCTTTTATGGAGAGAAATAGAAGCTAGAAATTGTGCTTTAATTTAGACTTTTGCCATGTGGCGTTTTCTGTAATTTCATGTGAAGAGAATTCAAGATAAATAGAAGAAATAACTATCTTCCCACACTACTAAGGTACGTCTCTGTTGTGCTGAGTCTGTGTATCTGCTGCAAGTCAGATTTGTACTCTAATACATAGAAAATACTCTTTCAAGAGAAAGTAGAAAATACTATTTATTAGTAGAAAATACTACTATCTATTTTCATAGAAAATACTATTTCAGAGAAGAAATACTCTGGTATTTCTTCTCTGAAATGTCAACCATGCCCATGGTACTCCACACAAAATGCCATTATAAATGAAATGCTAAACTAAAGTACTCACTTGGAATTGCCTATCCAAGTAATCTGTAAATCACTTTCAATAATCCATAAAAGGAAACAGACTGTGTCGTGTTAAATGTTTTGTCTGTATCTCAAGTGCTGCAGCTCTACAGTTGTATTTATTCACTCTGGGAAAATTTCCTAATGCTTCAGGTGAAGAAAGGTCTTCAGCATCTTATCCTTGTAGTCCAGACTAGAAGACTGCAAGAAAAAGATGTTCCTGTAGCTGTTCAGATAAAATAGCCTCCTTCTTGGACAGACGATCCTAGAATGAATAGTTGAAGTTTGGGGAATAACATGGCACTACTGAACAGGGAAGAAATGGAAAGTGTATCATGTCATTCTGATTTACTACATAGCATAATTGCACGTTTTATATGAAAAACTCTGCAAAGTGAAGTGGGTACTTTGGGGCCTTTCTTTTAATGATGTACTTGTAGCTCAGATCTCTCTTGATGCCATGCTCAGGGCAGTGTCATATATAACATACATGTGCCATAATCCTGCCCCTCCAAAGAAAGTAACCAGGATGCTCCATCAGGAAAGAGGTCTCTTGAAAAACTGGTGTCAGACCTTATAGCTGCTCTGTACACTGGTCAGCCTTAGACTGTGATGGCTACTCAAATGTTTACAGTGAATTACAAAAAATTTACAGGATCATTGCGAGAGAGAAAAAGAACAAGCTTTTTCTTCAGAAATCCTAGCAATCATAATATAGAAAGACGAGTTTGGGTGCTTTATGATCCATACCAGAGGAAGATTTCAGCATTGCTGATATTTTAGTACAGCTGCATAACAAGAAACAGTCAAAAGAATAAAACTATGCAGCTGAGATACAAATATGCTCATAAAGCACAGAGTTTGGATGCTCAGTGAGTTTTGTAGCCCCAGTAATTCTCTCTTGTGTCATATCAGAAGCCTTGGCACTCTTGTCCTATGATGGCATCTTGTTAGCAAGCAGCAGACCCCAACAGAAACAAAGGCTTAGGGCAGCTCTGCCTAACTGCCCATGAACTCCAGTTTCATTACAATTCTGCCTAACAAGAGACTCAGTTACTAATTTGATTTGTAGAAGAGAAAACCCTGGCAAATTAAAAGCAGCAAACATTCCCA
>LTAT01000006.1:33829957-33850502 GCA_003286495.1 Chlorodrepanis virens
AGTACAGCTGCATAACAAGAAACAGTCAAAAGAATAAAACTATGCAGCTGAGATACAAATATGTTCATAAAGCACTCATAAAGAGTTTGGATGCTCAGTGAGTTTTGTAGCCCCAGTAATTCTCTCTTGTGTCATATCAGAAGCCTTAGGCACTCTTGTCCTATGATGGCATCTTGTTAGCAAGCAGCAGACCCCAACAGAAACAAAGGCTTAGGGCAGCTCTGCCTAACTGCCCATGAACTCCAGTTTCATTACAATTCTGCCTAACAAGAGACTCAGTTACTAATTTGATTTGCAGAAGAGAAAACCCTGGCAAATTAAAAGCAGCAAACATTCCCAAGTGATTTGCTGCAAAGTAGAATAAATGAGTAACTGCTTTAAAAAAATCATATTCCATTAATTTCACATAACAGCAAAAGTAGTTGGGTTTTTTCCTTGTTTATGGGTGAAATACTTCCAAAACATCCATTATTGGAAGTATTGGTGATAAAGGTGGTTTATAGAAAATACTTTATAGAAGTCCTTGATGCCATTTAAAAGTTGCCATTTAAACAGTAGTATCAATGTCAGGGTACAAACAAGTCATCATTGTCTTATTCAAAATTGCTTCAAAGTTCAGGAGAGAAATGTATTTGGAAAACAGTAGGAAGATTTTCATGCTTAACATCCTTAGCACACAATTACAAGGTATGAGAAATATTTCTCTCATAGATATCTCACAGTCTAGTGAAATAATTGCTCTGACAACCAAATTGAAGATCGAGCAACCAGGGCACACTCAAAGTATATTTTGCCATTGTTTTCCCCATAGGAGGTTTACAAGACATTGTTACAGGGGTTAAATGCAATAGAAGAAATTAAACAGAAGAAAACTGGAACAGATGGGTTTATTCTAGGTTTTGACATATAGAAGGATTTGAGATTCCAAGATGCCTTGACTTATTATTCAGGGTCAGAGCTAAGGCAAAGATTCTCAACAATTCTTGAAATAGCAACCTTCTCCTCAAATATAAAAACATAGAAAAAGGAGGACTTCCAGTTATAGTGCTAGACAGAATGAAACATTTCTCTTAAAAACGGCACACTGTGCTCAAACTCATCATTCATTCCCCACCATCTTAATGTTTTTCTCTGCCATTTCCATCACTCTTCTGTAAGCAAAACAAAACAGATGTGTCAATTTTCACATAGAAATCTCTGCATTTGGTGGTCAGCATCACTCACTGTTTTATTTCTCTTTCTTTTCAAAAACTTATTTCCTGTTACAGCTAAGCCAAAGCTTAAGTTATACAACTTAATCCCCTTCTGGTTTTAAAAAACAGTTTATTGTAATCTTTACTTACCTTAGCAGTGTCTCTACAGTGTAATGCTTAATTTACATTAATAATTCAATTACTTCATTTGGTTCCTATTGCTGGCCTGAAAACCAAACACACACCTTTAATCACATCTGACGAGCCCATTTGGTATTCTGTCCTGCAACAGGAACCAGATGAACTAATTTGGATTATTTACACAAGTTAAACACATAGGTATTTTCTAGACAAATAACCAATTTTCCTTAACTATTTGTCACAGTCAGTAGAAATAACTTGAGTGAATTGTGACTATTAGATAATTTCTAGCCATTGTGGAAGTAAAACACAAGTTCCCTCCTCAGAGGCTGTTTTGGATCCTAGTACTTGTAAGGTGGTAAGAATTACTTTAGGGCCAAGTCGCTGTGTAACAGCAGCATTTTTCAGAGATGTATATTTTTATTTACTATGGTCATTGCAACACAAGAATAGAACAGTGAGAGTTGATGGTATCCACTTTTCTAATGTACTCTTCTTGATAATCGTTACCCACCAGAGAGAGCTGCTCTAGAAATAATTGAAAAATAGTTTAATTGTGAATTTTGGCTTCAAGATATAATTCTTCTTCACCTCCAGCCTAAAGGAATAGGGATGTTTTAGAAGTATGTGTACTGAAGTGAAAGATCAATCTTAATAGATGAAGTGTGCCTTTTTATAACCATGTGTCATGCTTGTAGCCTTTTTATAAACAACTTTCAATCCTAGGGTTCATGAGAAAAGCTAATGTGCAGGGCTCTGTGCCAGTCTAAGGGCATAGTTATTAAGATATGATATTAATGGAAATGACCCCTGCCAGTAAGACAGACTAGGCTTGCTTCTGAAGCCTATCTAGTCTTTGCCAGTTTTATATTTCAGTTGTTCCCCTAGGCTCATCTGTGCACTGGCACATAAAGTTACAGAATTAAAGGAATGTAAATTCCACCAGTAAAAGTATTCCTATAAGTAAAATAAGTTAAAAAGTTCAAACTTGATCAAAATTTGTTGAGCCAATGACTTTTGAATACTAAAGGCTTTCTTTTCTAAATTGCAGAGATTGAACTCTGCAAGGATCTTCAATAATGGACTAATTTGACCTCCTATTTTGCTGGTGTGGTATCTTCCTTTTACTTTACTTCCCAATGCTCTGGATAAATCCATCCAGTTTATGAATAAATTGTATTATCTTTATTTGCAATTTAAGTTTACTCTTAGGAATAACTCTATCAATCCTGAAATGGAAAGACACAAACCATCATGTGTTAACTGTTTGCCTTTACACCAACTATTTCCAAAATCCTCACTTTTAAGAGCAAATTATAAAGCAACTTAGGTCAGGTCCACAGTTTTTTAAATTGCAACTATTTATCTTGGTCACCCATTGGATTATTATTTCAGATATGTGCTAATTACTATTTATTTAAAAAAAATTAGTTGCTGGGAGTGTTTGCTTTCCATTGAAAGCAAATACAGTCATGTTTAAGGTAATTTTATAGTTTTCTCTTCACACTTGAGGAGGACTGCATAAATATAGGACAAACTGAAACAGCCCTTACAAAATATTACTGTCTATATAAATTTTCAAGTTTTGTGTATGTAAAACACAAGTGGAATAACTGGGTGCATTTTGCAGTATCTATTTTATCTGTCTCACAAAGAAATATAATTATCTATCTCTAGGGTATTACAGGAAAGGAGAAACCCCAAAATCCTTGTAGAGAAATACCTTAACATCCTGGGACTAAATTTCTTGGCTTGAATGATAACCCTGTAGTATCTTATTTCCTAAGGTTATATAAAGTAGTAATGTATTCTAAATATTTAGATACTTTATTATCTACAGAAAATCAGTATTTTTTATAAGCAGCTGCTGACAGTCATCAATTGTTCATCCACATTCTGCTTCAAAGCCAGTGAATGTATTTTTAACTAAGAGGATCTTTTGTATCAAACAGTAGGCAGATTAAATGCAATTTATCATGTTTGAGGCAGATTTGAGTCAACTTGCCATCTGCATATTTTTAAAAACCTACAGGTAGCTGAAGTGAGAGGCATTTAGAACTTTCAATAAGCTTAAATCTAGATGATCACCAGTGTGCCTGAGGCTGTGGTGAAAAACTAGGGCAGATTCACTGCCTTAGAAGCCAATAAAGGCAAGTTTGCTGCATGCTACAGCAACTGGCAAGGGAGCACATCCATTCAGCACCTGCTTTGGTTCAAGGTCCATTGAGCTTCTCCTGGGCAGCTCATCTGATAGCCCTGAAGGAGAGTTTAAATTTGAGTTAAGTCCAAAGAAAAATCAAACAAATGTTTTGTGCCTTGAAGCACTAGATGGAAAGAAATGTTATATATTGCAAAAAGCAGTAACTAACATAGATCTGTATATGCTTTACATGACTTTAATGGTTAGTCTTCCGCTTAGCTGACAAAGGGAATGCCAGCAAGCCTGACATCACACCTTTCTTCCACCACCCTAGCAGAAGATGGAGGCACTTTGGATGCACTGTGATGTGGAGTGGTCTTTCCTGGGAGCATCCTTAGTGGTCGCTGTTCCTATGAGTCCCAATCTTAGGTACTGTGGATTTTGGTCTTTAAACATAAATCTGTAATAGGGAACAGTTATGATTACTTTTACTGCTGTTGTAATTTCCACTTTAAGTTCTTTTTCTCCCTTGATTCATCTTCTAAATCGTTGGTAAGGTGATGATCTTTGATGATCTTTCAGATTGTGAAAGATCATCAAGGCATGTGCTTTGAAGTTCAAACTACATTAATGCAGGTGACCCCCATCATAATGGCCTTAAATTGGGACTGGTTATCCCAGCTTCACACCAGATTATCAGCAGAGTATATAATTTCTGCCTTAGGCTTTCTTACCAAGAATTGTCCTTTAATTTACTTTTAGCATTATCAGCTCATTACATGGTATTCCAGAGAGAAATGTCATGTTTCAGACACAAGCTTTAATTTTTTTAAAATATTATTTCTGTCCTTCTTTTTTCTATATTCAACAGCACAGATAAAACTACATCAAAATAATGTGAGGGTTTTTTTCCATTCCAGCTGGTCAAACTAGAAAGGTTACTAAAGCCCTTACAGCAGAAAAGTATTTTAAGGAAAAGAAAATTTCCTTTTTCTATTAAGTTTTTTTTCATAGAGGTAACTTTCTCTAAAGTGTTATTAGAGATGAAGAAAGAAGAATTGGAAGGAAATGAAATTCTGGTAAGCACTATAGAGAAAGGGTTTTAGACGCCTCACACAAATTTGGAGTTTCTCTCCAAAGGATATGTCTGCTCTTTCAGATTTGAGAAAAGTGAGATATGTCTGAAACCTTGAAATATTAAAAGAAGAAAAGTTATTTTCTTAGCACAGAGAAAAGCTATAGATGTTTCATAGAGATATAAAGGGGGAAAGGAATATTCGGAGACTGAGGTAATTTAGTCAATATATTCTCTAAGGGAAATTACAAAGTGATTAACAACATGAAGTAGACCCAGGGCATTCAGCCAGGGATTTATCTCCTCTAATAAGTAAGACATGAGAAGGCGCTATTGCAATGATATTATTTAAAGTTTCACTGAATGCGCGTATTATTGGAACATTTGGCCTGACCTATAGTTGTTCTTTTTCACCAAGATACCCTGTACTGGATGAAAAAATATTCCTAAATAAACCAAGCCTTCAAGAAAAACAGCAGGTGGGTCCACCCATCCTATTAATTAAAGCATGGCAATGCTTAATCCCACTCATTGTTAAAAACACATGCATTTTCTCATGCAAGGGTCTGCAATTTTAGATTTCCAGTGGCTGTTTCTTAATCTTGTCCTTTTTAAGTTTCATGCAGTGTTTTCTCCCTGTGAAGATACTTAGGCACTACTTGAATTACCACTGCTGGTGGTGGGGAGGGAGGGGGGCAGATGGGAAAAAAACAGCAGTTGCAAGGTCTCTCACTGCAAGTTGTTAGTTTGCCATGTCCACTAGAAAATATGCCCAATTACTCACAAATTTGATGTGGTAACATTTAAATCTTCTCACTAAGATCAGTTAAACCCATCTTACCATGCATTCTTCACAATGCCTTTCAATTCCTCTATCAGATAACTATGTCCTGCATATGTTAAGTTTCTATTGATTTATCTTCTGTTTCCTTCTCTCTGTTTTCTTATGCTGTTAAGTACTGTCCTCACATTGTGCTGAACCAGGACATGCTTTGGATGTCATTCCTACCTTTATACTGTTACCACATGATTCTTGCTGTCTAGCAGCCATCTTTTTTAAAAGAGTTTCCAAATTTCTTTTGACATCTTTCTCTCTAAATATTTTTCTCTATCCCATTTGACTTATGATGACCTTGTTTTGGAGGAAATCACTCCTTTGGAAATCTGTGTATTAACACAATTCTTAGTGTCTGGGACTATATTCTTTTTCTTTGCGGAGAAATAGGTGGGCAGCTGTATTATTGCAATTGGTCTGTAGGGTTTGAAAGGTTTGAAACAATATCCACTTCTGTTATTACTAATCTTTAGTGAGCATAATGATGTCCAAATTAAAAAAGAATTGCAGAAAAAGCAATGTCATTTGAGCTTGAATGTTATCTTTTTATTTAGCATTGCTATAATTCCCCTGTTTGGCTATATGCTTCTATATGGCTATGCATCCTATATGCTTTAATCAAACTGTATTTCCCAAAATCCAGTTTTTCTTTATGCATGTTGGAGAACCAGTTAAGAATGACCTTATCCTGGTAATGTTTTCTTTTAAGTAACTCTTTTAAATTATTTTTATCATCTTTCTTAATTACCACATGTTTTTTAAAACTCTATATTTTCAGTGATTTGTATGCATTGAGGTATTACATTAGGAGTGCTTGATTTAGGTGCAGATTTTTCATGTAGATAGTGATCCCCTATTTTTTCTTTTTTATCCCACTTTCTTTATCTTGGTTAGCAGCATATTCCTGACTATTTAGCATTGCACTGGTCTGACTTTTTCTCACAGATTTCAGGCAAATCCTTTTCTCTTCTCATGAGTCATAACAATTCTTTTCCTTAGCAAAACAACTTGGCGTTGGTTACACAGGAAGTTTTATATTCCTTGTCAACTCAGCTGAACTTGTTTGCAATGAGTGCTGAGTAATGTTTGCATGAAAATAGTCATTTCAGCACCCTTTTCTCTCTGTTGCTAATGCAACAGCCTCCTTGAGGTCCAGCTAGCCTCTGAGACCACTAGTTCATTATAGTGATCAGTGGAAATGCAGCCTGATCTCACTGGCTAGCTTCCTCCCTTACAGGGTTGTGGGACACTCTTTTGCAAAAACAGATCTTACACCTTGCACCAGCTATGCAAACAGCAGCATGTCTGTAGCACTCACAATAATAAATTGCGCTGCAATAAAAACTTTGCTAATATCCTGAAATCTTCTGCTATTGAAGTGGACTCTGGTGAAAGTATGTCATCAGAGGCAGCATACAACTTTAGAATTTCATGCAATTCAGTGTTGCATTCTTACTTTTGCTCCAGGCAATTAGCACAGTAGCTTGTACTTATTCCTGTGAGCCTTCACTCTCACCTGAGCTGCAGTAATGCTTCCAGCTTTTTTTCTCCCATTTCTGAAATACTGAATAAGTACACACATCTCTTAACTGAAGAGCTTACAAATTAGAAGGATATATTTTAGTTCAAACGGTACCTCTCAGGATTGATCTTACTTCAGAGCTTACTTAACCTCTAACACCAAGACAGATGGAAATTCACTACCAACTCACAATGTATGTTTCAGTATCTAGTGGTTAAATGAATGTTTTCAATGAATGGAGATGGACTGGGTATGATAGACCAACAGCTATGTATGAAAATGTACTGTTAGCACTCTGTATCTCCCTCTCAACAGGAAATATCCCTTCCAAAATGAGTAGAGGATGTGCATGCCTGTTGCATATGCAACCTAAAACTGGATATTCTCCCTAATTGCTGGTATACTGAGTGGCTATTTCACATACAAACAAACAAAACTGGTGTTCATAGCTCATTTGCTTTTAAAAGTATTTTTAAAGGTCACAGCCCTGAAAATTCTATTTACAGAAAGTTGCAGAAGTGACACACTGGTACTACACTTAAATGAGAAATAAACGTCATTGCTAGAGTGTTAATTACTAGTGAGGACCCTGTCAGAGAAACATGGAAGGATACTATTCTTTAAATCAGCCAGGAAAACCTTGGGCAATGCCTCCAGATGTGACTAGGAATTGAAACCTGGGCTCCTCAGATGAGTGTGTTCTTTGCTTGCTTTAGAACAAGAAGTAACCCACTGTAATCACACAAAAGTGAGTTATTCTGGTAAGTTTCCCAAGTGAAGGTTCACAAAGCCATAAGGCTGTACTGCCCCATGCAACAACAAGCAGCCCTCTCTCTCCAATGCTTTTGGTTTAAGAGACTGTTCTCCTATGCCTGTAACAAATAGTCTGAACTGTCTGTGATACTCAGTGGTTGATCCAGATTAATAATTTGCCATCTGAGCTCTCTTTCCACAAATTCATGAGCAATGTAGTAAACCAGTAGTGCATTTTCTTTTGGGTATCCCCAATGTGACAAGAAGAATTGCATTAGGAATCACCTATTCTCCTAAGACAATCTATCTTGAACTGGGGAGCATATACAAGCTCCCTGGCATGGGGAGCATATTCAAGCTTCACTCATGACTTTAGTTTTGATGCTTTTTTATTTTTCATTACAGAACTGTACATTGCTAGTACAAAAAACATCTAGAATTGTTTTAATTTTATGTCATTATTTCTTTCATATTATTTTAATGTGTATCTGAACATTAAAGTTTATAATGCTTAAAAAGTAATAAAGAAAAAACCAGCTTTCAGCTTTGGAAATGAGATCAATGCTTCACTAAAAATTGATGTATGCAGTTCTTTGTATTTTATAGTACGCTTGTGAATAGGAAAAAATACCCTTTGCTTTATGAAGCTAATTTTAGAATGATACTTTAGTAAATGAATGACTTAATGCACTTCATCTCAATTAAGATGCTTTATACTGAATGATGCTTTTCTTTGGCATATGAAAGTATTTATCTAAAATCAAACATGCTGATTTTCCCCAAGACACTTGATTATAATCTGAACTCTTTGTGAAACAGCTTTGTTTGTATGATTTCCTTTCTGAAATGGGTTTTTTTTTTTTCCCCTTGCTGTGACATGATATAATCTACACTCAGTGGCAATGAAACTTGACTGGCACACTACAAAAACAACTAGCTATTTCAGGTAATGAAACAGACTTCCTGACACACTTCAGTGGCAGCTTAGTTTAAGAAATCATTGTTCTGTAGGGTGTGCTGGAACTAAGTTACCCTGTAGGAAGCTGGATGCTCTCACACACTAAGTTTCTGATTCTCTCTCAGCAGTAAGTGTAAAGCTCATGCTTTTGGCTCCACCATGGAGCTACCAATTGTAACTGCAACTGCACTGTTGACACTCATCATACCACTTGAATCCTAAATGTGAGTGTCTTTAAATTACTACCTCTACCCTACCTATGTGTAGTAAACCTTCAGAGTCACCAGATTTTAAAAGTACACGATGTTTTATCCAGAAATACTTGCTAAGAGTAGAAAGGCTGCTAAGCTATCAAAAGTCAAGTTTGCAAAATCAATGCATTTTTGAGACATTATTTAGAAATACAAACATGACCAAAAAAAAATCTTTTACATGATAAGTGAAGAAGCTGTTTTAGTACAATCCTATTCATCAAACAACTCTAACTTTCTAAAATTTTTTAACCTCATCATCACTTTTGTATATTTATGAACTTTTGCCAGTCGTAAAAAATGTTTTCTTACTGAAGTATCTCAGTATGTATATCAAAACTGCAGAATTGTAGTCTGCTTTGGTGAAGCTTTTTGTGGTTGATTCCATCTTTAAAGCTGTTATACCATTAAATTCATGTTTCATACTGTGTCATTTTCACACTAACCTCAGCTATTAAATTCTATTGCTCTCTTCCACAATGGGGCTAACTCCCTCTTCCCATGCCTTTAAGAAAATACCTTTAAAAAGAACCTTTAATGCAGTTTGAAATACAACAAAATGATTGCACATACTGACATGGCACATATTACTCATCTCCTAGTGTTCCCTCAAATGAGGGAATAACACAGTTCACATTGTTAGGCTCACTGAATTTAAGAATCAGGCAGCTGAAACGGGAGTTATCAGCTTTAGGACATGCTTTGTGTGTATGGGAAGGATTCATCAGTTGTTCCACCTGATACAGATTTGGGGGTGTAGCAACCAAGTATTACTAACCAAGCCTGCCCGTGATAGACCATATTTCAAAACAGATTCTGCTCCAAAATATTGGCAACTCATGCATGAGTCACTTTATGAAGTTCAATTTTTCAGAATTTTAAGCATTTTGTGACTATTTTAAGCATTTTATGCCATATAAATAAAATAAAAGTGTGTAAAGTCTAGCTCCAACTTACTTCTCCCTCTTTAGAAAGGCACCCTCTTTCTAAAGGAGGTTTTCTGAGAGAGAATTTGCTGAAACTTACTGGCAATTAATGTTTTGGTGAACTTCAGGGGAGCTTTGGCCATGCAAAATACCTGACATTCCAGCCATGAAAACCACAGTATTTGAGACCTTGTTAGACTGGGAACTTTATGAGGCAATTTCCCACCAAAAGCAGAATTTTCATGTTTGAATTCACCATGATATACACTGAGGAACTTTGGCACTTTTCAATTTATCAAGAGTGTCCTTCTACAGTGACACGGACCGAAACTACTCGGGCTGTGGATGCAGATTTCTCACGTTAGAAATAAGCAAACAAACATCCAAAGAGCTATTTTGTGTTCTGATTCTGGACCTTTGATCTGAACTAGCTAGAGGTGAAATAGTAAGCTTGTGGGACTCAGTACACAGTGAGTGACTCAATAGGAAGAAGCAGCATTATTGCTTCCCTGAAAAGGCACTTTGACCCTTGGTTTCAATAGCAGTTTCAGTTGGACAGAAAAAATATTACTTTCTCTGTTATGCCTGCTTCCCTTTCTTTTCATTTAGCAGCTGATTTGTAAAAGGGACTAAGCTATCAGAACCTTCAATTGTAAGCATTTTCAAAAGGATCCAGTTTAGAAATACTAATTCTTAAAAGAACAATTAGAAATCTAGGCAAGTAAGTGCTCCTGGCTCTTGACTAGAAGGGCAATGCAGAATTTGGAGAGTTTCAGACAGAGGTAGGAGTAGCACTAGTCAAGCAGATGCAACAAGTTTAAAAAAAAAAAAAAAGTTGCTTTCCTCTAATTTTTGATGAAATTTTAGTCTACTAGCCAAAATTTCATTCCAAATTTTCATTATTTATTTTCTGTGCATTTTATACATTATATTGTCCCAAAATATACTCATCTTGGTTTCAATTTTATTATTCTAGTCCTTAAGATATTCTATATTTTCCTGTATTCCTCAGCTTCTCCTTTATTGGTGATGGCTCTCAAAGTGTCATTTGCATATACCTCTTTTTGTGCCAAGATTTAACGTAATATTCAGCAGCACTTTTACCAAAGACTCATGTTTGATCAGCATCTACAAGAGCTGAATTTCACAAACTGAAGATAGATTTATGAAAAAAGAAATGTATATCTAAATTATAATCTGAAACAGTGCATACCCCCTAAAGATGTAAAGATGTATATTTCTCAGTTGACAGAATACAGTCAGAAATTCAAGAATAGAGATGAAGGAAAAACAAAATACCAAATAATTCATGCCAATAATAAAAAGTGCATATAAACAGAGGCCTATATGCACATTGGTTCCTCTTTTCTTTCATTAAAACATTTCATACAGGATATGGGTGAGTTTAATAAAGTATTGGCCAACACCAGACTGACCAATGACTGACATAGTGTTGCATTATTAAAAATAAAAGCCAGGTAAGCTTGGGATAAGCTTCCCTTTCTTTGAATTTTTTTTCCCATTGTCTTCTGCACTGACCAAAAAACTCTATTATCAAACAGGTAGATGTAGTCTTTCTGAAAATTAGGTAGTATAGATGTGCCTTTTTTAGTATATTTATGCAATTATGCTTGTTAAACCTACCAAACAGCAGGAAAAGAACTTTCTCTTCATGCTGTCTGTGAGCATCTCCCCAAAAACATACCTCTCTGCTATGGTTTTTGGGTACTTTCCAAGGTGTTCAAAAACTGTGCTTAGGTAGCTTTTTAAGTGCAGATGCTACTGCATGGGCAAGAGCTGTGTATTAAAATCTGTTGGAGCCCAGACACAGAAGAGCCTTTCTTGTGAAAGCATGGGGTGTTGGTTACAAAACAGACTGGTGTGAAAAAGGGTCCTTAGTTGCAATGGTCTAGGTCAGCAATTACCTGGTAACAGCAACAAGCAGGTTCATTGACACACACAATGGCAGTTACATCTTCACTCAAAACCAGACATAAGCAGTGCTCAGAAAACTCTTCAAACACTGAGGGATTTCCCCCCTGCCACCCTGTTTTCATCAATAAAATTCGTTCCTCTCTGCTAGATAGAAGAGTGTGTGTCATTGTTATTCATGGAAACTGTCAGGCTTTTTAACTCTGCTGAGAAACAAGAAGAGTGAGTGACAGATGGGGCCTGCTTTCTTGGCAAGGAAGCTCTCTGCTAGCATAGTGCCATAGTATGAGTCCTAAAAGAGAGAAGAAATGATAATTTTACTTGTTCTTATATATAAACGTCATCTGAGGAGAGGCCTTTTATTGTGAAGTAGCCTGATTTGTCATATTAACTCCTATGTACATAGGCTGATGCTGTCTTCAGTCTTAGCCTTCGATACTACATGGTCTTAAAAAGCTTGGAACATTTGTATTAGGTGTAATACCACAAATGCAAACTGCTTTAGTGGCTTCCCAAAAGCTGGAAAGTATTTAAGTCAAGTGTGAAACCTTGAGCAGATGAGCTTGAAGTTTTTGTAGAAACTTCAGAAATCCTACTTATTGCTGAGGTGTTCAAACTGTAGTGACCCTTCAACTTTCTGGATCTGGTATGTTTTCCTATACTTATTATATACTCTTCAGGGCAAAAACATGAATCAGGGCAATACACTCCAATATTACACATGTCCATGTGCCAAGGTCCTCAATGCAAGGTCATTTAAAGCATGGGAAGGGCATGAATGAAAATTCCTCAACTAAGCATGTGTGTGTAGGAACACAGGTAGGCAGGAAAAGCAGGATGATGGCTGAAAGGAAAAACTAAAAAGGAAAATTAATTTTGGGCTAAGCAAAAATGCTCATATACATTGAAATGGATGGAGTACTTAATGCTGAAACTGAGTACTATCTTTGAATTTTGTTTAAAAAAAGTCTAAGGCTTTTAGCTGTTTCAAATTTTAAAAGTTCCTTTACAATGTTCATCTTTTAACTTTTGTTGGTTTTTTTCTTCCCCGTTTGGTGAGGGTGGGGTTTCTGATGTTTTGGTTTTTAACCAATCCATTTGCTTGGATTGCTACATCGACTAAAACTCAGAATATTTTTCCCATTGAGTAGAGTCTATAATTACAGCAGAAAGCTTCTTCCTACTTTTTTTTCTTTCTCCTCTACTGTATATGAAATTGTAGATGCATATACTTGGAAAAAGTTCTAGAGATTTTGGGATTTACTACTTGACAGACTTCATTAATCACTTTTTAAAGAGCTCTTAACATTAGCTATTCTTAAATTTATCATTAACTTCAGGATGAATGTTTTTTGAAAATCCATTTGGCTCTATTCTTAGCTATTTTTTATCCTTGAACATTCAATGATCATCTTGATATTGTACTAAAGGACTAAAATTAGCTCCCCAGGGTATGGAGGGTCTTCAGTATCCTAGCTATAAAAAAATGTTTCCTCTAAATAATGAGGTGGGGAATTTTCTGAATTACATTTATTAGGATTGGACAATATAATGGAAAAATGTTTCTCTTTCAGAACATTAGCTTTAAAAAATATGAATTTGCCAAGCCACACCAACAACTACTGGTTTTTTACCTTTAGCCTGATTCACCTCTCATTTACTCCTGATTGCTGTAGCTAAAATGAAAGGGTTCTTCTTGTCACTTTTAGTAAAAACTTCAAGCTATATGAATGTGTTCAAGAGCTATAACTCAAAAGTGATAGGACAGTACAAAATGCTGATTGATTTACACTGCAGCAGCAGAGGGTGTTATTGGCTTTCCCCATGTGCATTTCAGCATTGTCTAAGCACTATCAGCTCTCAAGTAAAGTTTCTGCAGCTCCAGCAGCTGGTGCTGCTTCTGATCTTCTGGAGTCAAAAATTTTCTTTGCTCTCCGTTTCTTGATGGTTATTAGCTAGTCTTTTATTCAGAGTATGAGGACAACACTCCCCCCACAAAAAAATTATCCCCCCCCCCTTAGTTTCTTTAAATTTAGGACCTCTTTAAATTTAGGACCTCTTAGACACATATAACATTTTTTACATCTGATAGTCATTAGTACTTTATTTTGTCACCTTTCTGCTAATACGAAACTCACCAAAATTAAGCATTTCAGTTAAAATTTTTCTATCAGCTTTTGATGAAATTCTTTGGTTAGTTCCACCTTCATTTCCTTCATAATATCCAATGATGTGTGTATGTCTTCTGTTTGAGCCTTTACTATATTCTGAGTCCTTCTACAGTGGAATATCCTATGAGCCTGAATGGAATCTGAGACTGAAAAGACAGCTTGTGATCTCTGAATTGCAAATCTGAAAAAGTCTTCCAGTTCTTATAAAGGCTGTTTTGAAATATGAATAACAACTTTCATGGGAAATACAAAATATATGGTTAGTAAGACTGTAGATCAACCTGACAGCAGCTATTGGTAATAAAGATACTAGTAAGCATTTTTTTCTGAGTGGCATTCTAGTCCTTTATATTCTACCTTGGCTTATCTCTGCTCTTCAGGATTTGCATGTAAAATGTCAAAGATGTTAATCATAAAAAAGCAGAAAAATCTTACTAATATCCCTCACAAAAATACTTTCTTACATACTTATCCTCAGCATTGTTTAATTTAGAATTTATTTTCTTACTTGAATATAGTAGAATCAATATTGCAAATCACATTCACACAGCTCATCAGAAATCACTGGATTTAGTGATTATAATTTTAAAGAAAATGAAATTTTCTTTTTAATGATGGAGCAGTCTACAGTCATTAGAACACAGGTTATGTAATTGCTGCGTTGCACCAAAATAAAAGACCATCATCTTGTTTTCTGTGGCATCTATTATGCCTTTCTACAGTACATGATGGAATTCAATGAACTGATGTTATAGAAATGTGCTGCTTCTTATTTGCTTCATGTTTTCATATCCATGTACACTAGAAATTTGCAGCGATGGAACTGGAGCAGTCAGCATTATGATCTTCATTTAAATTCTCTTTGACAATTTCTTCATCTACAAATGCAGAAGCATTCATTGTCCTAGGTTGCCACAGCAATTGGCAACCATTGGTAAGCTAGGGAAATACTACATGTAATTTTGAACTCTAAGCAGGAAACCAACATTTTAGTGTGCCCACTTCTCAAGCTGTTGAGCTCTGCCTTGAGCTCTGACACAACATGGAGAGGAAAAGATGCGGCCATTATAGTGTTTGAGCTGACATGAAGTGTCTGTGCAAGCCACTAAAGGGATTTTTTCAGACCTCAAACACATGAAATGTACCCTGGGGAATAGCTGGAACATGACAAGGGTTTGGGGTATGTGATACTCAGCAGACTGGGAATGATGAATAAATATGACAGAGGTATGAACAACCTGGTGCCATCTCACCCATTCATCTTTTTATATTTTTAACTGAAATAAACAATTCCCAGCGCAGGACCCAGGCTTAGTCCAGCCCAGCATCAGCCCAAAACAAAACAGAAGGCAAATGAGCAGCTTAGAAGTGTGGAGCTCCCTCTAGCCTATTCTGTTCTTCTGTTTATCTCTGAAGTTTGTTGGCGATGCCTCTAGTGAAAAATCCGAACTTAAGGTGACATCTGCTACCTTTTGATATGTTCTGCACATTTTACAAGTTTGGTGAGATGAGACTTTCAATCTTGTTAAGGAAGCTTTGCAGAATGTACTGTTTTATTTCCAGTAATGTGGCGTTATTTTAGATCCAACCTGAATCAGATTGTGTGATAAAAGTGTGAAGGCTCTGTGCATTATCAGACAAAGGAGACGCTTGCATGTGAAAACAGTGATGTTAATGTGAGGTCTTACTAGATGCTTGGAAAATGTATAGCAAGATTTCTGAAATGGAACAGCAAGAAGACCGAAAAGGAGGGCTGATCTTCAGAAAAGCAAAATGCTTTTCCTAACTATCACAGAGCTGAGGGTTTTTTTCTGTTCTTGCAAAGCTAATGCTTCTGTTTGTTGAAAAAGATGATCTAAAAGAAGATAACTTTTTTCATCCAAATTTCTGCAAATGCCATGTTCCTGTACCATATTTAGGCCCAAATTACTGTGGATTTGTGTGAAAGGAAGAATGAGCAACTATTTTTCCTGACATCAGTGTTTTATGATTACTGAGCTATTTAGAAATATTTGACATTGTACTGATTTTGTCTCTCAAAATAAACTTTTCTGATTACCCTTACATTTCAGTGATTTCTTTTGTGCAGTAGTGAATCTGCAGCTTGTGAGGTAACTGGCAAAAAGTCTGATCCATCAGCATTTTTGTTTGCTTTCTTGAGTTTATAGTGGCACAGCAACAATGAAGAAGCAATCATCCATCATCCAGCCAGTCAAAGAGAACAAAGTTGTGAAAGTGGAAATAATTCATGGTGTTATCATTACTTATTCAAGTTCTATGTGACTTTTATGGAGTTTTTCTTCTAAATTGTAATCAAACTGTATAATTCTGGAATAGGAGTGATGCTGTTTTCTAAATGCCAAGGGTTTGGGGGTGGGAGGGGACACAAAATTTCCCCAATAATATTTTCATATGATTTAGGTTTTTTATTTTAATAAAATCTTTTTTTAAGATAATGGACTTTTAAGAGTACTATGGCTAGAAAATTTCCACTATTTAAAAAGAAGAGGTCTTCAGATTTACAAATGTTTTAATTTTAATGAATGTTTTTAGTATACTTCTCAAGTAAATTTTCTGGGTCTATGCAATATTGACAAACCTAGTAACATGAGAAACAGAAGCCAAATTTCAAAAACCTTAATAAAAGGAACTTCTCTTGAGTTTGCTCTGGGAACTGAATTTCTTGATTTCCTATATGTGTAGGTGGTCTCCTATCTTTCTCTTTCAGCTGAATTTCTCATTTAGCTTTAAGAACAAGGGTTTTATTTCAAGAAAACCCCAACAAATGAGGTTTACAAGACATATTCCCACAGCAGCAGTACAAATATGTGATAATAATTTTGAAACTTGATGACAAAACTGGAGACAGAGGAGGACCAAATGAGTTAGTCAATAAAAAAAAATGTTTTATGTATTGTTATTTATAGCCAGAGTCTACATATAAAAAAGCATTTTATTTTTTGAGGTGAATATGTTAAAATGTTTCTCTGCAGAAGGTATTGAAAATAAAGGTTCTCTGTGGGAGTTTGGAGGCTCTTGAATATTGAACTTTTGCAAAAGACTACTTTTTGTTTCATATAAAATTTCTATTTCTACTAAGCTACCAACATCATGCCTTTCTCTTGAGGTTTAAGTGAAAAGAAGAAAAGTGACAGAGGATGTGAGATGCTCTGAGAGACCCTTGGATGCCTGAGGATGAAAACCAGGTGTGATAAAGCATGGCAGTCCCCTAAATACCAGAATCACCAATTGTTTGCAACCCTTTCAAAAGGACAGATCCCTTTGCCCTTCTTCTTGCCTTTGAGAGTGGTTTGCAATGCTTTCCCCCACTAAGCAGATTGAAAAAAATCATGGGATCAGACCAGGTCATTTCACATCCTGCGTCACCCAGAGGTAAATACTATAATCAAAGCAAACTCCCATTGCATTACCTTTATACACTCTTTTATACAGTACTGTTACAGATGGTTAATCATCCTTTTACTAGATTCATCCTCTGCTTAGAGCAAATCAACCTCTGATGTTTGTAACACCAGTGTGAAGGTGGGTCCTTTGTTTTTCATGTGAGGGCCGAGTTTCTCTTCTGAAATAAATTCACTGAATAGTGGATTTCCTGTATGAGGAGAATTGATTAGCCATGACCTGAGGTCCCTTCTGAGTAATTCTATACATAAAGTCATAATCTCAGAAAATTTACCTTGGAGGACTTCAGCTTCTCAGTTTGAAATGCATGGGCAACAGTTTCTCATGTTCCTCTTGCTCTGCAGTTCTTATCCCTGCTGGGGTGTTTTACGCTCTTCTTTTCTGTCCTAGGTCATATCAGAAATGGTAGAGGAAGTTTTGTCTTTAGAGAACATGGAAGAGTGGAAATGAAAATACATCCTCAATACACTTAATTGTGGTGCCAACATGTGAATGGTTTCAGGACGCTGCTCTTTCATTATTTATCATTTATGGCTAGAGATTTCAAAATCAAATACCTGAAGGTTTGAATAAATTCCCACTGAAGAAATTGTCTGTTCTGCAGCTCCACTGCAAGTTCTTCTAGGGCAAGGATAAGTTATTGCTGCATGTCTTGTATATTTGTAGCTTTTAACACACACAGCAGTGATGGTTTCATTTTCCTTCCTTCCTTTAAACTAGCTTAGTGCTTTAAAAATTCAGCACTGCCTAATAGGGCTAGGTGGCATAAGATTATGTGAAAAAAATATTTGCTGAAAAATATGCATTTAATTCTTTACAAAGCAGACATGAATTTGCCAGTTGTGGCCTATGACCCTTACTACAAAATCATTCTCAGGATTCATGAAATTAAATTGAATTTCATCTCTTGAGAGTCAATGTCTGCATTCACTTCAACCTCCAGAGGCAGACATAACTGGCAAGCTGTGGAATTCCAGATGCAACATCTCCTAAATCTTTCCTGCCAGTAGTCCTACTTTTTCTACACAATTATTATATGATCTCATAGCAATCATTTCTATACTTAGGATGGTTTTAGCTATTATGCTTTTTTCACCGAATGGAAGAACATCAGGGCTGAATGTCTTCAGACAAAAAGGCAGCTGAATCAAAATTTCCAATATGCTTGGTAAATTTCCTAACTCTGGATGATGAACTACAAAAATAAGTGGAATTTCTGACAAGATCAACACCCTTTGGTTTTCTGAGTACTGTAATTTTTGGATGGATTAATCTCTTGAATATAAAACCGAATTTTTAAAATTCAGTTGAACTGAATAACTTCTTGGTTAGTTGCAACAACAAAAAAGTGTAAATGCTTGCATAGCCTTTTTGGTGATCTTTTGTGACATCCTTATAGCCTGGCAGGGGTGAAAAGGTACCAATGATGTACATCCTTTATCACCAAGACAATAGAACAAGTCTTGCACATGACAGTCTTCTAAGCAAGATAAATTTACTTAGGTATTTCAAATTACCTGGAAACTACAGAGAGAGTAAAGTATCAATGGCATTCTCTTAAATGTAGGAACACACATTTTGCAGAGCTCTGTGAGGAACTAAAGTTCTTGCTAACTGTCTGGATTGCAGAATTGAACAAATTTATTACATTTGTATATGATGGTAGAAGATAGGCTTAAATACAAAGTGTTTTTGACAAACTGGATATATATTTTGGAAAAAAGTTATATTTAATAGAGACCGTAAAAAATGGAGAAATATTCAACCATAGAAATATGAACAATGGATTAGGTGATCTTGAGGGAAACAAAACTGACCAGAGTTTAAATTTTATCACTAAGTGATACTGCTGTTACAACCAAAGCTTGCATTCCATATGGAAGCATGGAAAAGGAGTACACACTGTGATACCTGCATGATTATCCTTCTTTTCTTATAAATAATTATGAGATCCCTGCATGATGATCCTTCTTTTCTTATAAACAATTACAAGATCCCAAGTAGCTTATTAGCTCCAGCTTTGGACTTCTAATAAGATATAAATCAGTTGAAGACAGTCCTGATGAAAGTAGGAGGATACATTAGCTCTTGAGATGTCCTGGAGTGCCTAAAGAACAGTTTCTGGAAGTGGGCTTTATCTGGGTAAAGACTGAGGGGAATATACTCTGCTTGCTCTCCCTTTGGTGGCTGTGTAATACTCTGAAATCACAGCAGGGAAGGTTCAGGTTGTGCATTAAGGAACAGTTTGCACTGGCAAGCCAAAACAGGCTGCCTGAGGAGGCTGGAGTGGTGCTATTGCTGGAGGACTTCAGAATGGGTTAGACAAACACTTGTCAAGAATGACACATACATGCAGTTGATTGTGCCTTGGGGCAGAGCCACGGAGGAGCTGACCTTGCAAGGTTCCTTCCAATCCTACTTTTTTTTATTTAAAGAGCATTATGCTGTTTCCTCCCATCCCACCTTCACCATTCAGAGTTTTCTTGTTCTGCCTTCAAGCTTTCCCTTATCTCCAGTTACTCTCCTAAAAATAACCTTTCTACTGCCTCTTTTACTATTTTATGCATATGTAGGAAATGCTTCCTGAACAAGATGGTTCTGTGGATGGACAAGACTGATCTCCTCCATGGAAAAGGACAGGACTGCTTCTCACCATCCGCAGATATGTACTGTGGTTACAGAAAGAAAATTCTTACTACACATTCAGAAGTATTTTAGCCACCAACAGGAACAGGGACTGTAGCTGAAGTGACAGCTTTCTATATGCAGGGCAGACAGAAAGGAAGTCAGAGGTGGCTTTATTTTTCAATATTGGTTCTGGACATGGTATCATAATGAGTCTGATACACATTTTCCCACTGTTTGATGTGACAAAGCTGAAAGGGCAGTAGGTCCTAGTAAGCTTAACCCGAGGTCCTCCTGTTTTGCTGAGAGGAGTTAGTTTGGGAAGACAAGGTAATTAACACTACGTAGTGAAACGAGCGGCTGAACTCAGACCAGAAGCCCAAACGGGTCCGACTGCAACACGCTGGGTACAAATCCACATCGCTTTGAAAACCTCCTTCCCTCGGTGCTGCTACCGAAGTGGGGGGATGACCTCAGCCCCCCGCGGTTCGGGGAAGGCTGGAGCTTCTCAGGTTGCGGCCGGGCGGGCTCCGGAAAGACGGCGCTGCGGGGGGAGTCCGGGGAGACCCCGGCAGGTGAGCGCCCCAGCACCCCGGCAGG
>LTAT01000006.1:33850512-33861824 GCA_003286495.1 Chlorodrepanis virens
GGTAGGTGCGGAGCCGCCCGGGAGCAGAGCCCCGCGGCGGGGCAGGGCGGCAGCCGCCCCTCGGGGCACGGCCCCGGCCTCGCCCCTGGGGGCTGGGGGGGCCCGGCTGCGGCCGGGGGCGCGGAGCGGCAGCACGTGTGCTTGTCCGACCGCCGCGCCGGAGAGAAAGTTGTGAGAGCATCTGAGTCTGCCGGGCTGGGCTTCCCCGGCAAGGACGAGGGGTGAGCCAGCACAGAGGCTGCCTCTGAAATTAGGAGGACGTGGGATTTTGTGCATTGCGTTGATGAGCTGAGTGTGATGTTGGACTCTAATTTTCATTACAAGAAGTAGAGGCTTTAGTGCAACTTTTTGTTTGCCTGCCTCTCTGCGATACTTCTCGAACTGGTGTGTGGCTATGGGTCCGCTGAAATTGCTTGGAATCCATGTAGATGTCTTACCACCGCGATTTTTTGTTTCCTCCTTTGTAAATTCCACAGAAGTGACTGGCAATGGTTTTTTCTCTTCTGAATATTACTATTGTGACCTGATGCGGCGACGCTGTGTTTAACTGCTTATCAGACTGATGTCACAAAGAACTTTCAAAAATATTCAGTTTGTAGTTTTCTCGATCACTGTCATTAATAAGAGCAGTTGACATAAGCTGTTTTTTGCTTGAGTTATTCTTCAGCTTGATGGGTTTATGTGTGGCTTATAAATCACAGTATGACCTGCATTAAGTGAAGTTTAGTTTTAGGGAGCTGTTGTAATGCACTTCTTTATAACCCTGCCGGTAATTTACCAAAGCTTGTGTTTGTTCTGTTCAGCAGTACAATGCTCCTACACTGTAATTGTCAGTGTAATTTAAATATAACATGAATGTTTCATAGATCATTGGTAAGAAATTATGGGATTGTACAATCTTTTAGCTGGTTTACCACTTACATAGCCTTCGCATTAGAGTGTATTAGATGGTATCATATATCATTTTAGTGTATTAGTAGCCTTCATTTCAAGGGTCATCACCCATGTATGGTCAATGGCTTCAATTTAGCAATAACATATTTGATTCTTTGTTAATAAGGGTATCCATTACAGAAGTTAGTCCTCCAAAGTGTCATGAGTTTGGCTAATGAAATATGCTGAATATTACTAGAGGAGGAAGTTAAGGATAACTCCTTAATTTGAAGCTTACTTTATGTTTCCATGGGTTTTAAAATGCAATAGGTGTCAGGTGCTAAAATTTAGTTGGAAGTAATTTCTGCTGAAAGAAAATTATGTATGATCATAAGTGTCTGTCATTAGTTTACAAGGTGCACACTGCAGTCTTTGCAGTTTCTAATTTACTTTGTGACTTAGGAAAGCTAAGGTATTCAATGCAAGTAATGATTTCCGTGTGTGTTGCATGGCTCTTTAGAACACGTATGCCTTGAAGAAATTTCTAATGTTCAAGAGTGCTTTCTGAGTAGAATGTGATTTGATAACACTGAAAGGGAGCTTTTTTATTTAAAAAAAAAAAAAAAAGGGGTCTGGATAAAGTGGTGTAAGACATAGAAGCTAAGCATATGTCAAGGACTAGTGAGGCTTTCCAATGAGACCACAAACAAAATTTTACATCCTAAGTTTTCTGTAAAAGTCCTTTTGCTAGCTTCCTTTTTTGTCCCCCTTGTTTTTGCCCTTCTCTTCTCTCCCAATCTAAATACTAATTGAACAGTAATGGGACTGTTTAATGGAAAAACAATAAAAATGAGCAGTGAAGCTTCGAACCTTACAGCTGACTCTAATGTAATTCCGTTATCATGGCAAGTATTGAAATCATGTTGGCAATGTCATTACCCAGTGAGGATGGAAGGTTGAAGTACAGACAAGTAATGCACCTAGGTTACTTATGTCTTTTGATGTGCACTTTATAACCCAAAATACTTACAAGGAAAAGGGATTGAAATACGAGTTTGAGTTCAACTCCCTGAAATATAAAGAAAATTGTAAGACTTCTTTGAGACTACTCTAGAAATGAGGGTAGTTTCTTTCATACTAGAAAAGACTGCATTAGAAATAGTATCCTAGTAGAAATGTAACTTCTTCCCTATTAAGTTAGTAGCAGGTGCAAGAATTTAAACAGCACTGTTATTCTTTGCCCTTGAGGTATTCAATTTCTTGATACTTTGTGTGACTTAACACAAGTTTAGAGGTCAGTCCTGCTGGAACTGCGGAAGACTTTTCTAATGTATTCTAAGATCGTGTTAAGTTACAAAGGTATGTGTGTAGAGTCAGCACATCATGCTGGTGATGTGCAGTTGGACTGTTGAGGTGTGTCCTGACAGCTGTCTGTGACTTCAATAATTTAGTTACAGGCTGAACTGGTTTTGCCTTTGTGGGTAAAATGAGTGTCTAGTTGGTATTCTGACCTTGACAGTAGTGTTTATAAATGTGCCATTTTGTTTTAAGAACAATTAAATTCCTGTTATAGATCATCAGGTGTTTTTGAGGAGATGGCATGGTGAAATGATGTTTTGACTACTTATGAATTAAGCTTTCCCATTTATTGCTGAAACAAACATCCCCAGGTTTCCCTGTGAATGAGGGCTCTGTCAGCCTCTCCCACCAGCTCAGCTGCTTGCCGTAGCACCAGAATGAAGGAGGGATGGCAGTCTGATGGAGCAGGTATTGATATCCTGACAGCAGTAAGCAGAGAAGCTGTTCAAAAGCAGTCCACAAGGCAAAAATAGTCTGTTTCTATCAGTGGTAGAACAGTGTCCCCTGGGGACTGTGTCATTTCCAGTGCCTAGAAGAGGCACATGCATTCTTTACTGCTCTCTAGAAATTCTAATATGACAAACTAAGTCGACTTTTTTTTTTTTTTTAATGAAAATAGTGCTGCAATAAGTTACATAAGAATTTTTTTTTCCTTGTGCAAATTCTGTTTCTGGGTAGAGAAGCTCTTCTTCAGGAAAAATTGAAAAATGAGAAGATGATACAGCTATGATTTCAGACAACATTAATGATTTTGATTGCTTTAAAATAATTCTATAAACATAAATAATCTCTATGATCTTTGTTTCATATAAACTTTTTAAAACTGTCATGTTTTCACTTAAGAACTTGATAGGCTTGATTTTTATTTTGGTTATTGCTATTTAATTCTGGTTAATCGTATTATTTAAAGTGGAGCTTCAAGGGTAAATGTACATGTAAAGGTTCTGAGTTATGTGGTGCAACAAGATTTCCATAAAATACACTTTGACATAACTGGTAGACATGAGGGGAAAAAAATATAGTTTATTCCTTGTTTAATCTTTCTAAGACTGCCTTCCTTGCTCTACTGTGCAAATAACGGAAATTGAATACTGTATTTCTATTGCCTTTTTGAAAAAGAAGTCTTAGAAATTCCTTAAAACATTATGGTGTCATTGAGTTTTGATTACAGTTTTTGCAGTTAGTTTAACTTTGGAGGGGGAGTTTGATTGTTTTTGTTTTGTCATTGGGATATTATATATGTGATGTAAATATTTTGTCTGATCTTTTGATAAAATTCCAAGACCAGGGTGTATGGATACTAAGTTATACTGGCCAAACTTTTAATTACAGTTTTGTTTTCTATGGAGGAAAAGCAGCAATTTAAGGCAACCAGTAGGATATAATCCTGGCCCAAACCTGGTTATCTCATCCCATCTAAAGTTAGTGCTACTTTGTTTGGCTACAGTAAGGCTTTACTCTTGTCTGTTCATATGCTGTCAGTGTATGAAGCATAACTTCATGTTAAAAGTACCAAATTTCTTGCAGCAGTTTTCTAGTGTCTGTTATGTAGATATTGTGATATAAGTCTCTTTCTTTTATTTCAACCTCATTTTGTATTTTTTTTCATTCGTCACATCCCTGCTTCCTGGAGTCAAATCTCCTCGCTTTTAAAATTGAATTGAACAGCAGCATCTCTTAGTCACAGATACTCTGTGGTACTTACAGGTGTATCATTGAAGTGCTTTATAATGTGTAAAGTAAGGAAAGAAGGTAGATTTCTGGCTCTGTTTCACATATGCTCTAGCTTTTTTTTTTTTTATTTTTGTGCGTGCATGGTGTCCAGAACAAAGAGGAAAAGCTGTGCTATTAGGGGGAAATACTGTTCCATAGAATAGTCATGGAGCTCTCTTTCCATTGTCCCATGAAGCCTGTGCTGGTTAGCCCCTGTATTACACTTTTCTCATGGGATAGTGAGGTATGGATTTAAATGAACTCCTTAGGATAAGGAGAACTTAGTCCTTACAAATCCTAGGCCTCTATTGTAGTTGGCAAACAGGCACAAAATCGACTTACTAAGCCTGGTGGTTATGAAAGTAGTGACTTTGTCTTCTGAATCCAGAAAGCAACTTCAGCCTGAATTCTGTCTTGCAAACAGTCACTAGTTTCTGAAGTCTGTGCAAGAAGTGAAAATTTAAATTTACCCCAGAATGTGTTTCCTACTGTTTAGCACACAGGTTTTGATAATCATAAAATTTCCAGGACAGTTAACCCTGTCAATTCACCATTGATGCCAGCAAAGTACAAAGCCTGGGTTGGTGAATTCTGTTTCTGGTGCATAAAAGCAGCATTTTGAGAGCGCAAGTTTCTTTCTCCCCCGAACCCCAGAGCTTTTTTCCACTTGCTTTTCTGGTTGATCTCAACAGCTGCAAAATCCTGTACAAAATATGGTTTGGTTAGGACATAAATATACACCTGTTTTCTATTATTACACTGTTAGAACACTGTCAGTTACTTCTGTATTTAGTTCTACTGTCTCAATTATTTACCTTTGCTTTCACCACAAACTTATGGGGCAGGAGAGTTTTGTTTCTCTTTAGCAGAGGAGTAAATAAAGTATAGAGTGACAAACAGGCTCAAGTGTACACAAGTAACTGCTAGACTGCCGCTGACATTTATTTGTACTGTTTTGGGAGAATACCTGTCAGACCATAAAAAATACTGATAATATGAAGCCTCAGTTTCTCTGATCAGTTTCTATTCATGCGCTGTTCCGAGCAAGTCATTGTTTCTCTCCTCAGAGCAGCAGCTGGGACCTGCTGTATTTAATATTCTTTAATTTTTTTTAAATTTATTAACGGTCCTGTTAATTGGTCTGCTGATTGCTGTGCTGGTGTGTCAGGTCCAAGAGTCCCTGTACCTGGCATGACAAAAGAGTTTACTGCCTTAAACTGCAGAGCATTGGCAACCTGAATTTGCCTTTTAGGTGTTTTAAGTCACACAATTAACACTTATCTAATTCAGTTCTTTTACCTAAATTGTTAATGTATAATTTCATTCCCTTGTATATATTGGAGCCTACTGAGGAAAATATAATTTGAGTTCTAAAACCTTTGTTACTTTATTGCCAAAAATAGTATTGTGTCTTAAAACGGTATGCTTCTGTTGTATTCAGTATACCAGAGGGAGCCCTCCTGTGGTTAATTTAATACCTATCAATTTTCAGGAGTGTTACTAAATAGGGTGTATCTTGCAGGATAAAATAGACTGTTTTGGATATTTAATTTTCTTTCTATTTAACTCCACATTTTTAATGCATTTCAGCTAATTTATTGTGCATAGTCATTTTTGCTTAATCCAAATCAAAACATAAGATCAAGAAACCTCAGTGCACGCCGACTCTTGGACTTGTAGAAAGGCTGCTGTGACAAAGGGGATTCCGTGGCTATATTGAAGCAATGGGGTGCAAAATTGCTCAGTTATGAGGGGGGATATCCAAGCTATGTTTTGTCCTCCGACTGGGATGCCATCTCAGTTCTTTCCTAAACTTTCTCATCTCCCTCTGCAGGCAATTTCTCTTGTGTCTGGCTGTGAAGGATTGCAGTGGTACTATAGGTACGTCCTGGTCAGGAGCCAGACTGCACTGTGTGTGCTGTGTGTGTAGGCAGGTGTGTCTGTTCACACATGGAAGAAAAGCTGAATTGTTCTTTCTCTTGTTTTTAATGCTCAGACAGGTAACTTATGGTCTTTGCTTATCATTATGCTGATGCACACAATTATAGCAATTGACTGCAGCAAAGCTGTGTGTGTACTGACTGTTTTGATGGATTTGGGCCAGGAGCAGACATCTTGGCTACTTTAAATTAGCCTGGAAAAAATTAATTCAGAGATCAACAAGTTAAATGCAATGCAACTTAGGAATCCCAAACTAAAAATTCTGCATGTATTGTAAATGTTCCTTGTGGTCAGAAGACTAAATTGTGCTGACTGAAAGAATTAGCAGTCCCATTCTTTTATATTTTTTTTTAAATGTGAAAAGTCTTCATTAGGACATGGCAACCTTCTGAACCTTTGTTCTGAGAATTCCAGTGTGTCATGTTTTAGCTTTGGCAGGCAAGTAAGCACCACACCACTGTGCTCCCACTCCCATCTCAGTGGGATGGAGGAGAGAATCCAAAGGGTAAAAGTGAGAAAACTTGTGGGTTGAGGTAAAGACAGTTCAATAGGTAAAGCAAAAGCCCCACATACAAGCAAAAAACACAGAATCAATTCACCATTTTCCCTGGGCAGGCAGGTGTTCAGCCTTCTCCAGGAAACTCGGGCTCCATTGTGCATAACAATTACTTGAGAAGACAAATGCCATCACTCCTGTTGTCACCTCTTCCTTCAGTTTTATTGTTACTTTGATGCCATATGGCACAGCATATTGCATTGCTTAGTTGTTTTCAGCTGTATCTTCTCCCAGCTTCTTGTTCAGCCCAGCCTCCTCACAGTCAGGGCAGTATAAGAAGCAGAAAAGACACTGATGCTGTGTAAGCCCTCAGCAAGAACAGACACATCCCTGTGTTATCAGCACTCTTTCCAGCACAAATCCAAAATACAGCCCCCTACCAGCGGCTGTGAGGAAAATTAATTTTGTGCCATCTGCAATCAGCATGTAATGTAAACGTGTTTTTGAGGTCAAGCTCTGTAATGGTTCATTGATTTCAACCTGATTTTGACAGTTGTCACGTTTGGAAGGGTTTCACTGTGATATTCTTGTCTGGGTACTCTTACTCAAAACATGTCTTCAACAGAGAAATCTTTTCCTTGTTCATTATAAGAAACACCATGGGAGAGACCTGCTTGTGATTGTCTGCTCAAGAGGTAAAGAAGAGGAAGAAAAATTATTGCAGAGAATTAACAGGACTTCATGCTTATTTTTCAAATTCTTTACCTTCATTTCCATGTTTTTCACACAATTTTTTGTGACATGGCTCCAAGTCTATGCAAACACCCAGTGATCCAAGTTGGCTATTTAGTCACTAAACTGATAACAAAGAGAATTGCAGGAACAAAAACAATGAAGTCCACGTCCAGCTAACATAGAAATATGTATGCCACAATATCCCACTTTGTTCTGGATGCTTGCACTCCACAGGGCCAGAGCTGTCATGTTTCTGTTCAAGGTCATGTTTCTCAGGGACAGTGTTTCCTTATGCTGTCATTTTAAGGTCTCTTGGCAGATACTATTGAAGTTATTTCCTGTTATATCTTTCTCTGGTTGAATCCTGTTTATTGAGCACCTCTGCCCTTAGGAAGCAGTCACCTGCTGAAATATGAGGCTTTCTTGTCACATGTGGATTTAACAGATAACTACAGCATCCATTTCCCCACCAGCACCTCCAGCTGTTGGTTACCTTCCCATGCCAGAAATTTTCAGCCAAATCCCTGATGACGGTACACAATGGTATTTGACAGATGCTTCATTGGATCATCTGAAACCACCTCCAGAACAGTATAAGCCTAACTGCCAGGCTTTTCTCTGAAGAAGCTGAAGAATATTTTCATGTTGTCTTCAGAGATATGTGAACAGTCACCCCTATGAGAACTGTAGCAACAAGAAGTTTGGAGATTGGTGCCTCTGGCAGTACCATGAATGTGCAGTGCCATGAAACTTGTCATGTTTGTTTCACCTGAGAGCTACCACATCCAGTGCAGTTTCCTGTGGATTGACAGTTGTCATTTTTTTGTTTGTTTCTTTGTAATGTTAAATTTACAGTGCAAATTGGATACCTTTGTAATGTTAAATTTACAGTGCAAATTGGATATAGTAGACTAGAAAATCTCGCCTGTATGACTTAAATGTTTAATTGATCAGTGATAAACCATTGATTCTGTGCTTAAGAAGCAGTGGCAATTGAACAGTTTTTTTCTTTGCTACACAGTGGTTTATGACAGCATGTGATACTGCTAAGAGATTTAGCTAGGCAGTGTAATTATCTAAACTAGAATTTTGTCAGAACACCAGTATTAGTACAAGGTGCTTTAGAAATTGGATTGCTCACTGAAGTGTGTAAGTGTAGATTTATCAGACTAACTTAAGGAGCTCATTTGCCTAAAGAAGCACAATTTTTCATACTTGTACTTAGAATAACAGATGTGTTTATTTAGAAAATTTTAGCCTGTTTACTTATTTTTGCTCTCTGTAAATAGTTTTCTATCAGTTAAGTACTAGGAGAAGGCAGGCAAATATTTAGGACAAGAACATTTCATAGCACTCTATGGCAAGTTCCATTTATAGATAAAGATGGGGAAGAGGAAGGACTCCATGTGTCTCTGTTCAAAGCCAGTGCCTGGGAAATACAGGCCCTGCAGTGTTAGTGGCTCCTCTGCTGTGACATAAGTATTTTATCCCATGTGTTTTTGCCTCACTGTGATTAAAATCTCACAATTTTGCATTAGATAAAACCATTTTCTGTCTCAGGCAGTTTGTCTTTCTGTTTTGTCATCCAGTCCCTGAGCTAAAATTTGCACTTGTAATATAACTTTTGGGTGAAGTTTGTGTAACTTTGCTGAAACTTTCTGATTGTGTCCAAGGGAGCAAGGTCAAACAGTGCACAGAGGGGTTTGTGATGTTCGCACCCACAAGAGATCGCTCCAGCAGATACAGGCACCTGAAATACTCTCTGTGCAGATTAACTTCATTCACCCTTGGCAAAATTTTGCTTGTCCCTGGCAAAGCCTGCCCAGATGCAGCAGTAGTTAGCCAGAGATAATTACTAAATAACTTGAGGAGAGACTATAAATTGCACCAAATCTAATGCTGAACCCCATCCTTCAGTGGTTCTCCAGTTTTGAATCATCTGTCTTGAACAGAATTAATACATGGTTTAATGCAGTAGTTGACTTTTTTAATATGTTAAAACAATGCTGAATGTGGTTTTATGGCTCTTATTTTTAACATAGCAGCATGCTTCCATCTCTTTCTTCTTTTTCTCTTTTTTATTTGCTCTTTCTTGGGGGGAAGCCCTCCACATTTCAGATTATTTAATGTTTTTGATATCCCACTTAGTTCTTGGGTAAATTACTGTATTGGACTGAGTTGTGTAAATTTTTAGATTGCTTTTTCTGTAGTTTCACATTAGCATGGAGAATGCACTCAAAAGACACATTAATGCCATTCAACAAGCAGTATATTTATATTTTTCTCAGACAGATAAATGACTGCATTTTGAGTTGCATTTGTTATGGGCACAAAATGAATGACAGACTTGAATGGATGCTGTTTTTGCAAAATTGCTCAATATAAACTAAAGTGACATTCAAATTGCTGATCAAATTTTACAATTATAGCACCAGTATAAAAATGTAAATTCAGAACTTTTATGACATTAAGCAACAAATTCTCCTCTAAAGTTACAGAATGATTAAAGACGCAACACAGGTGAGAATAAAAAATACTTGTGATGGCTCTAAAAATTAGTGGGAAAAAAATTACATACAAAAGTCTCACAGCCAAGTGTTCCTGCAGTATATGTAACCCGTGTTTCACATCAGATTAAATCTTTTCCGGCATCCTTGGCATAATTTCCAATAATGGTGAAGCAGTGGAAATTTCTCCAAGCACACGGAGATGCTCCTCCATGGGGGTCATATTTTATTTTGAGTGATACTGTTTGAACTATATTGAGAGGAGTGTGGTTTTATATCTCTATTTTCCCTAAAGTAATCCATTGCAGAAGTACAAGCCAAATGTAAGTGCAGCCAAAACATATACATAAGCCTATGCTTTGCTAACATGAAAGTGAAGTTGTGTTCACCTCCACTAACTGCTTATACTAATGGATTTTGAAATCTGCCATTTTTAGCAATACAGACAGACAAGCCATATGAGCAGGAAGAGCTTCAGAAGAGGACAGGAAACTTGTGGAATTCCATCAGGGAAAGCAGGAAAGCTGCAGAGGGATGGGAAGTAAATTTGGCTAGAAACAAGGTCCATTACCTTCTGTAATCTTCCCCCATCTTCTCTGTCTTCTTGTTCCCTCAGGGGAGTGTGCGCCAAGAGCAGTAAAGATGCTGAGATGTTTAAACCATTCTTACACAAAGTGTTGAGAGAAACCATTTGACAAAGCATTGTTATTAATGTGAGACTTTCTGTTTCATTTTACTTGCTATAAAACTGAGGTGGTTTCTCAGCAAAATTCTAAGTGCTGTAGTGCATGTGCAGACCTCACAATTGTGCAGTCACTGAAGAGAAGGATGTTTTCTTTGAAACAACTTCAGTATTAACACATGAGAGACATTTTTCTTCAGATGCTCAAGACTCACAACAGATGTCTCCTTCAGAAGCAATGAGGAAAAAATGCATTTTATATTGGCAACAAGGAAATGGAGATGGCATCATGCTAAGCAGCAACCTGCTTCTGCATCTGGAATGGATGTGAATGACAAATGAACACAGGAGATTCTGCTGGTTTCAGATGAGACAATTTAGAGTAATTTTCTTCATAGTTTCTGGTATGGGGCTATGTTTTGGATTTGTGCTGAACACAGGGTTGATAATGTAGAGATGTTTTAGTTATTGCTGAGCAGGGGTTGCACAGAGCATGGCCTTTTTTGCTTTTCATAGTGCCATGCTGGTGAGGAAGGTAGAGGTTCATGGGTTTATTTAATACCCAACTGGGTATTAAATAATGAAGCCACTGAGGCTAACTTCTTTGCCGGATAGCTGGTTCTCTGTAGGGTTAAAGCGCCCCAGGCAAGCAGTCTGAAGGCAGGATACCTCAGCCCTTCGGGGGCTGGGGTGCCCTGAAGCCTGGACTGCAGCACAGCCGTGGCCTTCTAGCAAGCTTAGTGATTGTCAGCTTTTAGTGATAGTCAGCTCTTTAGTGATTTCAGCTCTTTAGCTTGCTAGAGGCTTTTGGCTGGCCATGGGCTTCTTGTGGCAGACGAAGAGAGAGGAGAAGGCGGCTTCAGAATTTCCACGATGCTTTCTTCTGAGGGTCTCGCAAAGGGTCTGAAAGCAGCTCTTCAAAAGGAATGGGCCAAGACAGACCCTTTTATAGGGTTAGGTAGGATTGGAAACTGACCAATTGTAAGGATCAGGGAAACCAGCCTAT
>LTAT01000006.1:33863774-33890438 GCA_003286495.1 Chlorodrepanis virens
GGCTTCAGAATTTTCCACGATGCTTTCTTCTGAGGGTCTCGCAAAGGGTCTGAAAGCAGCTCTTCAAAAGGAATGGGCCAAGACAGCCCCTTTTATAGGGTTAGGGAGGATTGAAAACTGACCAACAGTAAGGGTCAGGGAAACTAGCCTATGGGGTCACAGAGAGATAAGCAGGCCTGGAGGACCAGAGTGAGAACTCCTGGTTCAGTTCCTGTGACTCAGCAAATACCTATCTCTAAACATTTCTCCATGGAGCCGTAGCCGGCCCTGTATCTGCTACAGTTGGGAGGAGACTGAGCCAGGACAGATGACCCAAACTGACCACAGGGATATTCCAGACCTTCTGGCATCATGCTCAGTATTTGAAGTGGAGGGAAGAAAGTGAAAGAGGAGCAACATTTGGAGTGATGGTGTTTGTCTTTCCAAGTAACCATTAAATGTGGTAGGGCCCTCCTCTCCTGGAGATGGCTGAGCACTGCCTGCCCATGGGAAGTAGTGAATTAATTCGTAATTCCACAAGCCCACTTTGCTCGTGTGCATGACTTTTTCGTTCTCTATGAACTGTCTTTATCTCAACCCATGAGTTCTCTATTTTTTATACTTCCAAGTTTCTACCTGTTCCCGCTGGTGGGGGAGTGAGTGGCTGTGTGGGGCTTGGCTGTTGGGTAGGGTTAGACCATGACACAGAGAGAACAAGGCCAGGACTGTGCTCTTCATTACCCCTTCAAAGACATAGATTTTAGAAAAACTTGCCACTTCCTTGTGTTGTACAAATGTTTGTTCTGTGATTTAGAAGAGTAAAGTCTTTCTGAATTAAGTTTAAAACTAAAATTCAGCGAGACTCGAAACTCTTCTTCAATGCATTTTAAAGAAATTGTTAGTAGAATAGATTCCTTGGAGAGAGCTGTTAATGTGGGTTTTGAGTTTTTCCTTTTACTTACATGTATATGCATGTATGTGTGCACTCGTGTATATTTGTTTGTGGGCAGAAGGTGAAGAGATCATCTTTGCTTCCTGCAGGGAGAGGGTGTGTATTTTTCTTAGTGAAACATGCCAGCAGTCGTGAGAAGAATGGAACAATTTTGTGAAAAACACCATGCGAATACATAGAGAAGCATATGTTAATGAGGATAAATTGGGCACAAATCTACAGTGTCTTTGGCATTTTTAAGTTGGGGTTTTTTTAATAAATTTGGAGGTTTTTGGTTTTGTCTCTCATCCCTCTTTAAAAACAGATTGCATGTGGGCTGACTTTATGTTCAGTTTTTGAACAGCCATAACTTCCAACAATCTACTGAATGTTTTTTCCTCCTCTATTTGAGAAGACTTGAAATTTGTAGTAAATAATGATGTTGGCTCATTTCATTTATGCCCTTGATTGTTTCCAGTCTTTCCTGTTAGTCGTGTCTACTCTTTAGACAGTGGACTCACATACAGATTTTTTATGTGTATGTTTATTTAGGAAACCATAGGCAAGATTGTTCAAAAAGAACTTGCCCAAGGCTTCCATCCTTGTAACACACTTTGCTAATCTCCTGGTCTCTGGGTATGTGTGATCAAAAATCAAACAACTGACCTTCTCTTCCATTTAGTAACCTTCTTCATATCACAGATTGATCTTTAATTTACTGATCTGGTTGTTTGAGAGACCAGCTACTGTCTTTTAATAAAAGTGGAGAAGCTGCCAGAATGTTAGAATGGAAGTGACAGGAAGGAAATTTGTAAGTAATGAAAATATACACCAAGGAAAATAATAAGGAAAATACAACCCATCAAATATACTTCTTGAATTTCCAAGTTGTGTTGCTGTTGTGTTTCCTATGCCTTCTCTTGTTCTAATCTGCATGTCTGGCGTCTTTTGATATTATATTATGATTTTTTTAAAATGCATACTGACTGCAACCTTGCTTCTCTCTTTTAATTTATTGCAGCATATTAGTAAAGCTCCTTTGGAATACCCTGGATTAATGAAGCATTTAAACTGTTTTAAAACAACCCTGGGCTAGGTCAATTATTGAAGCAATGCCAGTGAGGAATGTTTTATTTTGATTGCAGTAAGCTCTTAGTTTTATGTTAACTGCATTGTACAAACATGACCTGTGGGCTGTTAATGTTACAATGAATTGGAAACATGTGAATAAAGCATGCTTTGCATTTGCATGGAGCAACCTAACTCTCCTTCTTGAGAGGAGATTCTAGCTTGTATTCCTTGGTTGTACACAGGGTCACGTTTTTGTGCGAGTGCTCTGAGAATACAGGGCACTTAGATGTTTTTGATATCAAGGGAAGGCACAGTGAGGTGTGGGTGCTGCTTATGGCATGTTAGGCGTCACTGCAATCATCCCTTCTAATACTGGTTGTTCCCCAAAACCTCCTTTGTAAAGGCAGTGCATTTAAATTTTTCTTGTAAAATTCACATCCTCAATTATTGCAATATTTCTTTTCCTTTTTGGAAGTGTAAAGTGTTACTTGCTATGCTCTGCTTTATAACTTTGTTGGAATGAGGGCTTATTATATATTTTTCAAAGTGCAGGGATGTGTATTTTCTCATCCCAAATATGTCTCTATGTTTTAATCTAATCTATTTTTCTGTTCAAAACTGCACTGTAGTCGCTCTGCTTGATTCCAGGATGATGGGCAGCTTACGCTGCAAATTTAAAAACAAAACAAAACTCAGCTTTATGTAACAAAATTTTAGTATTATCTCGTGTCAATAAAACTGGTATCGACCAGTCTTCAGTGATATTGGACTTCACAGGTTTGGCAGTGCCTGGGCAGCTTGACTTGCCCATGAATTTTTACAAGTAACTTTAGGCTGTGGCTGTTGTTTTTTGTTAAATAGGTCTTCTGGGAGAGGAACTAAAAACTGGCTCCAGTCATGGCCTGAAATTTGGCACCTGTACCAAACTTTTAGAAATTTGCTTAAAATAAACAGATGATATCCTTCTCCAGAACAATGTTTACAAATAGTTGTGGCCTACTATCTATTTAAAGAGGGGTAAAACCAGTTCTTAAAATGAAGACTCCTACTTTGTTTAGAAGAACAGTGATTTGGTAGTGACTGAGCTGCTCAAGACTAGTGGAGATTTAGAACATTGAGCCACTTGCAAAGTAAAACAAAATGTAAACAAGACCAAAAAGATTCATTCCAATTGCTTCTGAAGAATCACAGGAAGCAAAGTAAAAACCTTTTTGCGGTTTGGGGTTCTTATTAGGCAAAGGTAATTCTAAGGTGTTTGAAAACTGAGATGTTCAATGCCTAGGAAACTGAGGCATAAAACAATGATCTGTGTGTTCAATGGCCACTTTGGAATACACATTATAGTGAAAAGAGTTTATGTATTTATGTAATGGAATAGAGAGAAAATAAGGAAGTGGGAAGTTTGGAGTAGAATATAGGCAGAAATTTGCTGCTGTATTTCAGGATCTCTACATATAATTGTCTTTCTTTGTCTAGCCCTCTAAAGAAAAATGTGGATAAATTATAAAATAATGCTTATGGGGAAATAAATAATTCTAGGTTTATATATGCAGCAGTAACTTTTGACACAGTAATTGCTGCTCAGGAAGGAACTCTTGATGCTTATATTAGTTTTATGAAAATGTTAGCTTTCATTTCAGAGAGAATAACATTGTTATGATTACTGTGTAAATTAGTTGTGTACTCTCAAATATTGTACAATTCTTGTTCAATCATAGTCATCACAGATGGGATAGAAAAGATAACCTATTGAGGGACACCTAATTAAATAAAGGTTTCATTGTTGTCTGACTGATGAGAGATCTGAGAATATGATAGAGGTACCTGAGAAAAGAGTAACATGGAAAAGATATGCCAGCATCACTTTATTGACTCTTTCTTTCAATAGAAATAATAGCATCAAATTGAATACTGTACCAGTATCAAAACAAATGGCAGATGCAGGTTTGTGTACAATAGATTATTAAGATACGGAGCTTTATGAACCAGGGATTGTGGATATTAAAAGCTTACATGGCTTTAAGAAACAATTGAATACATTCATGGAGGAAAAATACATTAGGGATAAAGACAGTGCCTCTGGCTTGCATTGTCCTTGAACCATCAGTTGCTGGAGTCTGGAAGGGTATTTTAGAGAAGTGGAGTTGTTTGTTTGCCATGTATTTATATCTTTTGCTGTTGTTAGCTGTCAGAAATGGATAATTAGCTGGATGGACCTGTTTGTGTAACTTACAAAAGTCATTCTAAAACTATTAATGTCTAAGTTAAAGTTGTCCATAGTAGTTGCTGATGGGAAATCAAGTTGTGGAACAGATTATTTTGAATGACAGAGAATGTTCTGTTAAGTCAGAAAGAGTAGTATTGCCAGAGAGGTTCAATATTGCTGCTTCACAGTGAATTTGAGGTGTGACACACTGAGAACGTACACACCCTAGATTGCGTGTAATTGTAATAATATGCATTTTCCTGAATGCGTGTCTTGGTGTACGCGTTAATATTTGAGGGAGGCTAGAGACACAATTTCAAGATTTGAAACTTGCATTTATTGGATACTTGTAGGGGCACTTATCTCCATCCTCTGTTGCTTGCCAACAGTAGGATCCTGGAGTTTTCTGTGTAGTTCGTTTGCTTTTATTTGTATGCAACTTTTTCTCTATTTGAAATAATGTTAAATTTTTCCTCCTCAGATCGAAATGTTGAACATGGGAATGTTGAGTATGGTAAAGTGTCATAAGGAACATCTTCAGTCTGAGATCTTGGTATTGTTCAATATGTGTGAAACAACTTGGAGGGGTTGTAGGTTTTGATTTCTGCTTTTTTGTTTAATATGGAAGGGTAATATTTTCTTAAATATATATACTACATCCAAAGAGGAGATTATGACCTTAAAATGTTCAGATAACTCTGAGGAATATCTACGGAGCTGTGCATTCATTACACTGTAACCTCATGAGTACAGATAGCTATGAAAGTGAAGTAGCCCAGAATTTGGTTGGCATTCTGCACTATAGGTGAATATTTCTGGTTCATGGCAAGCTTCTGGTCAACCAACATTTCCAAATCCTTCTTCTCTGGACTACTATTAACTGATTCTCTGCCCAGCCTGTATGTGTACTTGGAGTTGCTTTCAGGGTCTCTCTGGGTGCTCCACTGTGGTTGGTGGTGTTGAGAAGCTTGCTGAGAGTGTGCTCAATCCCACTGTCCATGTTGCCTACAAAGATGTTAAATGGCACCTGGTCTTGATACTGACCCCTGAGAAATGTTGCTCGTCACCATTCTCTGAACACTGAACCCTTCACCACAACTTTCCATCCATCCCTCCACGCAATTTAACCACTGAGTGGTCTATCCATAAAATCCAGGTCTCTCCAGTTTAGAGACAAGAATTTCATGCAGGGCAGTGTGAATTGCTTTGCACAAGTCCAGAACCATTGCATACTTACTTGCTAAGAGTTGCTCCTAGGTTGCACTTCTATATATGGTGTAGAAATTGGTTTAATTTCTGTCTTTCTTAAGTACATGCCTGCTATGTAGTCCCAGCTTTTACACACAAGTTGCAGTATGATCCAGTCAATTATGCTGTTGACCAGGTGTTAGGGCTTGAATTTAACAACTATAGGAGTTCTTGTAGAGTACTTAATAAAGATCAACAGGGTTTTGAAAAATAATAAACCTAATTGGCATAATCCCCATTGCCAGAGTAAAGCTTCTGTTGCCTTCAATGGGAGCTGGGTTTTGTAATCAGTGCTGTCAGTCACCATCTGGACTGACACAATTTTGCCATAGAGAGAGTCCGTCTTTTCTGGGATGCCATCTGTTAGTCAGTTTCTTCTGACTTGTTTCCAGTATCAACCTTTATACCTTCTTTCATGTTCTCCTTTGTGTTCCAAGCAACCTCTCAAATCCTCATTCTCCCTGCTGTTTTCAAAATATGTTTCTGAACACCAGTGAACACAATGAAGTAGCCTAGCAATAATGTCTGTTACCAAACCCTGGGCAACATCACAATCATCTGAAGAAAATCTGTTAGGAGGCTAAGGCTTGGAAGGCGTTGATCCCAAACCCTTTTCTCATCCCTGCAAGTGGTATTTCAAAGGAGTGGCTGAGGGAGAAGTTTGAACCTCTGATTACTTTGAGGTTTTGCTGTGGATAAAAGAAATCGGTTAGTATGACAGTTAACCTAATAATAGCTTACAAAAGTATCAGCTCATATAGGTTTAAAAATAAGATCAAGTAGCATTAATCTAATGGTATAACTGTTTTTGAAAGGCTTTTACTCAGTAAAGCCAGATTTATGAAGTCTTAAAAAAAATATTTTGAGCTAATGGTTGCTAACAGTCCTGCACACAGTGTTTTCACCAGGACATAGTTAAGGTGAACAATTTATTTGGCACATCATAAGCAAATGGAATAAAGAGTCTGAACCCAAAACCTTTCAGTTTGAGAGAGAAAGCAAAAAATATATTAGAATTAATAATTACATAAAGGGTGCATCTTCTTAATAAAAAAAAAGAACAGTAGTTACCATGTGGTTTCATTAATAAATTTTAAATATAATTCATGCATGTTATTCATGCATGGGGGAGATGTCTATGTATCTGATCAGCAGCCTTGCTTTCAGGTGGTTTCAGGGTGATTTTTCAAACAAAATTTGAGTGTACCTTTGGTTTATGAATTTGATTTGAACTGTTAACAAGGATGCTTTGGAGTTTCAAAGAAATAGAAGCAGTTACTTTTATAGTAGTAGCTTTTTTTAGTGTGTGTGTATATATTTATCTATTTATGTCTCTGAAAAAACACCCACCAAAGTCTTTCACATTGTGGTCTACCTGTAGATAGCCTACAGGTAGAAACAAACCAGTTGATGTGTTCATATTGTATTCATTCTCAGAGGAGTAGCCCTGGTATTTTAAAGGTCAGAAAATGTGTCAGCAGACAATTATGTAATGGCTAATTCAGATAGATTTTACAGGATCAGCCTTGCCAACACCTTATGATGCTGTATTTGCTTATTGTTATTTTGCATAAAAATTAATAGTAGAATACTGTGTTAGGAAAGTATAACTACATTGCTGTCTGATTAAAAATTGACACATAGATACTTTGATAATTGTAGATACTCCCATTTGTTTAAATGTCTGAAATGAGAATAAGCAATATTTCTGAGAAGCTAAGCTGTCATAAGATAGCTTCCTTTTTTTCCAAATATGAAATCTGTTTCTTGCTGGGAAATAGTATGGATGACCAAATACTGTTGTGTTCCCTGATGACTGAGACTGTCTTCACAACTCTTCAGTCCCTCTGTCATGTGTAGCTTGTTATTCCATCTTTGTGTGATTAGCTTCCTTTATTTTTTAAATGCATCCAAGAAGTCTTCCTCTGGAAAGCAGTTCTTAATTGCAGATCATAGTGTCACACAAGAACCAGATGACCAATGATTACTGTGTGACTGATGTTACTGCTCAGCTTTACCTTACAGGGATTTCCTGAAGGCTTTTTCCTCTCTGGTAGATGTTGCACAGAGCTGGCTATATACAAGCTTTTTTTTTTTTTTTTCTCATAGGATAGGATAGTTGTATTTAGCTTTCAGCTCCACATGTAAGGTGTTATTCTTCTACTGTTCTTCCTTTAGAGGAAAGTGCAGAAATGAGTCTGGCAGAAAGCTTAGAGAGGTTTTTCATCCAGATTAGTGATACACTGAAGTATTTTTCAGTCCTACATTAAATTTTCAAGGTTACCCAAGCAATCAATCTGAACTATTTTTGCTGTGGAAAAGTGTTTCCTTCATTTTCCTTTTCCTTCAAAGCAGACAAGTAGATATGGGGGGGAAAAAATTATCATTTGAACTTTGTCAGCAAATTTGCTTGAGGTGTCTTTTTGTGGAACAATAGTAGGTGGGAGCAAGCATGAAAAATCTGGCTGCAGTGCATCAGCTTTCAGCAGCTCTGACAGGTTACTACACACACATTTTTCAAGGCAAAACTCCTAAGAACCAGGAGGTTCTAATTTGACTTTTTTTAGGTCTGTCTTGGATTTTTTCTTACTCAATTCAAGCCCTCTTAGCTGAAAAGGGAAAGAAATTTCAAGTCTGTGAAAGAACCACTGTCTTGTTGTCATCCAACTGCCTCCCTCTTCCGAGTAAAGTTCCATAGGCTGGAATTTGCCCTCATTCAAGTGGCCTGTGAGCTTGTGATGTCATAACTGATGTGGAAGGAGCACGTATATGAGCCGGTTTTCTTTCCAGGTGGTGAAATGTTTATGGTTAAGATGCTGCTTGAAATTGTAATAAAGCAGTGCATGGAGGGTTTTCACATGCACCTGAAAGATTTGTTGTTGCTTCAGACTTTGTTGGATGTCTCAGTGATCTCTTGAAGTTCCTTTTATCACTGTGGGGGTTCTTATTGTACTTATTTGGGGGCACAATTCCATAGTTTTATCACTTTCCTTAGACCAGGTGCTGAGCAGTTAAGAGCCATAAATCAGTCTTCCTGCAAAAGCAGCTGATTTCAAACACCTTCTATGATATGGTAATCAATTATACATGTAGCCATCAGGGAATTGTAAAAAGGCATGTGGTAATGGGGGATTGTATCTAGAGCAGAATGAGCTTCGTCATATAGTTTGGTAATGTGCTGTGTCTTAGAAGTCCTCTGAAGCAGAGGTCTCCCAAGGGAAGTTCCCCACGTTTCAAAAGGTCACTTGAAAAATCTGAGCAGTATTAGGAACTGGGTAAAAATTACTTCTACTTAATTTTACTATGTAAACTTTTAAATAAATATGGCTTATCTTTCGTTTGTAACTATTAGCTTTTGTTTCTAATTTTTTGCCCTTTTCACTTCATTTACAGTGAATAATCACAATATATTTAAAAAATATGAACTTCTGTGTTGAAGTTTAAAGCAAATTTTTTTTTTTCATTTGTCTCATCGGCATCAGCTCCTCTCCAGCCCTGTCTAGAAAGAGGTGTTAGGAAGTATTATTTTTATGCTTTTTGGTTCCTGTGATGGATGGTTGTGGAATATCATGCTCACAGGGAAAATTATTTCTTCCTAATCCTTGTCAGTTAGTGGTTGGTTTATTTCCGGTAGCCTGAAGACTTATAGCCCATATTTTAGTTCATACAGTACTTCATTTTAGTTGACTTCAAATTTTGTTCATTACTGTCTCCTAGTTTTGCAGTGTTATTATTCTTTATTGTCTGCACTTGGACAAAATCAGTCAAGAGGCCATCATTCTAACAGAAAACTCTGACCGATTGCTTTAAAAATAAATGATACTTGCACTGACACAAGAGAGGAAAAACCATTCATTAAAACTCATGTTGGAGAAGTCTCATCACTCTTTTCCTATTGCATTTGACATTGTCTGAAAGACTGTTATATATTATGTTTATTTTTAGAGACTATTGTTCTCTTTAAATCTGCTCTACAACTTGAGGAAAGCAGTAATGCTTTTGAAGAGAAATTTACAGAAGCAAGACATTGCATCTTTCTGTTGTAGTAAGGGGCTGTTTCATGAAATATCTCTTTTAAATACGTTTGACTTTGGCAGGGAAAAAAACTGCAATATATAAGGGAATCAGAGGCTGCTTTAGGGCATGCAGATTGAAAACCTGTGCGTCTTTTCTCGGGAACATAATAACATTTGTAAGTGAGACCTTCAGCACGTCATGCTTATTTTAATAATTTCTTCTGAAGTGCTGAAAAAGCAAACTACTTTCAGTTAGTTTACTTTTTACCCCAAAATTGGCCTAGTCTGCTGCTCAATATCCTGCTAATGTACAGAGCTTATCCAAAACTAATATTGTATTACACAAGAAAGGTGTTGACCTGTCAGAATGAGACTAGAGGAGGCCACTAATTTGATTAGAGGCCTGGGACGTCTCCTACAATGACAGGATGAGAAAGTTTGAGCGTTAAGCCTGATGAAGAGAAGGCTTCAGAGAGACATTATGGCCCTGTCCAGTACCTGGAGAGGGCCTACAAGAGAGCTGGAGAGGGACTTTTCACAAGGGTATGTAGTGACGGACCAAGGGGGAATGGCTTCAAACTGGAGAAGGGTGGATTTATGTTAGACATTAGGCTCTTCCCTTTGAGGGTGGTGAGACCCTGTAACAAGTTGCCCAGAGATGTTGGCAACTCCCCCCATCCTGGACATGTTTTGGGATGAGGTTTTGGGCAACCTGGTCTAGTGGGAGGCATCCCTGCTCATGGCAGTGGGGTTGGAACAAGATGATCTTTAAGGTCCATTCCAACTCACGTGTTCTGAGATTCTGTGATAATCACACAGTTGGAAGGCAAATATCCTTTCAGAGTTAATGAATTGTGTTTCCATGCCTTCTTTAGGGATTTAATATAAGCCGAGAAGAAAATGACAAATTATTTTGGTTTTATCATAGACCAAAGCTAAAATACAGCCAGTTTCAATCAGAGCATATTTAAATACACTGGAAAAAGAATATGGTATAACCAGACAAATTGTAAACAACAGGTTTCCTGTATTCTTCAAATTGGTAAACATTCAGGGAGGCCACACGTTTTGTGTGTGCTTGCCTCAATTTTTGTCCTTCTCAGTGTTTCGATAACTAGTCCATTTGCAAAGAAAAAATACTAGTTTAAAAAAATACACTAGCTATTGCAGTGCCCTTGTTTCTCCTTTCAGGTTCCTTGTAGTTTTATCCCGTACAGTAAATATTAAATGAACTACAGGGTTGTGGTTTTCGGGGGCTGTGACTTCACCTTTGCAATCCTTTCATTTCAGTCCTCAAGACTGACTTTTGGTCAGGTGGCACAGAACACATCCTCCTACTAATCTGTAAAACACACCAGGCTTCTCCTCTTTCCCATTAATACCAGAGCATCTTGTCTTACTTTCACCTAAAATGAATATTTGTAGGGAAAAGGAGATTCGTGACTAAATAAAAATTCAGAAAGTAAAGCTGTCATTATATATTCTACATTGCTGTAGAATATATACATTAAAACAGCTAGATAATACATTAAAACAGCTGCCAAATTACCTGTAATGAACATCCACACAATAGAAGACACTCCGCATACTGATGAAGTTGTGATTAACACCTATTAACAGGATGGAATTTGTCAATGAAAAAAATAAAGATGATTCAGTGCAATATTCAGAAAGAATTGCTGTCTGTGAAATTTCCTGATTTTGGGTATTTTTAGGTTGTTGTTGGAAACTTGCTAATGGTTTGAAAACATGGCTTGGAAAAATGTGTTCATAGCTGCTAAGAAAAGGAAACATGTTGCAAAAATTATGCTTTCATGGAAAAAGTAGTGGGTCTGTCTTTCTTGCTCTTTCCCCCACCCCGATTCAATCCCCACTTCTGACTGTGTTAAATGATCAGAATTAAACCATCTGAGTTTTTTTTTTTTTTGCATGTCAGGTCTCAAATTTCCATGGAACTGTCTGTCTAAGTTGTTTCTTTCTTTTTCCTTATTTTATATTGCATTCAAGCTCTATAAAATTTGCTGTAGTAACCTATTATAGAAGGATACGGGAATTGCTGTGATACCAACCCTTTTAATACCCCTGGAATAATATAGAGAGCATATGGGCTGCTCTATTGAATAGGTTTTTTTTGGGTCTTTTTTTTTTTTTAATGCCCCCAAAATCTGAGATAAGTAGAGGCAATGCATTGAGTATTCCAGTTACTTCTCAAGTAGGATTTGGGACTTCAGGGCACAAAAGTCAGCTTTGAAACCTTGCTTGGGTTTTAACCAGCTGGGAACCCTAGGGTGCTGTCTTGGCTCTTGTAATGCCACAGAAACCCATGATCATCATTCTGTAAAATCCACCTTTGGAATTTGTGAGCTTGTCCTTTGATTTGACTTAAGGCTTGATGTGAAAAGAGGTCTGAATGTTCAAAGTGCTGGACTGTTCAACACAGTGTTTAAGGCAAATTCAAAGTGATCCAGAAGCTGTTTCACACTCAGGATTAAATGTCTTGATCATATTTTTACTTGGGACCCACAGGACTTAAAGAGCAGGGAATGAGCCTGCATGCAGGTAGCTGCAAAAAAATGCTGCTCAGGGCTGCTCAGAGTGTGATTCCTTTATGGCATCCTTCTTAAGAAGCCAAGCTGAGGGGAGATGTTGACAGCTTTCCTTGATGGTGACCCTGGAACAGTATTTTAACATCTGTTACCTAGAGGAGATGCAGTGGCAGGGTTTTTTTGTCATGTTTTTTTCCTTAGCATTTTACTCTCAGACATTAACATAGCAATGAGAGCATGTATAGATTCAGGTTCAGTTCCCTTCTTTGCCTGAAGGGAGCTGGGGGACAGTTTTTGTCAGGACTTAGGACATCTCTCTGGCTGTCTTGAGCAGCTAAGACTTCTGCTTGGGGTCTCAGAGACTTTGGCACAGAGCTCAAAATGTCTGTGGTTTTGATTATGACTCGTGGAGGAAGTTACTAACTTTAGATGAAGATCTGCAAGCTACGAAAAATTAAGTATAATGATAGTGAATTTAGAACAGGGTGAAAAAGTAGATTTTAAGGTTTCTAGAATGGAGGACTGGGGGGCAAAATAGAAAGATTTAAGTGTGTCCTGCCTTTCTCTTTCTTCTTCTTGGCCTCCATCTTCTGCTGTGATGTTAGCACTTCTAGATTGCTCACTGTCTAACATAGGTGATAAGTATTGGAAAATAATTATAAACATTGTATACGTAGTTTTTAGTATAAAGACATAACACCAGCCCGGAGGCTAGCAAAGTGTCCTAAGCTGTCTTGCTGAACAGAGCTCAGCAAGACAAGAGAAAAAATTTTATGGATAAAGAACAATAAACAACTTTGAGACCAAGAACTGAAGAGCTCTGATTTCTTCTTTGAGCGCTGAGCTGAGAAAAGAGACTTCTGACTTTTTCCCAAGATCACTCAGATCCTCAAGAAGTCCCAAGACAAGTTTTCATCTCTCTGGAGAAAGAAACTACCAATTTTCAGGCAATTTTAAAGTAAGAGTGCTTGCTTTTCTCCCTTCTGAGTGTGCACATGAAGATGGTTCATCATTGTTGGTTATCACCCAGGGACAGTATGTTATTTCACTGTCTTGTCTCTCAAGTGGCTCCACTTTCAGTTTGCTCAGTATCCATGTTACCTCACAGATTGAAGAAACAGGGGCTGCTGATCAACTTCCACGCTGGGTGTGGGACTGTGGGGTTCAGTACAGCTGGGTGAGCTCCTGAGCACTCCAGAGGTAGGTGGTTTTCTGAGCTAAGGAAGCCTGAAGGTGAGGTCAGCCTATTTCACATCAGTTCTGGAAATACAGTATCAAATCTCTCAGGCTGGCAACAAAAAAATTAGCTTGCCCTCAGGGCTTTGTGAAATAGTAGGTATCAACAAAGCCTGTCCTGAAACACCCTCGCTGTGTTCTGCTGAGACATCTCGTGTCAAGAGTTCCCGATTGCCTCTTTTTCTTGCAGTGTGTTTTGTCAGATACTTTTTTAGACCCATTCACTGACAAAAAAGGGCTTGTCATATCTTGTCATCATGGCTTAGAAAAGGAATAAATTTAGTAATTTATTTGAAGATTAGTTAGTCTCTGTGATAGTCTACCGTGTTCTGCCAGCAGAGTAGCATCAGTAGCATCAAATTTGGTCTTTGTTTCATCTGTGTAATCCCCACTAGTGCTAACAGAGGCATGCCACTATAGCTAAGAAGAATACCTTGATCCAAAAAATGTAAAACCACAAGTCATATGCAGAGACCTGTTGCAGCAATGTTTTTTTCATCATTAAATACTATGTAAATTTGTTTTGGTTGATTCAAGAATACAGCTTTTTTTTTTTTTTTTTTTTTTTTTTTTTTTTTTTTTCCTTCCCTGGGGACATGACAACTGGGAGACCGCTGTCTGTCTTTTCAGGATCTGATAAGACTTTGGAGATAACTAACTTGGGCTTTGGGCTAGAAGCATCTGAAATGTTTATAAGGGACAGGGAAGAGCTGAGTCTGATGTTAAGTTATTAGACAAAATTGTAATGCAGTCCTTACTTTATTTTTATAGATAGATATTTTAAAGGTACAAAGAAAAATTATTCCCTGAAGTCAATGGGCATCCATGTTAAAGGAAGAGAAGTTGAACTTTGTATATAATGTCTGGAGTTGTTGTATGAAAATGGAGGCTGATGTTTTTAAGATTTCAAGAATTTTAAAACTCAGAGGTCTCTATTTTATATGTGTAAAATCCCTTAAAGAGGCAAAGATTATAATGTGAGACACTTAAAAGCATGCAGCTCTGTAACTCAGGTATTTTGCTGCTACCAGGGTACAACACGTAGTCTGAACTGTGTAGAATCTGCTGCCTCTTGTTTGTATGAGGTGTGCTTCCCTAGCCCTGGACCAGTGACAGGACCCTGATGACCCCTAAAGTCTTGGTAACTAGGATCCCATGGAGATTGTTGTGAGGCTGCTTAGGGGGAAAATTGGAAGGGAGGTGGTGAGGCCACATCTCAAATATTGTGTTCAGTTTTGGGCCTCTCACTACAAAAAAGAGATCCTGAGGCACTGGAATGTGTATGGAAAAGGGCAGCAGAGCTGGGGAAGGATCTGGAGCACAAGTCTTATGAGGAATGGCTGAGGGAGCTGGGGTTGTTTAACCTCGAGAAAAGGAGGCTCAGAGGGACTGCACGGTGTGGTGGGGATGGTGAGCACTGGCTGAGTTGCAAGACTTGACTGTAGCTAAGGCTGCCTCTCCCCTCAGAGCCAGTTAATCTCTGGGCAGTGCCCTGTGCTTTGCTGCCATGCTTGTATCATTAACCTGCAATGAGAATGGTTTCAGAAATGGAATAACATGATTTGCATCTTTGGCATGACTACTTTGGTAGTACTTGAAGGAACAACCTATTTTTCTACCTATTTTTCAAGGACTAAAGGATTCAATATTAGTGTGCTGTGGGGGTTTTTTTGAAGATTTTTTTTTTGGTTGTTGCTTCTTTTTTGCTTTAATCCACATTTTAAACATAAGGGACCAATTTTCCTGTGTGTTGTTTGGAGTTTGATTTGGTTTTTAACCTTGTGTTGTCACTTTCATGCTTTTAAAGTGGATATAAAATGCTATCAGAATAGAACAGCAGTGTTTCAGATCTCCTTTGCACATGGTTCAGAAGGTATAAATCTCAACATAGAGGACATACCATGGTCTTATTTTTCATTCTTGACCAGAATTCTTTTCTTTTTTGATGGGGAGTAGAACAACTTAAAATATTTTTCTGTTCAGTGCTGCAGGGAGTTGCCTGATAAATGTTAACTTGTTTTATATAACTATTGTGTGGCCCTTTGCTTCTGCTCACATGAAAATTCGCATATTTTAAAAAGAAATAAAATACAGTCTAGGCATAGTTTCTCTTGTTTGTTTTTGTAATGAAATAAGCATGACGTAGAAATACATGCAATCAGCGCTTCATTTGTATGCCATGGTTTGCTGTATAGAACTTTTGTCTTTTTGCACTGTGTGCTGACAAAACCAGAGCTATTCAAGCTCAACTATAGGCTGAACACCCAGGAATTTTGTTAAATTTGAGGAATTTGATAAATTCAGATATTGCTGTTTTCTTTTTTTTTTTTTTTTTAAATCCTCTTAATACTCTTGTAAGGATAATATGGGAATATTGCAATCATTTTCCTTCCTGTAGTATCTGACTATCTAGACAGACTAACCCTGAAATGTTACTCACGGTGTTACCTTTTGGAAGACAGCAGCTGGTATTTTCTTCTCTCCTACAGCCTATGACAGTCTCTTGCCATATTGAGGTATTGTGCCTCTTGTTTTCAGATGGATTTGCTAGTCCATGAGTTTTCTGCTCTGGTGTCTGTCACCTCTTTGTAGCAGTAATCCTCTACACCCATCTGTGCACAAGTAAGAGGTTATTCAGGTATTGGAATGAAAGGGAAACAAAACAGCAAGCTGGATTAAGTCTAATTCCCAAGTTATTGTGAAATGAAAAAATCTACCTGATAAAGAAACCTGTCTGGTTGAGAAGAACACAGAAGGGGAGGGGATGTAACTGCTAAGAGCATGGGTAGACTTTAATTTTGGTTCTTAACATGTCAGTAGTTTGCCACAAAAATAAAGGGTGGGAGGAATGCCATCTCCTTGTAAAAGAAAAAAGAATGTATGATCCCATAGACCTTGCAGAGCAAAATACAATAATCCATTTCTGCTTTGGAGGGCAGCTTATGAGCTATATGCAAGTCCATGACATCTAGAAATTGTAAATAAAATCATATTTCAGGAAACTGAAGTGAATTTCTGCCACTGCTATTGGTGATTGACTAGAAATAATGTAAAGGATACAGAAAATTCATTATTTTAGGCTTTTTGTATTACCACACAATACAAGACGATAAATTAATCAAAATAGTTCTGAGGAAAGTTCGAGACCTGCATTTACCTATTTGGAATGTATTTTCTAATGTAATTCTGTGTTGGCAAAGCAGCTTATTATATGGATTCTCATGTGAAAAAAAAAGTAATTACTTGTTGAGTAGATATATTAAATAAACCCCTCCCCATTAGTTTAACTTGTTTTGTAATTTCATGTTTTAATATAAAGCCAGAATTTATGCAACTGAAGTTGGTAACTAAAGTTTTGCTTAGTGATTTTCTATACTTGGGGGTTTTTTTTGTGGGTTTTTTCCTCTTCTAATTTTGTAATGAACTTGATACCTTTAGAGAAAGTTAAGACTGTTCCCCCTTGTTCTGTTGCTACATACAGTTATGAAAAGTCCCTCTCCAGCTTTCTTGTAGGTTCCCTTCAGACACTTGAAGAAAGGCTGCAATTAGGTCACTTGGAAGCCTTGTGTTTTCCAGTTTTAACAATCCCAATTCTTTCAGCCTTTCCTCACAGGAGAGGTGCTTTGGTCACCTTCGTGGCCTCCTCTGGACTTGCTCCAAAAGGTTGGTGTCCTTCCTGTGCTGGGACCCCAGAGCTAGATGTGCACTGCAGGTGGGGTCTGAGCAGAGCAGAGGGGCAGAATCCCCTCCCTGGCCCTGCTGCCCACCCTGCTTTGGATGCAGCCCAGGACACGCTTGGCTTTCTGGGCTGGGAGTGCGCATGACCGGGTCATCTCCAGCCTCTTATCCACCAACGCCCCAAAGCCCTTCTTGGCAGGGCTGCTCTCCATCTGTTCATCCCCAGCCTGTGTTGATACACAGAAATATGTGCACATAAATATATATACACATTCCTATTGGAGTGGAATTCAGTGGCTCTACAAACACTTAACCATATGCATGGGTTTCCATATGGTCAGTCTAAAGGACTTCTTATGAATTTATGACTTGAGTGAAAGATTGATCAAAAGGGGTATGAAAACCTGTAAGCCTTGCTGAATGTAATTTCTAATACAACTATTTGGAGACATTTTGTTTCACATTTTCTCAGAGTTTAAAATAATAACAATAAAGCAATTAAGCTGTCTCTGTCCTTCCCTTAAATCTAGCCCAAATTTCTCAACTCAAGTTCTGTTTGCTCAGCTTGGCTCATTGGTCATTAAAGCTCCATGAAGCATTAAAAGCATTTGGGAAAGGTCTCCATGGGACAATTTCAAATCAGCCTATGTGAACTACAGTTGGCTTATTCTATATTGCAGATTTTGGGGGTTTTACTCATGATGAGGCTGCAGACTTGTGGCTGCACTTACCGTTCTGGGTAAATAATATTTTGAAAATATGCTGATAAAATGATGAACTGATTAAAGCCAGTTATTGATTTATATAATTTATACAGGGTTTTTATTCCTTTAGGGTTGAATGTTAAATTTTCCTGCAGTTGCCCATGTTTTGACTTGCCTCAAAATAAAACAATTGTTTCCTGTTGCATACATATTGGGCAGGTGGCAAAAGAAATTTTTAAACCATGAGTAAGGGTACTTCACAACTGTCTCTAGAAAAAAAATCTAAAATCCTCTAGCTTGACTTCCAGTAATGACTTTTTTATTGAGTTCATGGAACATGAGTTTGATAGTACTTGCACAGATGCATGCCTACACCGTTTCATCAATCCCTCCTCTTGTGTTTGTATTTTGCCATGTTTTAACAAAATTATTTGCCAGTGTTGAATCTTAGATTTAATAGTCTGAGGTTCTAGTGTTTAGCTGGGAATTAATTAATTTGGTTGGCATCTGACAACTCAATGTAATCACTAGTATTTTTAAGTGTTAATCTCGTTAGGTGTCACCCTGGCTGGAGGTAATTTTTTCTACTGTTCTAATGGAAGTGGTTGTGCTGACAGTGGTGCAGTGCCAGCCCAACACAATCCTGTAGTTACAGGCTGTCCTGAAGATAGAAAGTCTCTTCTACAAGCAGGAAGTCAGCTGTCAGAAACATGGCTTTGCTGAGAAAGTGCTGACTCCATAACTTGCGGCTGGAGAAACAGGGGTGTGTGTGTGTTTGTGTGTGTGTCTTGTAGCCTCCCTGTTCCTCTCTACCAGCTGGTTGAAGTGACAAGGAGCAGAGGTGTTTGGGGGCATTAATCCATAGCATGTCATGCACTGTGCAATACTGATGGAAAGCAGGATTTCTACCTGGTGCTGTCCATGAAGGTGTTTAGACAATCGGCAATGGTGTGCTAGGCAACATCTGAAGTTAGGCACACCCACCAACCAAGGTCATTTAAATCAGGTATGAAATATTGGTGATTGGTGACCCACCAACCTCAATAATCAGCAAGATGTGAATTGCTTTTCTGCAGGCAGTACAGTAGCTAGTGATACATAAGCCCCATTTCAAATAAAAGAATCTCTTTCTAGAATGCAGGAGCTTGAGTTAGTCCATAAGTGCACTTCTGTTGGAAGAAGTATTTGTACAGAAGCATTTCATTAAATGAGTCCTGAGTGGGCTAAATTTGCAGTTTTTACAGGTTTCTCCTTTTTAAGTATGACAGCACTGAATGCATTTTGCACAGCTATCAATGTCAATGTACTGTCACTGCATATCTACTTTTTAAACAAAATCTTTTTCCTGAAAATTACTCAGCGCTGGGGACTAAGTCTTTTACTCTGCTCTGTAGCTTGAAATCATCCTGGCACTACAAAGAAATTTTTTAATTGTTCTAATTGGACTCATGTAATTTTTTTTTTTCACTGTGATTCTACATCAGTACTTAAGAGCTTATCACTGGCATGGCCCTCACCTGCTGGAGAGTCATAGTGGTTTAATCATTGCCAAAAGAATAATGTACTTAAATTTGAAGATGCAGATGCAGTTGGGGCAGAATAACGACTCAGTTCCTCAGTTATGTAGACAGTAGCAGCGCTGCTGACTTCAACAGACCTGTGCCTTTATACATCAATTGAGAATTTGACTCAAACTCTGACTAATGAACTCATTTAACTCCTGTGACTAAGAAATATGACTTTTTTTTTTTCTAACTATAGCTTAAAGGGCAAGCTGTGTTTAAGCAGATTTAATTAACCTGTCTAAATTTAATCATCAGACTAATAGGTATTCCTGTTCACTTAGGAACAAGACAGAATCATTGTATTTTAAACTTAAGGCTGTGTGCCCACTTGAAATATGCAGTGTTTGGACTGGAAGAGGACATTGGGAAAGAAAGAGCAAGTTATCAGAACACTTAAAACAAATGAACTTGGTGAGGAAGGAAACATAGGCATTGCTGGTCATTACTCCAAGATAACAACAAATATATTAGAGAATATGCTTTTAATTTCATGTGTTTTGCTGTTGTCTTGTGTGAGGGTTTGCACACCCGGTGCACATTTGCATCTCATTTGATTTCCTTTGTTCTCCTTGCACGAACTGGAGCTTGGGAAGACTGGGTTTATTTCTTTCAAGAGAGATCTGATTCATCTCACCTCCACCTCCAGCTTAAATAAAGCATTTGTGATGCTTTATTGAAGCATATGTGATTTTTTTTGTTGCTATCTTCCCTGCTGGCCTTAGCTTTCTTTCCCTATTTCCCCCAAGTTTTCTGTGCCTGACAACACAGGGTCTCATTTTCTCCTCTACTGAACTTACCCCCTGCTTCGGTGCCCTTATGTGTTTTACCAATTTCAGAGCTTCCATGGCATTGCTCTGAATCATGGAAAAATTCTCTCTTTACTTCTCTCCCCTAGGGGTTCTTTGTTAGCCCTTCAGTTCCATCTGAAATACTGTTGTGTTTCTCTTTCTCCATGTCCCCTAAACCATCATCATTGCTCTGTAAGCTGAAGTGACATTGGAAATGCTGTCTCTGTCTTGTTCCTGGTTGTTCTGGGTTCATTTCTTTTCCCCTGGTTCCCTCTGTGGGCTCTGACCTTGGTACAGCTACTCCTCTTCCTACTGTCACTTGTCTCCAGGTTGCTCTGGATTTACTAGAAGGAATATTTAGGACAATACAGATTAGACACATGAACAGATTTTGGTGATCCTGTTTCTTTATAATCATCCTGATCAGAAAAGTACATTGTCTTTGTCCTCCATTGTCAGTCTTTTACATTTGCATTTTTGTTACATAAAATCAATCTGAATTTCTGCTTTTTAGAGCCACTTTTGCTTTGGATCCCTGTTTGCCCTGGAGCAGTGGGAGGACTTCTCTGTATTCTTCATTTCTCTCAGCTGGTGAGATTGGTTTTATTGTACTGAAATTTGCTGTATTGAGGACTTCCTAGAAAATATATTCTTCACAGTTTGTTAGCATCTGAAAAAGCAGGAATTTAAATGAGTTTTAAAATAGTGAATAATCCTGTACCCTTCTCATCCTCTGTATCATTAATGATTTTTTGAGATTTTTGGCATCTGTATCTTTTCTCCTCAGTCATTATATTCCCAAGCTGGAGAATCCCAGTTGATCTAATCTTGCCTTTTAAGAAGGAAAGTTGTGTGCTTCTGATCATCTGTTCCCAGTACTACTAGAGTGTATGAAATCTCATGCATCCTTCAAAATGTAGTTAGACCTTGATTTACACAGCAGCAAAGTAATGTTCATTTATTACCCTTCTAGCAGTTGTTGGCATTCTGTGTTCTTGAATACCTCCTGAGCACTGTCTGTAGTATGTACTTCACTTTTCCCTGGCACATAGGATTTGCAATTCTGGGGTATAACTGAAGAGAATGTGTTAGTGCACTGACAATTTCAGGGAGGTAAAAGTGCAAAGTATGGAATTTGAGTAAAATACTGCAATTAATTGGCTGGTATAGGTGAGTTTGAGTATAAATACACACACATATATATATATATGTATATACATATCTCTGTATCAGATAATGAATTAGAGATTACTGTGATGGGAGTGTTTAGAAGACTGATGTATCAGGCCAGTTCTAAACTTTAAAATTAAACTTTACTGATCTAAGCAAACACTAACAGCACACCTCCTGTTAAAAGTTTCTTGTACATAATTAATCTGTGTCACTGTGTTCAAAGTAGTCAGCCTTTAAAGCGTGCCTTTAAGGGCACGTGTAAGTTGGGAGTATACAGCACAACAGAGCTGGTGCACCAGGAGATGGCAAATGCTGCTTGCACAAACACTGTTAGTGTGAGCCAAGACCGCTTTAGGTTTTCCCACCTTCCTGTTCTATCTTGGACTTTTCACAGCAGGTCTGGAGGAAGTTTTCATTTCTCACTCTGAATCATAAAGAGGTGCTTGTCAGTGGGAAATGCTGGGAGAAGCTGGGCAGCTCAGTTGGGGACTCAGGAGCTGAGGTGCAGCTGATCTTTGGATCATTGTGACCTGACCCTACTCAAGGCAACATGGCTAGAAAGATAATCTTTTCTTTGGTGTCATGTGGGTCCTTACAGAGCTCTGCTGTGTTAGTGGTAGGTCAGATGAATCAATTCACCCAAAACCCCATAGAGAAGTTCTCTCTGTGTTGGGAACATCAACTCTCAATTCAGCAGTCGTTTAAGGCCAGGAGGCACTGGATGCACGGTTTGCGGCAGCCAGTATTAACTTTATTCACAGTAATGGCTGTTAACACTGGAAAATTTTTGCTAATCTCAGGTTTGTGAGATTTAACAACATGAAAAAACACCCCATTGTATTACTGGTAGATTGCTAGTGTTAGAAGAATTTTGCTTGAGGATAAGAACCAAAATATAAAAAGCCAAACCCATGCCATGACTGATCTTTAGTTATTGTAGTTTGAAATTCCAAGCTAATGGAGCTGTAAAAGTTTATGCTGGCTGAGAAACTCTTTAATTTTTTTAAATACATTCACAGCATTAGATTCTGTAAATATGGCTTTTCAGCCTCCAAGAATAAGAAGAGTGTAAGTTGATTTTCTGCGCTAAAAAAGCAATACCTGCTCAGTGGGAATTCTGAATGTGATGAGCACTTCAGAATAAAAATCAGATTTAGGCACTTTAGGCATGAAATCAAAATAATTTGGCTGTGTTTCTTGAGGTAGGTACAGACACACACACGCACACACACACACACACACACACACGTGTTCTCTGCCTATTTCTCTCTCACATTAAATTCGGTTGCATCATCTAACTGTAGCATTTTACCCAAATTGCATGGTTTGCATTTGCAAACTTAAAACTGTCAAAATGTATTTGTAAATAGTATGTCCATATATGTGCAGAAATAGATGTTTTCAAGTGAGGATGCAAGGCAGCGTTATAAATTCTCGCTAAATTCTTACCAGAACACAAGAACTGCTGTATACAGAATTTTACATATGCCCTTGATAACTGAAGCTTTGAAAGTTAAGAGAAGAAAAAGGCAGGGGGTGGGAGGGAGAGAAATAAAGAAGCAGCAGCAGCAACAATATTTAATAATCTTCTCAAAATTTTCACCATTTTTTTAAATGGGAAAAATGATACCTTTTTCTTTCAAATGGAGAGAATTCAAGAAAGTGAGTTTTAAAGCATCAACTAATGAACTGCAGCATCTAGCAATATTCTAGGACTTGCAAGAAAGACTGAAGTTGCTGTGACTTCAAAATGTTTCAGGTTGCTCTGTGATTTAAAATCCTTGGGTTTGGGTTCAAAACAATTGTTTAGAAAAAAATAACACAGATTTTCTGCTTTCAACAAAATCAACAAAATTCTCCCTGAAGAATAAAAAAAAAATAGCTTCTTGGAAAGCATTTTGAAACTCCCATTTAAAGGTATATGTTTTTTGTATCTGTTTCGTTATGCATCTTTGCAAAGCTGTTAATGATATGCATATGCAGCCATTTTCAAATTCCTTTAATACTGTCACATTGATACTGAGATACTTTTACTTGTGTGAAGAGCTTATCTGTAGCTTATTCTGATTGTTGTGTAAATTTTGTTGTTGGCATAAGAATTATTGTGGGAAGAGAGAGTTACCTGCTTTCTGCAAATACTATTGATTCTACTAATATTGTTCTATTTTTCTGCCTCTTTTTCTTATAGTCACGCAGCACAAGCCCCACAGCATCTGTATGTTGTAATCACAAATGTTTGCAAAAAATTGATAATATGGAACTACATCTGAAAATTACATGCACAAATTTTCTATTCATGACACTGATAAACTGCTAGAACTGTATCATACTAATAATTTCATTCCAAAGTTGTGATGATTCGTAACTATGCAGAACTTAATTTTCTTGTAAAGTAAGGGACTAGAAATGGTAATTAAATCATATTCTACAAAGATACATAAGGTGTTTTATCTCAAGCTTAAGAATTCTTTCAGAAAAGAGCTTGTTGTCTGGAAGTGTCAGTTAAAGAACAAACTCAGTCTAATGAGATTATTAAATAATTGCAATCTGCTGATGGGATTCTGTAGGAAAAAGGCATGTGTGACTGCAATTTTATAAGGAATGGGTAATGGAAGTGCTTCCACACCCCTACACATTGCTGAGGATGCTGTATTTCTGAATGATCAATGTAAAACCGTGTTCTGAGAGACCTCCTCAGTGACCAGAGGAGGAGAGAAGGAAGGGAAGAAATTAAAATATCATCTTTTTTTTAATCATTGAAGAAAATGAAATAAAAACCAAAACACAAACCCACAGAAAAAAGCCACAACTCACCTAGAAACATCCAGCAGAACTGCAGACTCCAAAAAATTAAAAATTGCTCAGGAATAATCAAGTTGAAAATGTGAAGGTGGTCCTTAAATATAAATATCATGCAGAAATTGTCTCTCAGAGCAATAATGAAGGGGTGAAGAATCCTTGAAGACTATGCTTGACTAGTTTACGGAGTAGATTAAGCAGTTTTTGAAGTAATAGGAAGCAGGAATCAGTGTTTTCAGGGTTTCCTTGATGTTTCTCACCTAAAAAATACTCAGGTTTATAGAAGGAAAATTTAAAATATTCTCCAAATGTGAGAGATTGTGAACTCTAAAGGGCTAATTTATTTAATACTAAAGATTTGAGTTGGACAACAACTCAAAATACAGATGAGTCATATTTTTGAATGACTTTCTAAATCAGTGTTTTGGAGCTTTGTATTGTAATGCTCTGGATGCTTCTAATGCTGCAGTGTCATGGAAGTTCAGGGTGTCAGCCTCTTGCTTGGTTGTACTTCCTTTCATTTCTGATTTAGCTTGATTTAATTATGTTAGTTTTCTTTGAAACTGCCAAGTTACTCTGTGTGATAACACAGGTTTCTTATGCATAGAGGGTTGCAGACTTAGCATAAATATTCAGAAAGGGAATTTTAATAAGCAGATTTACTATGTGTACTGGGAACAATAATTTACAACCTAATACCAACCAACTGTGTTTCAGGACACAGCTAGTGAATTAGCAGTTGCATATTTCAGTGATGGTTACGTACTTTTAAAGAAGTCTTCTAAGCTCCTACATGCTGTCTAAATACTTAATTATTACAGGAAATCTGCCTCCTGATTTTTGAAATATTTGTTGTCATTAAGAAAAGTCAGAAAAGAGGAGGGCAGTTTGCTAGCAGTCTAAATCTTGGAAATTAATTTATAAGAAATAGTCTAGGGAGTTTTTGTCCTAAAAGATTCAGCTTGTTTTCTGAAGCTCACAATGTCATTCTGACAGAAATATCTCACTAAAATGTTTCCACATGTACTAAGTGAAAGGATCCCTTATACAAGTTTCAGGTCTCCTAGAGTGTTCCAGGAAGCCCCCAAAGTTGGCTGTTTCTGGTGTGTGTACAGGAAGGAACAAAGCCTGGGCAGTGGCCATGAAAGCTTCATTCCAATGTGGATCCTAAACATCGATACACCCTTGTGTGCAGTAATGGTTGAAGCTTTTTGGTACCCAATGAAAACAATGTTGTCACTGCTGATTACTGTGCCTCAGGAGGAGAGGCATTCTAACAGTGCAGGGCCCAGCCCTGGCCTTTCATTAGGCTTGTTATCAATTAATTTGGATTACTTGCTGTGCAGACAGTGTCATGGTGCCTCTTGCTGTGAGGATGATGTCCAGCCTAGGGGCTGGGGTAATAGCAAAGGCTTGGAAACCATGAGCATAGGAAGACCCTGTGCCCTGCTGATGGGCAGCGAGAAGAGCACCCTGGAGATGTAGTAAAAGGCTGGTTTTGTTGAAGGGTATTGGCCAAGCCAACAGGGTGAGGCAGTTTCCGTGCCCTGGGAAGGAAACACCTGGTGAGCACCTTGCAGCAGGTGGTGCAGGCCAAGGGGGTGGCACTTTTCTGCAGAATCAAATGTCTGATAAAAGGACAATATTGGAAGTGCAAGAGGGGTCTGATCAACCTCTTGACTCTCTACCCTACTGGATGAGCTCTTTACAATGTGTTTGAAAACCCCTTGAGGGCTGAGACCATCAAAATTGAGGTGACCATTAGCCCAGTGGAATCAGAAGATATGTCAAAAAAAAAAAAAATCCCACTTAAAAACCTCTCTTCTGTGGTCTTAAAGTGAATGTGTAATGTCTCTTCATCGATAGTGTCATGTTTGTATAAGTTCTGTAATATATCCATGTTGCACCTCACTGACAGAATACCCTTAGCTCAGATATTGCAAGTTGTGTTAGGCAGACTTCTGTTTATATCAAGCCCGGGGTTGCAGAGTAGCAGAGGAAGTCTGAAATTCAGCCAAGGCAAATGCAGGGTCCTGCACCTGGGGAGGAGCAACCCCAGTACCAGTTCAGGCTGAAGGCTGAGCTGCTGGAAAGCAGCTTGTGAAGAAAGACAGGGGGATCCTGGTGGACACTGAGCTGTCCATGAGCCAGCAGTGTCTTTGTGGCCAAAAGGTGATGGTGACCTGGGGTGCATTAGGGAGAACATTCCAGCAGGTCAAGGGAAGTGATCCTGCCCCTTTACTCAGCCCTGGTGAGTCCTGTTGTGGAGTGCTGTGTCCAGTTCTGGGCTCCTCAGGACAAGAGACACACGAAGCTTCTGAAGTGAAGGGTGACAAAGATGTTTGAGGGGCTGGAGCATCTCTCTTATGAGAAAAGGCTGAGGGAGCTGGGCCTGTTCAGCCTTGAGAAGGGACAACTGAAGGGGACCTCATCCATGCCTGTCAGTATCTGAAGTTAGGGTGTCAGAGGATGGAGCCAGGCTCTGCTCTGTAGTGCTGAGCAATAGGACAAGAGTCAATGACAGAAACTGATGCACAGGAAGTTCCTCCTGAACTTGAGGAAGAACTTCTTTACTGTGTGGGTGACTGAGCACTGGAACAGATTGTCCAGGGAGGTTCTGGCTCTCCCTCACTGGAGATGCTCAAGAACCATCTGGACACAGGCCTGTGCCATGTGCTCTGGGATGACCCTTCTTGAGCAGGGAGGCTGGACAAGAAGACTCCC
>LTAT01000006.1:33894389-33937717 GCA_003286495.1 Chlorodrepanis virens
AAAAAAAAAAAAAAAAAGAAAATCACAGTGCCTTTGAGTTTCCTGCTACAAAGGAGGTAAGACCTTCATCATAGGACATGGTCAAGGAAGAAGGAAGCAAAAGGAAGGTGGAGAAATTTGCTCTCAGAGTTGATTTGCTTATGTCTGTTTAGTATTTTAAAATACACACTAAATACACTAATTGCACAGTTACAATTATTGTCATAACTAACAAAAAATCAAGAGGCAGGTTTCCATGATACTTTTTTCCAAACAAATTTGGGAAGGTGGTAGAAGAAATAGCATTTAAAAATTGAGGAACAAAATACTTTTGCAAAGTATATTAAACCATGTATAATTTCCAAGTAAGTTTATTTTAATTTATTATAAATTGGTAATTTTTACTTAACCTTAGCTCAAGTAAACTAGAGTGCACAATCTTTGTAAATTTTTTTTAGATTATTCTTAAATTACAGGGACATTGCAACAATGCTTGCATATAGTAGGAGCTTTACTTACAATAGACATACTGTGGATATATTGTTGCTTTGTGCAATGACATATTCTTAGAGCTGTTTCATGTGTGGTTAACTATAGGGAATTTGAGGGCGTTTAAATTTGTACAATGTATATATAGATAGATGAAAAAAGGAAAGGGTCTGCATTATTAATATGTTCATTTTAGTAGAAAACAGCATGCTGGTAGTGATTTGGAGGGAATAAAAATTGATAAATGTTGGGATAGATTGTGGGATAAATTTTTTAACTAGGAAATTGATATTAGGTGGGACGAAATTGTGCTTCTGTACTCTCAAATTCAGTTTGTTTCTATATTCTGGTCTTTCAGTCCTATTTATCCAAGTAAATGTCTTTTGTCCTAAAATTTCTCTGCATCCTCTTATGGCGTGCTGTGGAAGTCTTCAGCAGTCTGTTATAAATGCAGGGACAAGTTGCACCACCACCTTCACAGTGCTTCAAGTATATAGAATCAAAAAGCCCCAAATTGTGTTCTTGGGCCATAGAGGTCTCCCAGCTGGGGCCAGGCAGCAGCCAGGAGGGTCCTTCTGGGAGCAGCGTGCACGGGAGCCACCCTGGCCTGAGAAGCCGCTTAGTTCTACCACCGGAGATTGTGCAAGCACGAAAACACACAATGAGGTAGATGCCTGCTGGAAAAATCTGTGATGTAATCTGTTTGATTTCACACTGAGGCGGAGAAGAGAATCATTCTCAAAGCCAACAGCTGCTGTTCAGCATGGAGTTGGAAACTACCAGCACAGCAGAGCCCAAGTGAAATGTCTGGAAATGTCTGCTGTCTCTCAGCTGATAGCAGTGCCTGTCTGGATGAGCTTCTTTTCAATCTACTTCCATGCAGCTCAGAGGAGTGCTGCAGACAGTATATGTAAAAACAATTTGACATTTTCTAAAGCAGAGGAGTACCGAAAGAGGCAGGAAATAAGAGTAGGAAAATATGAAAGTATACAAATGTGCATTCAGGGACACATCTTACTGGGAAACTAACTACAAGTAATAACAGAGAAAGTGTTTGCCTGTGTGAAATAGCAGTATTGTGTATTTTCAGGACCCAAGCTTACAATTACATTTTTTTATGCAATCAAAATCATGTTTTTCTTATTGGCATTCTTTCTAATTGTTGAAAATTTATTGTTTTGTTAGATTCTAATAGTGTATCTGAAATCTCGGAGTGGTACTTACAGCATTTGTCAGTTTATATTGAGAAGTAACTGCAGTGTTTCATTCTCTTTTTGGTCCCCATTTCTCCTTCTTTTTCTCCATTTATCTTTCTGGAGAAAACCATGGTAGATATTGTATTTATGTAGCAGGTATGATTGTGTTCAGCTGTGATCATAACATCTCAACCAAAATAGTCCATAATATTAAATGCCACCGGGGAGGAATGAGACAGGGATGATTCTCTGTGTTGTGGAACTGAAACTCAAAAGATAGAGCCATTTAATGTGTAAGATATCTGTGTTAGATATTAATATTGGTGTATATAAATCTAGCAATTATTTTGTTTATAAATATATTGTATTTTAGCTAAGATTGAGAAAGGAGAGAAAAGTGCTAATAGGAGACATGCTATAAAATCTGATCTTGAATTCCTATTTTTGTTTATATACTGTAACAATCTACTCATTGTAGTTTGGTTGCAGAATTGCAAGTTCCATCCATATAAAAGATTATGACAGCTCTAACAGTTTACACATTTCACTTTCAATAAAAATAATCCAGAGAGATACAAAATTGCAGACAAACATTTAAAACACCTGTATCAGATTTTAAGTTTTTAAGTGGTATAAAATGCTGTAATTTTACTGACTTCAGGATGTATTTTAATGTGTTGAGAAACTTGTCTCTTTGAATCTTTGCTAAGTCATCACACTAGCTGAGTTCAGGGAAAATTGCTGTTAAACTCCACAAACCTGAAAGAAAATTCAAAAACTAGTGGAAAAAATATTCAAATGAATGTTTACAATAATTGACATTTAACATCCTGTTCATGAACAAAAATGTTTATTGATGCAGTTTATATGACAGAAAAAGCATTGTGTTTTAAAACTCAGAAGGACTTCTGAAACTGCTTAAGGAGACACTGAGCAGGTTATGGTGAACTTTTCTTAGGAAGAGGAATACTTCAGTGTTTGGTCTTTCAGTAGCAGCTTCTTTAAAGATTCATGTGCTGTTGAAATATAATTTTTGATACGCCATATTAAAAAAAGCTATGATACAAACCCTATCACTGAATCAAATCCCTAGCATGCATACCATAATAGAACATTTTTTTCTTCCCCCTGAAATTCCTATAAGTGACAATGTGCTGCTGATTGCACCCTTCCAAAGAGACAAACAGGAGAGTTGTTGGACTTAGAGCAAACCTGTTTGGTGCAGGGGAATATTTTGTGTGAATCCTCCTACGCTGAAAGCAGACCCAGTAAGCATTATCCAGAGATGCTGTGTGGTATAAGATGCTGCACGTGGCAGACTCAGTAAACAAAGTAGGGACATAAAAATGGTCAGTGAAATACGCAGTTTACAGCCTGGAAAATGGTCTGCAACAACAAGAATAACGTGGTTTTTTTCTTTCATATAAAAATTAAATAAAGTAACTTTACAAGTGAAAATGCTCTGATAGAATGTCCAGCAGGAGCACAACAATTTGTATGCCTCCATGAAGTGTTTTTCATGCAGTTTTGTCATTTTTATAGTTTTATAGTGAGTGGCTAAGCAATATAGTCCCTGCAGCTTTTAGACTGATTTATTTCATCCTAAGAGTGGTTAAGCGTGATAGTCAGCAGAGGAAAGGAAGAAATAAGCAGATTTTTGCATTTGTTCTTTTTAATTTGGATTTGATAGAAACTCCAATGAGAAAGTATGTTCTATACAGCTCCTTAGAAATGAGTGAAGCAACTCATAGTCAAATCTTGTAAACTATAAACTATTTAAAGAAATTGTCAGAAATAAAAGAAAAAAATCCCAGCTTTGCAGTCAAGGAGGCTATTTTGGATGCTGTGAAAATAAAAGATAATCTGCAGGAGGGGGAGTAACAGCAGTGCATTAATGAGCTCTGAAGGAGAGAGAATGGCAAAAAGAATTGTTAACTCACCGTTGCACATATGTAGGACTTTTAATTGGGGCTGCACTCACTACTTTCAAGGACAGTGAGTAAGGGTTTAATTGTTGGTTTTATGAAGACATCAACTGGAATGCTTCAACAGTTTTATTTTGTGTATCATCCCTGCAGTTTTGTGCAATTGGTAGTATTCTGTCTTTTCTTCCAGACCTTTTCATGGTAATGTCACTTCTTTCAGAGTGTAGAAGGACAGCCTGGGTGGGGGGGGAAGCAGACACCTGGTGTAATGAAACTTGTTATTAATAAAGATACATGTATTGGAAGATTATCACCTAATATTTAGGTATTTTTGTTGTGTGATTTTCTTCTTCTCCACCTTCCCCTCCCACTCCCAATACTTTACTGAATACTTTACTGTTCATTAACTAAATGTTACTTAATTTTCTTTTTTCCCTTTTTTCTAAGTAAAAGTTTATTTTTCAGTTTGAAATGGGCTGTACCGCATTCAAAACAGATTTGTGGGGCTTTTTGTGTATGGATACTGTTACAGTTCTGTGACAATATCAAGTTACATTGTTGCACAGATTTCAACAAAACCAAACGAAGAACCCCAAACTGGACAGCACTCAGCCTACATGATTATGGCAAAGGAATAGAGTTCTGAAACTCTAATCTATAAATTTGACCTGATCATTATTGAGAATGTCTTTAAATTTCTAGCTTGAACTTGAGGCTCAGTGAAAGAGTTTTGGATGGTAATCCCAGTAAGAATTAGATTCCTTATTTCTAGTAGGTACCATTTTATAGGTTTATAGGGAAAAGCAGCAAAGATGCAACAGCACATTTCTTCCAGTAAAAGTTAAAAGTACAACCTTCATGTTGGGAGAGAGAAGGAAGAAGAAAATCTCTGCAAACCATAATCTTTATCCCAAAAGAGTATAAGAGATTTGCATGCTGTGAATACATTAACTATGCATGCTAATGCAACACTATCAGTGCAGTGATCTCTAGCATTATTGAAGTGCATTCCGCATTTTGGGCTTATCTAAATTTGTTAATTAAATACTGCGTTTAAAATTTGAAAAAGTATGTTTTCTATGCATTAAGGTCTAACAAGTGTGACATAGGGCTTATCTTCTAGTCATCAGTAATTTGTCTTATGGCAAATTGTAATGAATTTGCCTGTTCTTTCCTGAATGATTTGGAAGGAGAGTTTAAAAATAGAAGCTAGAAGCTGTAGCTAGAGCCACTGGTAAAAGCAGCAAGGAACACCTGAAGAAGTTTTGTCAAATGTGGTGATTCAACGTTTGTATTTGTCACCATAATAAGGAATGCTAGATTTTTAACTTTTCTTGATATTAGTAGCTTCAGAGACTTGGACTGGTAGGCTTTTCCTTCGTAATGAGATTCTCTAGGTGTGCATACCTTTTTCACTTGAAGAAAATCCCAGCATACAGCTGGTCTGTGTATGTGCCATTTGGAAGTAGGAGCTCTTTGAGATTCATATCTGATGAAGCATTTCAAAGCCTACTTACATCTAAGCACAGGGTTTTAATCTGGTGCTTTCAAAATAAGACAGTGTGTCAATTTTGATAAAATGAAGTGTGAGAAGTTTTAAGTTAAAAAAATAAAAAAAGGAGAAATAAAGAACTTACCTGCTATTCAGGTTCAGAAAGAGGCTCCTTCCAGACCTTTGGTCTCTCTATGAGCAATGCACTGTTGCTGCAGCTGAGAGGGATCCAAAATGGTATTAGCTGTGCATTGCAAAGAAAACAAAACTTTTGTATGTTGTTTGTAAAATGCCAAATCTTTCTCCAGTGTTTTCATTTTAACCTAATGGTAAGGGCCGATCTGTAGCACAGGAACATTACAACTTTAACAAGTTCAAAGCAATGTCCTACTTGATTAAAATAAGAATTAATTCCCTCAGGACCCCACTAAAATGTGAGATACTTGAGTTGATACTGCCCAAGTAACTAAATATAACTGAAATCAGTAACTATGATTGGAGATGAGTAAGGATGTGTAATATACACTGCTTCTGGGTTTGAAATTGCATCCACCTTGCTTGTTTATGGTGTTGTTTGGAGCCACCAGCTCACTGGGCTCTGACTCTGGTATTTTAGGCCGATACTGTGTAAACCCCACCTGAGCAGGAACAGCAAAGACCAAAATCTTCCAGGTGAAAATCCATGACCACAGATCTTAAGGACAGAGACCACTATTTCAGACACAAAAGCAAACAGTTGCATGAGGCAGCAGGACAGAAAGCCTGTCATTTCATTGCAGGATTTATATAATGTGCACAGTTTCCAAGGTGGCTGGAGAGAAAGAACTCCTTAACAGAAGGTCTGTGATACTGGAAACACTTGCTGAGTACCACTGAGTGGGATGGATATTTTCCATGAATGGAGTTCCAGTCTTTGCATGATAATGAGGTTACTCTGCCAACACTGAAATCCTGTATCCAACTGCTCTAAAGTGACCATTAGAATACCTTGTTAATTGAAGCCAGTGGAGATACACAAAACAATGAAGTTACTCATGTATGGGAGGATTTGCATATCAAATATATAACATATGTGTTGGGGTGCTTTTTTCTCAAAAAAAAAAATCAATAATTCCCTGGTATATGTGTATTTTAAAAGACAAAAAAAGTGGTTGTGTAAAGTCTGGTGAAGCTGCTTTGGTTCTAAAGTACTGTAGAAAGATCTGGTCTAATCAGACAGAGTAATTGGTGGCATAAGGCATTTTGTCTAGACAAATGAAAATCTATTTCAGAGGTGTTACTTGCTTGAATATAATCTATAAAGAAACCTCATACACACCACAGTTATCTAGTAAAAGTTTAGAAATATAAAGCCAAATTTTCATAAAGTTTCTGGTATCTTCTAATGTTGCTGATGATGTAATGTGTCTTCATGCCAAACAGCCAGGGTTTACCCAGATGGGTGTGCACAGCTGCTCACTCTGTAGGTAGTGACCTTCAGCACAGATGTATTTCAAACCCTCACAGATGTTTGTTTCATGACTGTGCTGTGAAAATATAAAGTGCAAAAGACAGATTTCTAACAAGAAAGTACCATCACAATCTTACAGCGTTCAGAGTAAACTTTGTCAATTATTGCTCCAGCATTTTAAAACACTTTTTAATTAATTCATTAATTAGGCTAATGGAAATTATATCAAGTTATTTATTAATAAATTTATTTAATTAATTTTGGTGGGAAAAATGGTGGGGAAAAAGACCATATCTAACTATTAGTGAATGCTACTGCAGTTAATATCTTCTCTTTGAATGGGATACACTGTATGTCTTAAAACAAGATTTATTCTTAAGAAAATTTCCTCCTTTCCTGACATAGAATAGTTTTTGTCATTTCTTTGGTCTGTCATTTTTATAACTAGGTAACATTGATGGACTTTAGCATTTTTGTTGTAGATTAATACATATGCATACCAGCCATCTTCCTAAAACAAAGTACCAAGAACATCAGCTTTGAAATATCAGGGACAAACTAGAGTATAAAGTAGGAAACTTTACAGTCCTTTCTAATACAGGCTTTGAAATTATTGATAATGTAGCTTGTTTATTATCAGCTATAGAAAAAAACCACAATTGTGGCAAAGTTTTTTAAAAAGTTTTTATGCATCATCCTCTCCTATATATACCTATATCTGTATATACATGCAGTGGTAAAAAAACTGTTTTCTAACATGTTCTGAGGCTGGAATTAAAAGTGGTAATTGCATCAACCTATTGATTAGGAACACAGGAAAATTACATTTTAAAAAAGCTACCCATGCTTAAATGGAGGTAATGTATATTCCCTGATTCACAGATGATTAAAACACATAAGATCCACATCCTTAGAGAACTAATACTTGATTTTTAAATTCAGCTTGGGAGCCTAACTCTGTCTGAATAATGGAAAACAGGATCATATGTAAATCAGTAGGACTTAGCATTTTAAGTATTTCTTTTTGTATTTATAAATATTTTTCTATATTTATATAAACAATATACATTTATCTTAGAATTTACTGAAACACTGAGTATGTCTGGTAGCTTATAAATACACCTTTTCAAATCTGAAATTATGTTAACTCATTTAATATGAATTTTTTATGCAGTTCTTGCTAATAATGGTTAATACAGTATATTTTAAGATCTCATCATTCTCTTCTAGCTGTGTAAAACTGAGCCATGCAATTTGCAGTGTGAGAGTTTAAATTATGAGTTTCATCAGTTGATTACAAATTATTGCTAAAATGATTTTTTATAACCGTATATTTCTTACGTTTTTAATTTTCTCAAATTGCTGGGTTCTGGCAATAAATTTCATAGGAGCCTTAAATGCCACTTGAAGCAGCTGTTCTTCCAGAGTACTGATGCTCCTTCTTGCAAGTTTATTTTATTTTATCACTGCTTAAACTTGTATATTGCCCGGTCTCATGGTTTTAAAGGAATGTGACAAAGTGGACTGCTTTAAAATTGGAGCGTTCCCAAAGTTGCCTATTGTTGAGGAAATAGTGGAAAAATGACATTAGGATGTCTCTTATTGGTTTTATATTTGATAAGCAGAAAAATAACTGTGATGAAGGTTTCATACTGCTGGCAACTTCTGTCAGTATGACAAGATTGGCATGGCTGTTACAAGATTTGTTACCCAGGAGGTGTCATTGCCAAATGAGGCCTATGATACAATGAGGGCATCACCTCAGTGTTGCCATTCATTTCCAGTTATAGGATATTGTGTTCAATCTTAATTGACAGTGCCTTAAATTAAAGCTGAGATCTGGTTGCACAAGTGGCAAAATCTTTGCTAGGTAAGGACATCAAATAGAGAAGGGTTTTCTGTTCTGGGTTTGGATGCTTGTCTCTCCTCATTTGCAGTTCTCTCAATTTTCAGTAGTAGTAATGATAAGGTGAAAAAAATGGCCATTTTAGTTATTTGTTATGTGGTTATGTGTTCATAATTATGTGTATGTATCAAAATGGTAGGGCTTATGAATTAGAGTGACTGCACATTTATCATGTAATATCCTTACCACCTTTAGTTGATACAGCTATAGTTGCTACCTGTTTTATTGTCTGGTAGAGAAAGAATGAATAAAATAATTGCAAGCAAAAGATTCTCCGGTCTGGAGTAAGTTTTGCATTTTCAGACTGCATTTCCAGTGAAACCAAAGAGAATGACATTGTGAGAATGGCAGCATAGTGGCAACATGGATATAGTTTGGTGGGTAGTCTTAAAAAAAAAAGTTCAAAGATCTCAAGTGCCAGATTGCCCTAGCAAAGGGTCTTAAATGTAATGCTTAAAAGCCATCTGGGACATAGGAAGTTGAATGTCATTATAGGAGAAAGTGTGATCCTCTTTATCATTTGTTTTGAGCACAGTGTGTATGATGAGAGTTTTAACAGCAGGCTGGGCTATTGCATGCTGTCAGTTTTCAGGCAAGCATGTAATTCTAGGTGTTTATAATTGAGGGGGGTAAACTCAGAATTTCTGTGTAAAGATGCAGGCACACAGTTTGTGGTCATTGGGAGTGGGGCTGTGTCCAGCCTCATCCCCTGTGGGTACAGCTGTGAGCAGCAGGTGAGCAGCACTGACAGCAATGAGCCATGGAGTGCCCAGGGGCACTGACCAACCACCACAGGGAACAGAGGGCACTCAGGTGCAGTGCGTGGACATGGGGTATAAAAGGTTGGGCTGAAGAACAAGAAGGGTGGACACTTGCTGCCTTCTGAAGTGGAGTGGTGTTATTCTGTATGGGAGAATGCTTAAAGCCTTCTGAAATTGTATGGTGATGCTCTGTGTGTTGTAGTAGTCTCAACTGTGACATGTACTGTGCCATGAAGAATTAATATTTTCTGCTGTTTCCAAGTATATTTGTATATAGCTGTTCGCTTTCATCAGAGTGACTCTTTTCATATGCTATTTACTTACTGGAATGCCCTCTGGTGAATTCTCTCTTCTGTGAGAATGATAGGTGTTCATATTTTTAAGAGTATATTTAAGTTTGGGGAGTCCTGACTTATCAGTCCTGACTGATAAACAGCGTTCATTTTATCTCACTAATTTCCATAGAAGTATTGTTCATGATCCTGATAGCCAGAGGATCTAGCAAATACTTATATTTGGTACTCGATGTAAGGCTGTTAACAACTTTAAATTTAGATTATGTGAGATGAAAACTGAGGAGCAAGGAGGGATGGAGTTTCTACTCTTTGAACTATTAACAAAGAGGATGGAAACTTGGGCTGTGAAGTGTGAATCTGCCTCAATCCTTGTTGTGCCTATTGTCTTGCACGTGTTTCTTAATCTGGCATAGGATTCTCCCATTTCTAATCAGTGCAGCATTTGTACGGTGAGCCTGATGCCCCTGGCTTATAGTGAGTGTGTTAGCACATAGCTGCTAATCCTTTGTGGTCTGGGTTTGCAGGTTGAGCCTAGAAAGTCTAAGGAGATGTGATGGTGTTAGATTGGCTACTCAGGTTTCAATTTTACTGCACGGTGGACTCGTCCTGGATATGTTGGACTCGCTATTGCCACCCACCTAGTTGTGTGCTTACCTTTCTGTAAGTTGTGCCTTTATCTTCTTTACTCTGGACAAATTTCTCAGGGGAATAAAAGCAGACTGCATGTTACAATTCTGACTTTAAACCCTTTCAGTGGTTGCATACATTTTTGTATTAGGAGCAAGATGCTCCTTTTTTTGCAGAAATGAGCTTGTAGAATGATATTTTATTTAATATTTGTAGAATATCAAAGAAAACAAGATGGCTTGTTGCGAACTTTTCCTTTTGCATTGGGTCTGGCTGAGCTGGGATGGTGTCAATAGCACCCCAGGGTTTGGCTATTACTGGGCAGGGCTGGCACAGCATCAGCACTGTCTCTCAACTTTTCCCCCATCGAGGGGCTGGGGGTAGGCAAGATCCTGGGAGAGAAGAGAACCAGTTATCTAGCGGCAAGCTCCTGTGTGGGACATGGAGTTTGTCAGCTGCACGGCTTATCTCTTTATTTTGCTGAGTTTGGGAACATGTTAACACAAACAACGGCTCTGTGCTTTGTCCTGACACTGACAGCCTGGTTATGTGGGCGAAGCTGTCCTCTGTGGACAGGGAGAGAATAGACCTCCTCTTCCCTGCCTGAGACTGGTGTGAATGCTTTTATAATGCAGGCTCCCGTGGTCATTACTCATCCTTATGTGTACTGTTTAATACTGTTAATAATGCTAATACTGATGGCACACTGGGAGGTTTGTGAGATCTGGTGTCATCCTGGTGTAAGAGAAAACAAATCTTAGGTAAGGAAGTACTGAAATCTGCTCTGAGGTATCCAGTTCCTGGCTAGCGGTGTGTTTGAAAGGATTTAGGCAGCTTCCCAGAATGGTTATCACCTCCTGTTAGCTGGGACTTTACACCTGAACAGGCAAGCAACAATGGCACACTGAGATGTGACCGGATAGAAGGCTGCCTTGCCTTCCCCAGTGAAAAGCAGCCGCTTCTTGCCCTGTACAGGCCCTGGCCTGTGCCTGTCAAGTCCCAGTTCAGTACTCTCAGGGGACTGTAGTACTCTGTAGAGCACTGAGCTGTTGAGGAGGTAGTTGCTTCAATAACTAGTTGGAGCTGGAGCCCACACTACAGTTGAGGACACTATGGCTGAGGTAGGGACTCAGACAAGAACTACTACAGTAATTGCCCCTGTAGTGGCGGGGGGGGAAGATGTGGCAAGCTACATGTCCATATCATCCATTAGAAAGGGAGGAAGAAAAAGAAGCAAGAGGGAAACAAAGTGAAAAGGGATTGGATCAAGAAGCCAGTCCTTCAACAAAGAAGGAAACAAATCAATCAAACAGGAAACCAGTTACCTGGTCCTTGACATCACCAGAACTTCAAGACTTGGGAAGAGATTCTAGCTATTCACCAGGTGAGTGGTTTTCTGCCTGGCTGTTGGAATGCTGGCATAACAGGGCCAAGAGCCAGCAGTTAGAAGGTCATGAAGCCCAGCAGCTGGGATCCACTGCTAGAGATCAGGGAATTAAAAGAGGAAGCAATTTGCAGTCTCTGGAGATGGTCCCTCTCAAGTGTAGGGGCAAGGTACCTGTTTAAGGAAGATCTTGTGAGCTCCCTAGGGAAGTGGAGTACTGCAGATAACAGTATTCAGTACTTGAGAGGATCAGTAGTGCTGGATGTCATCTATAGCAATCTAAAAAAGTGGTAAGGTCTGTAAAGATCCAGAGGATGTCTCTTGCTCAATGTCCACATGGAGGAAAGTGATTCCAAATGCCCCTGCATCATATTCCAGCAGCTCGGTAGCATTGCATTACCCACAAATGGATTAATCAATTAAAGAGATGGGGCCCTCCTGTCTCTTTAATACAGAAGAAAGTGGGTACTTTCACATCTCTATGGACCCATGCCTCAGCTCTCAGGGGCAGCCCAAAAGATCAAAGAGTTAACCCTTGCACATTTCAAAGCAAAATTCTGGACTATTTCAGTCTTAACTCATGTCAAAATGTGGTTCAGTGGTTTGCTTTATGGCTTCAAGGATTAATTGGCAGTATAGGACAGTGAATATTTCTGGTGAGTAAAGAACTTTCCCATAAGAGGAAAATGTTTTTCATGCTGTCTCTAGACTTGCACATAATTTTACTTCCCAGTAGATTGCATAAGAAAACAGTCTTTGAATGACTTAGGCATAGAGCTTGTTTGGGCTTTTTTAAAATTATTATTATTTTCATGAATCATTAATACTTAAAGAATTAATGGGCCCAGGTATTTGAATTTTCCAGAACAGGGCATATGGAAAAGAGATGGTCACAAGAGTGATACAGCTAAATGTCATAACAGTGAAAGAGGAGACTGTAACAAACCTTAAGTTGCTTGTGGGATGGGATGTAAAAAAGCTGGAGGGGAGATGTACTCTAGTTTGTTGGTCCTATCCAGATGTCAGAGAAAAAGAAGTAGCAAGTGTGCAGTAGATTGATTCCCCTCTAGTAAGTTCAGTGTGTACTCATTATCAGTGGGGAGCTGAGAAAATCTGGATGGGAATTTCTGATAAAAAATTCTGATAATTAATATTTTATAAAGTTAGGCTCTATCGTTCATTTTATTTAAACTGTTCATCTGATATGATTTCTTTAGTCATCTGATAACTGTAATCAGCATCACTGGCGTACACAAAAATGTGTATCCTTAAAGAAAATTGGGTTCTAGTGAGAGTTGGCAGTCACTGGAAGGTTTTTAGAATCATACAGTCTTTTAATTTTATATGTTATCTCTGAGGGGCATTGAGCAGGGGAATAGTTTGTGCTTGACTTGCTGTATCTGTGGCTGTGCTGTTTATCCACAGATGGTATTCCCTGGAGTAGAACAGTTGTGTCATTCTGTTTCTGAAAAGGGTTGGAATTGCTGCCTTTTGATACCAGAAGTAATTATTTATTATAATTTTCAAACATTCCTTTATAATTCACAAATAGAAAATCTGAGGGAACATAGGATTAAAATGTCAGGGTCTCTTCCTAACTTGGATAATGTCTTGGTGAACTGAGCTCCTAAACCTGATGAAGTCATACTGTTGCATCTTTAGAAGAATGAGTCAAAAAAAGAGAATTTTCTATATTTTCAGTATAACTTAAGGTAGTTTCTTTGATCTTGCTGGAAGCAGCCAGAGATGGTATTAAAGACTTCCCCTCTAGCTTTTGACGTGCTTAGGGGGGATTCAGAAGAACATGGTCCTGACCCAGTTCTCTTAAGGTGGTGATTTGTAGCTTCAAAGGAGATGTGCCTCACTGCTTTTCCTTCTGAAGCACAGTTGAGCTGAGGTCAACTGTCTTTTGAAGCCTCACAATTGCCAAAAGGAATCCAAGGTCCTGTCTGGCTGATCTAACCTCTTCTGACCAGGCCCTCCCGCCCATCTTTGTGAATATACATCTGAGAGTTTCCTTTGTGTACTGTCTGTGTTTTGTTTGTTAATTAAATGGGTGTTAATGTATTAGATTGTTATGCAAAGAAATTGTTTTGTTTTTGCTCTTCTTCCTTGCCCAATATCTGAAGAATTGCATCCATCAAGACCATACTGATGTCCTGACCAATCAAGTGCTGGACAGTAATTCTGCTTAAACATTTAATTCTGTTGAAATATACAAATACATATGTCAAGAATGTTTCCTTTCTTGTATAGGGAATTCATTTCCTCAATGTTACATTTTGATTTAAAATTAGAAGTCTTTTTTCCTAGGTTAGTAATTTCTTTAGGCCCTAGGCTAAAAATGAGAGATATACCTTTTGTTAATGTTTGAAAAGACTGGCATTATATTGTGCATTTAAAAAAAAAAAAAAGTAAAGAAGTTCTATGAGACACTGTGGTATAAGCCTTAACCTTAAATCTTAAAAGCATATAATATAACTTATTTCAAAATTGGGGACTTAAAACCCCCAAATCTCCTGTCAAAACTACTTGCAGGTTGTGTGCCAGGTGTTGGGCATTTCTAGATAAAATATGGCTATATCTTTGAGTAAGCTTTAAGAGGCACTGGTTGTAAAGACAGGCAGGCAGTGTAACAAAAGTAACTTTACCACACAGTCAGATGTTCTTTTGGCAGGGATTAATGCAAAGTATTTGATTAGGAAAGATTTCATTTCTGTGGTAGATCACTTGTTTACACATGGCTGAAACAGTCTCAGCCTTGAGCTTGTTCCGTTCAGGCAGAGCCCTCAAAGTCAGCAAGGTGGCTCCCACAGCTTGCAGAGGTGACATGTTACATGTAAATCCTAAATTCTGACTTAAATTCTACCCAGATCCTCAATTCATCTTTTTCTCTTTATTGACTGCTTGTAACTCTCCATAATCAGAGGTCTAGGGAACATAAATAGAATTCAGACTATCTGAACCTGAGCTTTTATCCTCAAGATAAAATGAGATTCATTGCATACACCAATTGGTGTTTGTGTCCTCTAACTGATGTTCCACATACAAGTGAATTTCACCCTTTAGGTTTTTATCCTGAAGTTTTGGGTTTTCTTTAAATAGCTCAATGCTGAACTTGTAGCAAGTAGGGAAAATTCTGCTTTCATCCTCTCTCATGTGACTTTTTTTTGGTAAATAAATATTGCTGAAAGAATATAGAAGCTGTGCCCCAAACAGACAGCACATTTAATAGGGAAACTTGGGATATCTAATCTATCTACACATCACTTGTATTGTCCCTTAATGTATTGTTTTTGTGGAGAATTTTGTGATAACCTTCATAAGAAGTTATATTCATTTTGCATAGTCATGCCTGTGAATTCTCACTTGAAAATAACAGATGAGTTGTTGTTCTGTTTTATATTTTAACTTACAATGATTTTTTGAAAGGAGTATACAGCCTTTGGCTTTTGGACCAGGAGTAAACTATTTAGGGGGGGTAAAAACCACACCTTCCAAAATATTTTGTTAAAAACAATTCTATGCTCTTTCACTGGGCAAATGAAAAAAAGACTGAAGGCAGAATACCACCTAATTTGCAAACTTATTTTAAATTCAGTGTTTAATTGCAATATGATATGCTTTTGTTGCTGTTATTATTTTACCCATGAGAACTTTTATGGTTAAAAAACCTTAATCACAGAATAGAAATACTTCCCTTTGTCTCTTAACTGTCAATTAAAATTTAACTGAAATGGTCAAGAGTTTTTGCTCATTTTTTACTCACTTGTGTTATTTATCATTAAAATGGTTTAGTATTTAACTTTGGTGTAGATGCCTCCCAGTATTTTTTTTCTCTCTCCTCTGAGATAGTATACTGGCAGTGTTTTTTGTTACCTGTCAGAGGATGGTCTGGAAAAGCCAGAAAGGTTCCAGCTTTGCTTTGGTCTCATTTCACATTGTTGATGCAGGTAATTCAGTTGCAAAAAGTATCATCTTTCTTAGTTCTTTTAGTCTGAAAAGAATTTATTGGGTTCAGAATTTTGCACCAATCAACTTTAGAGTATGAACCAGCCAGGAAGGAGACCTGATTAAGCCAAGTGAGTTGGAAGTTGATTATTATTAATTATCATATGATAGTGGACATCTATTGAAATACCAAGAGGATGGTGCCAGACTTTTTTTGGTGCTGCCCAGTGACTGGATGAGGAGCAGTGGTTATAAATTAAACCACAAGACATTTTCTCTCAGCATGAGGAAGAGCTTCTTTACATTGAGGGTGGCAGAGCACTGCAACAGGCTGCCTAAGGAGGTGGTGGAGTCTCCCTGCCTGAGAAATCCCAACCCTCCTGGATGTGTTCCTTTGTTACCTGCCACAGGTGACCCTGCCTTGGCAGGGGTGTTGGACTAGATGATCTCCACAGGTTCCTCCCAAACCTGTCAATTTTGTGATTGTGTGGTAATTTCTCTTTTTTCCCCTCTCCATACTCTTATAAAACAAAACTCCATGTGGTATCTTTTTAAACTGTAAGGTCTCTGTGTGTTTCCTTTTGTTTCAGTAGTGTATCTGTGTCCTTTTCCACATGCTCAATCAGTGAAAATGCCCCTATGGAATAACCTTTGAAAGGGAAATTATGGGGATGTCTTACATCACCTGGCAAATAAAAAAGGAATACTGTAGAAATTGAGTATTCTCCTGCCCTTCCTCTTGCATCCTTACAGGAGAGGCAAAGAGAAATCAGCTAGTATTTACCGTCTCTTTATTTTGTGGTGGATAGGAGCAAATTTTTTTGACTGAATAAAGGTAAAATGAAAAAAATACCTTTTTCTTTTTCCCTGATATACACAGTAAATACTGTCTTAATCTCCATTAAACTGCTGAGATTAAAAAAAAAGCATTTTACTTATCATGTATCAAATGTGACAAAGTATGCCAGAATATGTTCCAGAGATTCTAATGAATGAAAAGCTTTCATACAGTTATTTTTAAAACTATGGTGCTCTAAAACAGTAGTAACAACATTAGGGAATAATTTTATTTCCTGCTTCTTACAGAATGTTTCTTTCTAATGTGGGGAAATAAAGAACTTAGAAAAATGAGTTACTGTATTTTTTACAGCAATAATCTGTAATTCTAGGTGCATGTGTAGTGGATGCTACAAGGAGATTACATGTATGTTGGTAGAAGAGTAGCAAGAAAACAAACATGCCTTGCCTTCCAAAGGTGCATGGGGACCTTTTCCTAGAAATTCCCAGTGAAGATCTTCAATTCCCAGATAGAAGGGAAATATACAAATACAAGGGAGGTTTATGCCCAGTGTCCGTGTAATCTTTGTTGTAAAGTCAGCAAAGGTCAAGAGGACAGAAATTAAAGCATGGTTAATAACCAAAGAGAAATGCAATGAATTGGTGGCATGGAAGCAAAGACAGAGAATATGAATAAAGATGTAATATTTTGAAACATATGCCTAAAATGCTGTACTAATTAGAAATTGCCTAGTCTTACTTTGGACCTAACTTATTAAAATTCTGTTCTTATACTTCAATACTAATGATATAGCAAGGTGTAATATTTAGGCTTCGTCAATACGGTTGGATGATTGACTAGCAAGGGAAATGGAATGATGAGAAGTTCACTTCATTAATCTCCCATTACCTTTTCAACTATTACAATGTGTTGTCTTTGCCTCGAAGTGTTCCTAACAATAAAGGATTATTAATACATCCTCAGTGAAATAGAGCTGAAAAATTGGTCATATGCTTTTGTTCTACTATCGAATACTTGTTTCCAAATAAATCTGCTGCAGAAGAACAATCGCTGTGAATCAGCAGCTGCTGTTATTACAAAATAGAGAGTGTTGGTGACTCTGAGGATAGAATTGTCTAGTCTTTGTGAGATATGCATAAGTGTTTTTCTGAACAATTATAATCTAGACATTTGGGGTTTTCATTTGCATCTTCCAGTCGCTCTCTTGTATTCATACTAAACCTATTGTAACACAAAGGAAATTTACACAAATAAATAAGAAAAAATATTTTTCTTCAGTGGCTTGCATATAGGATCTGGTCTTTCTCATCAAAGTCACTGGCCATGCTTAGAGGTAAAAAACAAAAAAAAAACCCCAAACTAGGAACAAATACAGAATATAAATTCATGTCTTTTGTTCTTGTTGCTTTAGTGAGGTTGTTCCACAAAAAGATGCATGGTCTGTGCTGGTGACAGCTTTCATAAAGAAGCTCTGGTTAAGAGTCATATAATTGGAGCTTTTACAAGAGGATTTGCTTTCCTCTTGGCATAGCAACCCCACAATAACTTGTAGCAGGTAGAGAGCACCCTGGGAAGGTTCATGATCAATGGAGAGCAGCTGAACAAGGCAGCCCAAAGCCAGCAGGCTTGTTAAAACCTTTCAAAGGCAAAATCTGTCCTGCATAGCAAACAGCTGGTAAATGGAGTGTCATGTTTATATGAAGATCTCCTGTTATATGGCTTTTCAAAGAAAGGGAAATGCTTTGGAGGCAGAATGGTCATGGAGAATTTTTTAGCACTGTTTGTGGATTAAAAGTCATGAAAAGCTGAAAGAAATTAAATCAATATTTAAAAAAAAGGTGATAAAGGAATATTTTACTAATAATAGCTCCATAAAGGTAATATCTGAAATATGATATAATGTTTCCTAAATGTGTAATAAAGTATAGCTATTTTTAAATAATTATGTGATTAATTTATTACAGCAATACTTAGTATTAGTGAGTTACATAATTTTGTAACTCTATAATCCTCATCCCACCATAACTGTGAACACAATAATACACACTGAGAAAGGTGAGAGATATAGACAATATAATGTACAGTAGTGTGCTTATTACACATTTAAGGACTATTGTCTCCCCGGGGAGACCAGGAAAGCCTATTATAAGTTGTCACACAGAGCTTTTAGGGATAAGAGGCTGTGATTTATACCAGTGAGAAGGGTGCAAAATACTCTTCCTTTATCTTCCAAGTACTTCCATCACAGATGCCAACAATATTGATGACAACTCTGCCATTTCAAAAGGAAAAAGAGAATGATAAATAAACGTGCGGCACAACTCGATATATGAAATTATTATAATAGATTTATTTGGTGTTTTCAGTATTAGCCTCAGTTTTATCTTGTTTAACCACCAGGGAGTGGTTAGTTAAGTCATGATATTTCTTCTCCTTGAAAGAAGATGCATGTTTGCAAACAGTTCAGGAAGGAATCATGAGACTTTTCTGTTATTCTCTGGAGAATTTGGACTGCTACATTTTCATAGCTTGTTCAATGAGAAGTAAGTTATTTCATGAAACATATGCACTTATGTACTTTATGTATACACACATTAATTCCCCATTATTTCTTGGACCTCTAACTACAGTGCTTTCTCTGTTCACTGCACTGAGATTTTTGCAGAGCCAAGCCTATAATTCTGGTTAGCTTCAATGTTACAATGGAAGATATAGTTTTTGTTGGTGGTTATTAATATTGTTTCTTCACTCCCAAATATAAAAGTCCTGCTAAAAAAAAATGATAATGGAGCTGTAGATTTTTTGTTTTTCTTGCTTACTCTTTCCTTTCTTTTCCTTTTCTATTTCCCTACCTCTTTGGTTTCTGTTACTTGTAGAATCAAAGCTAGAGCTAATCTTAGACTGAAATTGGTTTGTCTTTCCTAATAAAATAAGACTTTTTTTTCTTTTCACTGCTCCAACCTGCCTGGGTAGATAGGTCAATGTTTATTTCATAGTCTTTTTATTCTGAAACACAAAAAAAGAGGTTTTCTGAGCAAATTATTTTTCCACAAAAGCAATGAATTAAAAGGATAAAAGAGAATACCCGACAATATGCAGTAGACAATATATGTGCTTTGCAACTTCTATCTTCTTTTGCATGTGACTCTTGTGTGGTTTTGTTATATGATTGTAAATGTGATACAAATAAATGCTACATATATACTGGAAACATCCAATAATATTGGTGTAGTGATTGCAAGCATTATTTTAAAGGGAAGAAGTAGGTATCTCTTTTTTTACCTTTATGCTTCCAACTTTTTTTTTCCTTTGAATAAGCAAAATTTGAATCAAGCCATTTTGACTAGCTAAAATATAACCTCTTCCTCTGCCTCTTCTTTTGTTGTATCTCAAAACTTCTACCTAACTAGGTCAGAAATTTCTGCCATATTCCATGTGAATTCTCCATGCAGTAAACTTTCTTTGTAGCGAGTGAGAATTTGAACAATGAACAGCTGTCAGATCAGCCTTCCTCTGTGGAAAGATTTTGTATCATTTAAGCAAAATAGCTGAGATGTGGCTCACAGTTATTAAGAGATTTTGTTGTGGGGCTTTTTTTGTTTTTGGGTCTTAGGCAGCTCCATCACACTGTTTTTTTCTAAATGAACATGCCATGTTTAGTAGTAATAAAACAGATGGATGTAGAACTTAGATTAAAATGGACTTTATCAGAGTAGAAGTTGTGTAGAACACCTTAGGCTAAGTACCTTCTTGTTCTTTTGTAGCTGCATATGCAAATATGTATTCCCCAATGTTTCTCTTCCAGCAGCTGGGTTTTTTTTGGCCTTTATGTACAAACCATTGACTAAGAAAACGTCAAAATACTGATATAAAAAGGCTTGTGTGGAAAAATGCTGTGTGATATAAACATCTATACTGACAAGATTTATGTATAATCACTGCAGACAATTTTGTTTATATTTTTTAAGGAATAGCTTTTGAACAATTTACTTACTTACAGCGATGAATCAATAAATGTGTTACATCTGTGAACAGATTTTGAAGTGTTCACTAGAACATAAAAAACCCCTCATAGGTATTAGAAGCCATTATGTTCTGAAACTGACATTCCTTGGAATTTTTACAGAAAATGTTCTTAATATTGTCAGAAATGTTCGCTGTAGTCACAAAAAAAATTCATGTCAATTTAAAAATTCAGTAATTTTCCCATGTGATGTCTGTAAATGGTTGAGGTTGTATTTATAATTATATAAAGCTTTTGGAAACAAGTTTGTGTAACTTTGTCTGAGTTCTGTGCACATGTTGCCTGAGTTCTTTTACACATTATGTGCTTTGCATTTGATGAATGGTTATTGCTCTCTCTGCTCTCCCCATAGTGATTCTATGCTTTCATGCAGTTCACTAATAGAGTAAGAGAAGGAGTACCTGGTTTTGACATACATAAAAATAACCTAATTTTCTCTGTTTTGGTTTGGGTTTGTTTTTTTTAATCCTTACATAAAAGCTATGTTGGTCCACATATATGCATCATAGGCTATAACATGTCTTTCTCTCATCAGGAGATTCCTTAATTTATTGTTGTAGAACTAATTTATTGAAAAAGGAAATTCAAGCTTCAAACATAATGTTATTCCTTGTGAGATGCTGTGCATTTGACCAAGACAATCTTTGGGCATCAGAGTTATAATACTTTTTCATTTCCCTTGACCTTGTAATATTCTGGTTTCCAAATCCCAGATGACAGTGTCTTTTTTCCACTAGCATTAGTTCTTTTTTGCAAAGCAGTTTACACAAGGTGATGCAGAGTCATTATAGCAACTCCAAGTCCCAAAATCTACTTTTGTCTTGGCTACGATCTCATCTGGATGGAAGACAGAGACAGGAGGAAAACTCCCATGTGATGCTGAGCTGTGTTAACAAATCCCAGCTTGGAGTTCAAGTGTAAATGTGTGCATTCATAAAAGTCTCATGTATACTTTAGAAAAGTGATTTAGGAGCAAGTAAAGTCCAAAATACAGTGCCATCTGCACACTCTAAAACATTGAAGTGAAGAATCTTGTAAACATTGCATAAATCACAATATGTGCAGATTTCAACCTGGATTTAAGCTACAAGGCTGGGTTTTTTCAAAAAATTGCCAAATTACAGGAATTACACAATTTTTTCAAAAGAATTGAGCTGGTCACTAATCCCTCTATTACCTCTTGTGGATTCCAAATATGTCACATTTTGTTTTCAAAGTTTTTTCCTTGTCTCATCTGGCAGTTCTTGACAAGAAAAAAATTTCCATTGTTGAATTAATAAACAGGTAGATTTATTTTCCTTTAATCACACTGTAAAGAGTCCTTTCTCTAAAGCGTTTTGCAGGGTAGAATGCCAGGGAACTGATTACAAAGATATCCATGAAAGAAAAATACCAGTCTTATAATTCTGTATTGATTACCTAAGCATTAGTGACTGCTGCACACTGTGTAGCAGCACAAGTGTGTGAATACTCTTTAAAAACTTTGTTGCCTTCAACCTGACAGTTTTATTCTCACATTAGTAAATTGTCTCAAGAGCTGCTTTTTTCATGTCTAGAAATTCAGTTATTGTTAACAGAACAAATGTTACATTGCAGGCATAGTCTTACGAACAACTGAGAAAACATAATCTCCACATGCCTAAGACTGCGGCCTGTGTGCCTGGCTACTGAAAAACTGAAAATGCTTTCTGGTAAATATTTCAGCATTGTCTGTGAGGGCAGATGAAATCAGTTTCTCTTATTCCTCACACCTACCCATGCCCAGAATCCTGTGATAAGCAGTTTCCGAATGACAAATAAGGGTATTTTTCATTATTAGTGACAGTTTGTGGCTGCAGATGAGCTTTCCTCATCTAATTTCTGTTGATTTTTTTTTTTCTGACCTTTGCTGCTGTGCCTTCTGAATGAGTATCTAAACTCTGGTTCTTTCTAACAGCCCAGATACCTCTTTTCATGATGAAGGCTCAGGTTTTTTTAAAGTGGTGCCATTTGAGTTGTACTAGCTTTCTTACCGCTTATGCCATGAAAAGTCTCCAGAAATGAAAAAATATTCTACTCCTTTTTTTTCCCTGCTCCCCTCTGTTGGTGGGTATCTGGTCTCTCCCAGCTTACAGCAAAGCACCCCCGTATGGTTCCTCTTGGAGGAAGGAGGTAGAGCTTTCACTACTCAGCTCCCTATTATCTCCCAGATGCTTTGTATTTCCATGTCTAGATAAGTCAGTTCTTTTGTAGGACAGGGAAAGGTTCAAATGAAACATGTTTTATTTTTATTGGTGGTGCCAACACACTACAGCGCAGCTCAGTAGGATAATAGTACAGTTCCGTTTATAATAAATCAAACCAATGCTCCAGCCATTTTTTGTGTTCCTAGAGGTTTTGATCCAGATATGGCCAGTACAAATGCAGAAACCTCGTGAACAATTAGAAACCAATATGTGAAACCTCTGTAAAACTATGTAGCCAGATCTGAGCCTCGTCATTCTTACTAATTTTTAAAGTACCATCGTTTCTTCTTCTTTATGTGTGTGTGGTTGAGAGGGGGAGTTGTCAGATTTTATTTAGTGATGTTCTTTTTTAAGCTGGGGAGAGAAGTTTCTCCATGGGAAATTTAAGAGTAAGAATATTTCTTTTTCCTCATCTTGTTCATGAAGGCATTACAAGGAAAGTAAGGTTAAGAATAAAATATAATTTCCTGTGAAAGTGACAGTAAATTAGAAAGATATTTTATTTCTTTTGAACCAAAAGGAGACATAAACAAAGAAAATATTGCTTTGAATTGGCTTGTGGTACTTGTCTTCTGAAATAAAACTTTTGCAATGAAGTCTTTTTATTTGTTCTGACATGGCAGAATTCTTCAGTTGGAAACTAAAATAAGTAGTATATATACCTGTGGATTTAATACTGAAATATTGAAAAATTATTACTGAGATCAGAAAATTTATGGTATATTTAGCAATGGCTAGACTCTTTAATAAGTTTGGTAACATAGACTTTTTTTTTCTTTGAATAAAAGAGTTTAAAAACTTGTAATTCATTTAAATTTGCTGATAATATTAATTCAGAATGCCTGAGTCTTTCATTTGCATGGAAGAATGCATGAGAATATTGGTTTTGGAATGCACTTTTTAAAAGACATGCTCAGTTTCTAAATGTGCTTGCCTCAGTGGAGTATCAGCAGTGACTAAAACCTGCATGTGCATATGTGTGTGTGTGTGTGTGTTCCTTCGCATCTAGGGAGCAGTTATCCAATTTGTGAGCAGAACTAATTTCAAAATGTGTGTCTGGAGCAGCAAGATTCTTCTCTCCCACACTTGTAGACTAGAAACTGGTTTGACTTCTCTGTAAACTGTTTTTCCCTTTGAAGGCTTTGTTTTTTTTGGCTTTTTTTTGTTGTTGTTGTGAGTTGCTGTCTGTGCCAGAAGCCCAAGAGCCTGTGTTGTTGTGAATATTTGCTGTTTGTATGATGTCTGCCACTTCAGTGCCACTCAACAATATCTCTGGTTCAGCAGGCTATCCAAATATCTCCATATTTTCAAACACAAATTTCTGAGCAATTTTGTCCTTAAATAAAAATTTAGAGTTTACTTACACTGTTTTCTAAATTGGTCAGTGTGAGAGGTGGTAAAAGGACATAGGAACCCAGGTTCCTAATGATGCCTAAAGAGTCTACCTGGAACTGAGGCTAGGCAGAGTAAGGTTAGTCAGATTTTAGAAGATAGGAGTGCTCAGAAGACTTAGTTTTTTGACTTTTTTTTTTTTTTGCTACTTCTGTTGATGTTGATATTTGAAAATATTATCTGCTTCTTACAGATCTCTTTTCTTTGGAGATAAGAATACTGATTTAATATCATTGGCATAGACAGAAGTAATATATATTTGTATGTATTTTGTATTACTGTTATTTATAACACAGGGAAAGGTTTTTGAGAACTGAAATGTCATAATACCTTTAAAATAGCTAACGAAGGGAACATTGGTAAAGCAAATTGTTATCACTGTCCTTTCAAAAATAAACTAGATTGTGATCTCTGAAGGTTTCAATGCTTGTTCATGTTATCTTATGGTATATTCTTTTTTACAGACCTTTGTAAATCCTATAACTTTGTCTCATATCATAAGCTTAATCATTTACCTACTGTACACTTGCATGCTAGTATTGCAAAATAAGGAACACTCTACTCTGCCAAAATATCTAGGGATATTTTTCCTCTATGTTCTTTTAGCTGACAAAATAGGTATAATTTAGAATGGATCATTTTCCTGGATGTATTTGAAAGTCTTTACAGAAGAATAGTAATTTTCCTTCCCCCCCCATTTTGTTGTTTAGTTTTGTTTTGTCTTCAAATAAAACAGCTCTAAGTGCTTTGTTGTTGTTGTTGTGTTTTGGTGGCAGAGGTGCAGCAGAGCAGATGTCTCCACATCAGTATCAGGTTCTGCTGTAGAGGCTGCAGCTTGCTTATTTCTTTTACTAATGGAAGTAAGGCGGTAGGTCAAACTTTTATTCTTCAAAGTCAACTTTTTTAATGACATCCTTATTATGGTTAAAATCTACCACTATTACTGTTTCAAAATGTTGTCAAATAACATTGATTACTTGGTAACTTGGATTAATTCCTTGTCGAAGTAATGTTTGGTTTGGAGACACTTTTTTGAATTTCACAATTTCTTTATGGTGGCCCAATGTTTCTTTTCCCTGCTGTTTTAGCAAACCTAAATGACAGCAGATCAGAATTCTGATCCTAACTAAAATGTGCTATGCAAGATGATACTGATGATTTAGAGTTGACTTCTTATTTACTAAGTGTAGTGATAAATGTGTTGGGTAATTGTTCCCTCTAAAGCTGAAGAATTGCTAACGTGAAGGGATAAATTAATTTATCTTGTGTATTGTTGGGTTTTTTTGCATGGGTTTTGTGCATGTGTGTGGATGGTAGTGATGAGTTTCGGGTTATTTTTGGTAAAGCATTAACTTTTCTCTTTCCAGTTTAATTTTGAAGTTTCTCTGCATTCACATCTACTTACTTCACTGGTTTATGTGGATTGTCTTTTACCCTCTAAACATTAGATGCCTTACTCTCCTATGGAAAGTAGGAGGAATCTTTTATGAGAAATAATTCTTTTTTTCATTGAAAGAATAGCAACTTGTAGAAAGATTTAAAAGTAAAATGTAAAATTAAGTTTCTTACATGGCAATGCTGCATCTAAGGGTCCCTCAAGTAATCTTCTGTAATGTGAAAGCTTTTTTGTTGTTGTTGTTTTTTAGAATATCTGAAAAAAATCAAAGTTTCTACAAAATATGAGGCCTTTTAATGAATTTTTACTACTATCCAATATGTAGTAATGCTTTAAGAACCTTCTAGGAGTCTTTCTTTCAAGTTATACTTTCTAAGAGCAGGCACCATCCTTGCCTTTAGCTCAGTAGCAAAAAGGAAATAGTATTTATCTTCTTTACTGAGAATTCCTTTAACTGTAATGTTCATTGATTAATGTCTGTTCAGTGGTCCTTCTGCTGAGATTTCCAGAAACACTTTCAATCTACAAAATAGAATGGATTTCACTGTTTGTGTGATGTCTGAGAAAGTATTTTGTTGTTGACTGGTTGTTTTTTTTATGTTCCTTTAAGGGTGCTGTCCTATAGTTTGCATTATGAGAAACAATAAATAGCTTATTAGCTCTTTTATAAGAATCATGATTTCTGTAGCTTACTAAGGAGAAGAATCTTGAAGCTGTTCTCAGCAGCTTTTCATGTCTTTGATCACCTTTGTTCTCTTCCTTTATACAAGGTTTTAGCTTAATTTTAGTTTAGTCACATGTTTCTGAGAAGGGGATGAACAATCTACAAACTTCAAGGTGCTCAGCCACTGTACTTAGATAATTAGTGGCATAATAAATTATTCTCTCTCCCTTTATAACAATTCCAGAAGTTTGTTATCCTTCTGGCTTCTGCTGAAAAGTGATTACAATTTCTGTCTTGTGATAATAACAAATTTACAACTTATCAGAAAACTATCATAAGTATGTTATCAGCGCTCAATTTTGTTTCTTGTTTTGCCAACCCCTCCTTTCCATTTAGCTTTAATTTTCTTTATTATGAATAATTTCAAATCATTATTAAACTTTGATGTGATGTTACACTTTACTTCTTCATATCCTTTGTTGAATTTCCTGAAGAATGCAGAGCTCAAGGAGATAGTGTAAAACTTCTGAATGTTGCTTATTGTGGAAAGGACCATAGATTCTTCTCTCTGCTTTCACATCACTAATACATAATCTTCCATAAAAATGTTTTTGATTTTATTTCATGATAAGTTAGTTTCTTTAAGAAATTTTGAAGAACTAAAATAATTTTTTGAATTCTTCAATAAGGCCAACCTGTTCTTTCTGTAATGTTCTGCTTTGAAGAATCTAAGTATATTTGTCAAAGACAACTTTCTTCAAGCCAATACTTAAATTGAATCATTACATAAAACACCACCTGACATGCTTTTCTGGTGGATGAAATTTACCTTTACCAGACCTTTAATTTAGTAATTTTTTTTTTAGAAGATAAGTACTAAATTGTTTTATAGTGCTGTGTAATATACACATGGTGTAGTTATTGATAGAGGTGCTACTGCATTTCTTTCTTCTAGAGGTTTCTGTCTGCTGGCCACAAATACTTGTATTTGTCTAAGAAGGCCAAGAACCAACATTCTGACTTGACAGTTCCAGATAAATGCTGTGGTGAGGTCTCTTACTCCATCAGTGTCTCCACTGAATTATACCAATGCCAATATGATCGTTCCCACTTTCAGTAGTACAGTGAAGATGACAAATAGGTTTTCAGAGCTAGCCTGAAAAAGTATATGTCATAGAGGTTCTGTGTGTGACTATTTGAGTGCCTTTCATGGTCCTGATGTCGTGTTGCTAAAATAACTTTGAAATCAGTTGGATCAATATATTTGTTATATTATTAAGTCTTAAAGGATGGTGCTTATAACCAGTCATTACAACAAAAACCTCCACGGCATGTAAAAGACTGTGAATGATGAAAAAATGCTCTTTAAAACATTAAAACATTTAACAGAATATAAGAAAGGAATTGTCAGGCTCATAGTTAGATTTATCAGCAGGAATAAACTCCTTTAACCTAATAAAACATTAATATACTCCTTCTCATTAATATTAAAGTTATGCTGTGAATAATTGAAAACTGTAGATTGTCATGATCCTGTAACAGGAAAATATTTTCTATTTCTTTGTTAGTAAATAGGATTACAGTAATTTTTCTAGTTTTTTTTTTTTTAAATTTCTCTCCATCTGAGGTGCTCAGCATAGCTTTCTTCTGCTTTCTCAGTGCTGCTTTTTTTTTGTTTTTATAGAAGCTCTAAGCCAGTGTGACTAAGGACATAGCCTGAAGCTTACAATTTCTGTAGCTCATTACTATTCTTTAGCACCAAACATGCATATAACATAAAGCAGGTGTATTTCCTCTTTTCACTGCATCTCTGCTTTATCTGGCATCCTACAGCTCAAGACAGCTTCACAGAAAAGACTATTTAGTGGATATATTTGAAAATGTATCATTTAAATTATAATTCTGAATACCTTAAATATGTAAACCAGAACAAATAATTTTCCTTTATGATGTGTTTGTTGAGAAAGTCTTCTACATACAGATGGTCTGATATTTTAATCACTTAGGGCCACATTTAGTCAAAACTATAGACAGACTGTGCCATAGTTGGATAGCAGATTAAGGCAGGCTTCCTGACTTGTTCAGGTAGCTGTAGCAAGAGGGAGAATGCCTTGTATGTCAAAGCAGAGAAATTGTCTGTGTTTGCCAGAATTTGTGAGAGTCATCTTTTATCTTGTAATTCATAACAACATTGCTCATCCTGAAATATCTGTAACCATTGTGTATAGAGTTGTTAAAACTCATCTGGTGGAAATGTGACATAGACACTGATTTTCTGATTTTCTTTATAAGCAAAGTCGCAGATAATTAAAACTGCAAGCTCATTTTAGGGCTGTCGTTCTAGTTCAGCATTTTTCAGTGCTAAGAGCATTTGCTGTCTTTGTAGCTTTTGGTTTTTGGCTTAATTAAAAAATTGTTTTATGAAACTATGTCAAATGTATATATCATTACTAGCTGGAAATCCTTTAACTTAATTAACTTCAGTGCATTTTACTCATGTTCACACAGAGCTCTTCACTTTTTGTTGCTCGTTGTATGACACAGCATTTATAAGGTCAAATGATGCCTAGGGATATACAGAGGGACAGTAAAATTGGAACCTGGGAAAAAGCACTTTCCAGCCCACACTGTATGGATGTTGCTTCAGGATCCTAGGCACTACGTGATGAGTCAGAAAGTCTTGCTTAGGGTGATCCTGGGAATCTCCAGGTTCACATTGCTGTGATATGTACAAAAATTCAGACACTGCTACAGAAATCTTGAAGTCAAAGAGGATCACACTGTCTTTGGGAAGATTAGCAGATGAAGATAAATTTGAGAAATCAAAGACAGTTCATTTATGTTTCAGAGATGTAGCAGTTTTAACATTATGTGTAGGAATACTTTTCTGATGTTAGCAGACTTCCTTAAAATTGCAGGACTGAGGGAATTTTCCAGAATGTTATGCTAAACCTGTGGCCTGAGAGAAATCAAAACCAATTATTTTGTGGGGTTTTTTAAAATTATGGTTTTTAAATTATTTTACATTTCAGGACCTGGAGTGGGTGGCTTCTGATTTGTTATTGATGATTGGGTGTGGGGGTTGAGGATGTGTGTTTCGTGGACTTTGTTTCTTTGGGTGGTGGGGGGTGTTTTTATGGCTGTCTTGGATAGTGTAGAAAGTATGGTTTGTGAACTGGCTAAAGTAATACTATGTGAGAAATGAACTTCTGCATTAGGGGTATCTTGACATTACTGCCATTTAAATACTTGTGCTTTAAATGTTTATGCCAAAACCGTAGGGCTTTTGCTTTGTGGGGTGTTTTCCCCTCTTTACAGGAAACTACAGTATTCATAATCTGTGGTGCTCAAAGCAGCTTGGAAGAGGAATAGAAGGGAGATAGGTACTCTTGCTGCTAATCATTAGCAGGAAATAAAATAATGTGACAGTGGAAAAACATATGGAGGGAGCAGGACAAGCAGATTAGCATGGGATACAGTGTGCTGGCAGTGATTGCCAGCCCAAATGGTACAAGATGAAAATCTGTCTGCCTGAATTGAACTGTGAAAGAGAATAAAAAGATACAACTGTGTATAAATGCCACCTTTCCCACATGAGATAGGCTGTCTGTGTGTAATGGAGGCCAGAGAAACAAGAATTATGTAAAAAATGTTCTTTATCTGGCTGAAAACAGAGTGATTGGTAGAGTAATTACCTTGCAAAGGGCAGTGAAATGAACACTGAGGAAACAGATGTTATAGCAGTAATCTGTTGGGAGTCCAGAAACTCGTGAAAGTGTGAGCAATAATCCGTTGGAAATGACTGAGAAAAAACTGTAATTGTATTGCAGCACTCACTAAGGAATGGCACACGGACTTCTCAGTTATTTTCTCAAGTGTTGCCAAAATTTAGCAGTACAATATCTTCTGTATAAGGTGTATTTCAATTTGATAATGAGCTGCTAGTTCATCTAAATGACCCCAACAGAGAATGCTGTGTTGGGTATCAAGAGGTGAACAAATTTCAGGATTTGACATAGCAATGTGTGATGCTTTAGATTACAACTGTAAATAAGGATAAAGACCCAACAAGTAGATCGTGTGTGAAGGGGCATTTTTATTTTGAGATTTTCAGAGATATTTTCCCTGATGAACACTTGAGGTTTTTGTCCTCTGTAATCAGGCCAACTAACTTCAGATGCAGAAATTTAGAAAAAACTTAAAATTTTGCTCTGAAATTATTTCATTATTGTGTCAGGACTGGAGCAAATGCTATACCATTAAGATTATTATCAGTTTTTGACACTTCTGCTTGCCCATGGCTAGTCCCTCCTAATATAACTGCACTTGGCACGTATGGGCCTCTGTGTCAGTCTAACGAGAAAATAATTGTCCTCATATCCATTCACACTGATGAACTGATAGTTTTCTGCTGCAATATTTGTCCAGTCCTCTGTGAAGAATTTCATTGGACTAATGGTGGTTTGCTGATCCTTTTTGCTAGTGCTGTACTTGCTTTGCTGTGTTTTCACGTTCAGTTTTTGATCCTTGCAAAAACAAGAACATATTGCCATTGTTTATACTTTCTTCCAAATTTGAGCACTGCTTATATGCTTAGACTTGTTTCCCTTGCTGCAGTTTGTGTTGCTTGACATACATGAGCTGGATTTTGTGTCTTTTTGGTTTGAAGGTAGAGTTTTAATCCTATTTGCTGTTGTTCCTTAGGAATATTTCTTGCAGTACTTTGCATTATATGTCCATAGCATTGCCCTATATCACAGTGAGATTGCTGTCAAATTCTTCATACACATTAAACAAGAACTAGTGGCTGTAAACTGTAACAGAGGAATGTAATGTGGACTGTATTTTTGTGTGATTTTTCCAGATGCAATTTCAGGCTTTGCCTATTCGTACATATTACTCCAGAACAGGTTTTTTTTACAGATCTTATAAATTTTGCCCATAGCCCTCTCTTATCTCATTGGGTCTCAGGTTTCTTATAAGATTAAAAAATGTCAGCACACTTGCTGGCACATTCTGATAGTTTTTGACGTATAATGGCAGGATGTGTCTTTCTGAGTGTTGTGGTCCCAAGCTGTCATGGTCATGTTTCATGTACTTGGTAGTCTAGAAGATTTGTAGGCAGATGGTAGTATTTCTGAAATTTGACACTTTCTCAATGTGTTACTTTTAAGTTAACTGATACCTTACTGCCCATTAATAAAGAAAGAAAAAGAAAAAAGTGCATCAGTTCTATGTTCATTGAGAAGAAGAATTATCTTTTAACTAGTGCCCAATAATAATTTGAAATAATTTGTGAATTTGTTTTTTTTCCCAAGAAATTTCTGTACTTTCAGAAACACTTTTACTTAATATTCTTATTGAACACTGTTTCAGCTTTCTATTTCCAGAAATGGCATAGAGTCATGAAGCTTAACTTAATAGTGCCTCTAATCTAATCTGTGTATCATGATTACTGCAGAAGATGAGAACCAGTTCCAACAACTAGTTTAAATGTCCCAAGCCTTGTAATAGTACTCTTCTTGCCATATATTCTGAGTATAAGTGATCACAGGGTCAGAAGTATAAATTGTTTTAGTTTGCAGAGACGTTGTTGCTTAGACACGTGCCCGTTTTTGCATGGTTATGAGGCAATTTTTTGTTGTATTTTAATCTGTTGTTTTTCTATTTTAAAAGTATAATGAATGCTTGATAGGTTGAAATACATTTGCATAAACTGTTATGAGTCAAATTCATGGATCTTCCTCCTTCTGAGTTTGTAATGAGACATGAAAATTCTAATGAGACTTTCTGAATGAAACAGGTTCTTAATATGATGCTCTGAATGTAGCTGTGAAATGTCTTATGAGAAATGGAACAAAATCAGGACAAGATAGTTTTTCTCTACTAAGAGATTTTTAACCAACCAACCTTCCTTTTCGGGACAGCTTCTTACACTGCTTCTTCTCTTACTCAATCCAAAGTACTTTGAAGCCACCTTTGGAAAAAGATAAGGAATGGAGAAATTTATTGAAAATTCTATAAATTCCCTTTTTATTTTTTATAAATAAAAATTTTATTAGCTTGTGATGTGAGACAGGGAAGACATCTACAATATTTCTGTCAATAGGCAGAAAGATTTGCTGACTTAAAGTAAAGAAAGGTCCAAGGCATGGCTTAGAGTGCTGGCACCTAGAGTGTGATGCTGTTAATGTCAGCTACCAGTGCATCAACAAGATTCAGGGCTTAGGATGGCTAGTCACCACTGCCAAATTTATTTGGAAATGACTGTATAGATTTGAAGATTTGGAGAGTTTGGCACCTGGTGTATCAGTTAGTTTTGGGGGCAGAGAATGATGTCTCACCAAGTTTATTTACCTGTGCAGATACGGGTTAAGTGAGGGACTGCAAATCAAATAATCAGCTCACCTTTGTTCATCTTTATTAGCTAATGGTGAATTTATACACTTCTTACTCCAGTTTAGTGTACACAGTGTAAATACAGGTTTCTTTGAACTGAATTTAAAACTTGGACCTATCTCTGAATTTAGCTTGTAATTTCTGAAAGGTGTTGGTCACAGCATTATGTGCTTAAACAACCTATTTTAACAGAGAGACTAAGAAAATCTAGGTATAGATTATTTTTTAAATTGATGAGCAATACCACTAAAGATAATTTGTTATGAAAGACTGTTGGAATTATAAGATATCAGTCAAATTCTTTAATGTCATAAATATTGATAGAACAGTAATTTATTTTAAAATCAAGACATTCCGAAAGATGATGCAAAATGAATGAGTATCAGAAAACCTGAGTTACTGGACAATTTTCCAGAAACTCTTATGAAAAAAGAACTGCTGAAGCCATGCTGTCATCTCCTCTCAATGATGCCTGGTGTGCCAGCGCAGCTAAAAGAGTACATTTATTTTCCTACACCTCATTTCAATCCCTTATTAATGCTGACATCTGTTCAAATCTTAATTACCACATTACCACAAATAGTCCCTTGTCAAATCTAACCTAATTTAAAAATAGCTCAAAAACACAAGTGCAAAATGTGTCTCTATGTAATACAATGATGTTTTATTAATGAAGTAAATGGATACATCATTTGCATAGTATCAAACCCATCAAGATTACAAAGGTTTTTATCCAGTCTATGGCATTTTTTTGTCATGACAATTCATGTTGTTGATAACTTTTGTAGATATGAAAACTGACTCAAATGCATTATACTTAGAAAGATGTCCATTATCTTCCTAGAAAAACTTTTAGTATGATATGCAGTTGTTTAGTAGTTAGCATGTCTCTAGCTATAAACATTATTATTGAAAAAATACCCACCACTACTGAAGTATTTTTGTGCCATTTAAGCAATACCTGAATATTGAGCACAGCGTCTTGTGTTTGAAATGAATAACTGAGTAACAGAACCAGAATGTTAGAATATTCCCTTTGTCCAAAGTAACCAAACATCAATGGCCTTTCTTGATGTGCATGTTTTCACATGCATGGAAAGACCCTTAAAGGTCTTTATGGAGTGTATGTAGCCAGATATGCTCTTTATTTTTTTTCAATTATATTGTTTGAGCCTTTGCACAGTATCATGCCCTTTACCTGTCAGGTGAAGTGGCAAAATCTTAAGACAGTCAAAATGACAGCAGAAGTCAAAATTTGCCCCCTAAGGTTATATAGATTTACTGTAGTGCTTTCAGGTGCATTTAAACCCTTGATCAGCTGTAAAAGAAGTGTAAAGAATCTCTAAGATGTGTTAGGCTAAGAACAAGGAGTGCCTTCTGGAATACTGCTCATCTGATTGTAACTAAACAAAAACCAAAAACTGCGAAATGGACAGGGGAAAAGTATCTGTTTGTATCTGGACTTTCTGCCTGGCTTTTAGAGATTGGTTACCAAAGCTAGTATCTAATCTGGTATTGTACAGTATCATTTCACCCCAGCTGTTGACAAAATCAGAGCTGTATCTGAAGCTTATAAATTGCCCTTGCTACATAGGTCATTGCTTTTGTGGAAAATTGTGAGGCAAAATCTACCAGATTGGATTTGAGACTTTGATAATCCGTAAAGCTTATTTTGTGTCCACCTTATCTGTGCCAAGGGGCTTCGTTAATAGTTCAATCAAACCTAAGTGTGGCATTGTGTGTTGTTAGAATCAGTTATTCCTTTTGTAACTCAATAATGGTTCGGTCCTCGGTTCCCCCCATGTGCTTTCCTCACAATGGTTTCTCCCTATTGGAGCTGCCCTGCCCCCCCCCCCCGCCTGTCATGGTAACCACCCCCGTTTATCTCGAGAATTCTCTGCGTCAGTCCTTCCTTAATTTAATGTATGATTTGCCTCTGTGGTTTTTCCCCTCCCCTGTGTGATTCTTAGTGGCTTAGCTGTAACCCACGCTCCTCCCTGGGTCCTTGCTATTGGTAAAGCCTTGTGTCTCCTCCTATCACACCCACTCCCTTTATCAGCGCCCCCCACTCCAGACCGCCTTTGTCGCCTGTCCCTAACTCACTGGGAAAGATCGTTAAAAGATCCTTGGTATTTATACAGGCGTCCCTCCTCCTTCCTTTGCTTTGGTACCTCGTAGCCGAAGTTCCTGCCTGCGCCACCCGTGCCGCAGACGGTAACCACTACCCAGGGTTCCGGAGGGAATCCGGGAGTGGCACTTCGTGTGGCCATCTCCGGCCGGGCCGGGGGCACCCAGCCGGGCACCCGCACAGCCCCCGCGGCCGCGGGAGAGAGGCTACACCTAAGAATACCAAAATCCCATTGTAGACTCTAACTATAAAAAGTCATTCTTGTATCAAGTTAAATGAACTGCTTCAGAGCAGGACGGGAAGTTGGTTGCCTCCAAAGAGGTTGAAGGAATTCAGAAGTTAAAGTCTGAGAAACAGCCTCAGCAAGCATTTCCAGCCAATGTGCCACGGGAGTACTTTATGTTGAAATCGTCCAAAAGCTGTTTGACCTAGTGTGGTGGGTTGACCTTGGTACAACACAGGGTACCCAGCCAAGCTGCTCTGTCAGCTTGCTCCTCATCTGCAGAGGGGAGAGAAAACACAATGAAAGACCTGAGTGCCAAAATAAGGCAGGGGGAGATCACTCAACAATTACTGTAAGGGGCAAACCATGACTCAGCTTGGAGAAATTAGTTTATTACTAGAATAAACTGTTCAAGTATGAGATCCTCTGTCCCTGGGACTGCAGACCTTGCCAGAAGCCTGTCCAAGCACAGGCTTACCATGGAGTCACAGCCTCCTTTGTGCAGGGCAGATCAATCCTGCTCTGGCCTGGGTTCCTCAATGGGCTGCAGGTGGAAACCTGTTCTGCCATAGATCTCTGTGGGCTGCCGGGACATAGCTGCCTCACTGGGATCTTCACCAAAGGCTGAGAGGGAATCACTGCTCCTGTATACCTGGAGCACTACTCCAGCTCCTTTACTGACCTTGGTATCTGCAGGGCTCTTGCTCTCAGATTTTCTCACTCAACTCTCTGGCTGCAATTGGACAGTAACTTTTCCCTCTTGTCACATCTGTTGTCCCGGAGGTGCTGTCACCATTGCTGATGGCCTTGGACAGCAGCAGGTCTGTCTTGGATCCGGCTGGCATTGGGCCTGTCAGACTTGGGGAAGCTCCTGGCAGCTTCTCACAGAAGCCACTCCTGTAGCTGCCCCACTACCAAAACCTTGCCACACAACCCCAAATACACCAGTCAGATGCTGATTTCTGATTCATAACCCTGTGGGTGTAAGAGAAATGAAGATGTGCTCCTTGCCTTTCTGGAAAACCTCTGTAGTACGGAAAGCTAATGGTCATTCAGCAGTGGTGTTACTTTTAGACATCATCATGCCATTTTGTGCTTCTCCAGTTAAGGCTTAGCTGTCTCATATAGACAACAAATTCTGTGGTGGTCTAGATGAGATTCAGAGGACTTGTAATATAGGGATCTAAACGTTTGTGAGATGAGGGTGTCACCTCTTTGAGTTGTTTTCAATCTGTAAAAAGCAATTATAATTTAGATATTTTTCTCTTATTGTTTTCTGTGAATTATAGGATTGTGGTCATGAAGAGACGAGGAATGTTGTTAATCAACGTTAGCGACAGTCAATGACAATTGTTCACTTAGTGTCTGTACTGTAAGAGCTCAGGACAACCCATTAAAAACAAGTAAACAAGTAAAAACTTGTGTGCTTTTAAACATATTAGCACTCCTAATGGCTTTTCTGATTATTCAGTCTTTCCTTCTAAATAAGTTCAATATTTGTACCTTGCCATTGGGTAAGTTTCTAAATACATACTTCTTTGTGAAAGTAGTGTACTGGAAGCAAGATAGTACATAAGCAGGTAAATGTTTAATTGTGCAGTTTGAAGCAAGCTGTTCCAGCATTAAAGATTGTGCCCTCTGATTGCATAAAATGCCAGTTTTAATTGTTGTGCTTTAATTTAAAGGTAAAGCACAAATAGTGTTATCTTGTCTTCCAAGTTTATGCATGCATTCATATTTAGTTTGCAGAATGAGAGCACTCATACATTGCTATAAAGATGGAAGTGAAGAATACCTTCAGGTAACCTTGTGAAGAAAAGGAAAACCTAAGCTTTGGTCTTACATTTCCAGTTCTCTACAACATGTTTTAACTTTATCTTCTAGCTGACTGTTAGAGGACTTGGATGGTGATGTTTTCTTGGAAGGTTTTTAATACCAAGATCATGTCTTTTGAGAGATCTAATGAATGTTGGTATTGAAATTAATCTATTGTGTATTGAGTTTGAGTTTTATCTCCTGGCTTGTGAAACATCAATAACACTGATTTTCTTCAGTAATGCCTTTTTTGAATAAAAACTTGCAAGAATCTTGGAAAGCTTGGAATGGGACAAGTCACTGAGCTGAAAAATCAAATAATGCCTTCTACCTAAAACTTATGATTTCTTGATTTATTAGAAATACGAAGTTATGACTAAAGCAGGCAGTTGAGTTTTTTGCTCTGTCAGTAGAAAAAACCACGTTCTAATGTTCTCAAATTCTTAAGTGTACTGGAAATCAATGATTCTAAATAGCTAAAAGGAGCACAGATCTGCTGAAAGTAAGGTAATGTATCTCAATCAACTCTTTTTGTAATGCTAAAATAATATCAAACAAGCATTTTCTTTTTTTTTTTCCATAGATTATTGTTCTAGGGAAATTAACTTATTTCTATGATCCAGGGCATCCTAGATTCTTTCTGCCAAAACCAGTACCAAGCTCTGCTCTCTCACTCTCCAGAGAAAGGGACTGATGGGTGGTGTATGCTAGAGAGACGAGGTCTCCTTACCCTGGAGAAGCCTGATCCATGCTCAGTTAAATGCTATTTTTGGCTCAACATTCCTGTGTTCTAGACTACATGTGTAAAAATGATACCCAAGGTATTGAATATGTTCTGGTCCTGGATATTTCTGTTACATTTAGTGGTGAATTTTGTTTTCTTTATTCCAGTGCAGTTTAGCACCGCTGTACATCATTGTCTGAGCAGAATTCTCTTCCAGTGCCGAGTGGTTTACCCACAACTAATGAGTAACATCTGTGAGGCTCAAGCAAAAGCAGCTGATGCTTACAGTCTGTTTTGTATTACCAAACCTTTACTTTATAAAGCAAAAAAATACACTGACCTCTCTTGTCCACAGCTGGCTGCTGGGGGCAAATAATGTTTTCACATTTAAATGCAGCATATTTTTGATAGTCAATGGAAACAGAATGTTCAGTGATGCATAGTTTTTAGGAATTTAAACTTTCCAATGGATATCTATGTAATTCCTTGCTTTTCCCTCTCAGAAGCAAATGAACGAGGCAAGAATCAGGCAATCTGTACAAAATTGTTTTCTAATTGTTGAGCCAGCTACCTCAAAATGTACCCCAAACTCTCAATCCCTTCTAATTTCTGTCACCGTGCATCTGCTTTCTTAGTCCTGTCAAGAGCATTTAAGAACAATGCCTTTTATTAGTCACAGCTTGCTGTCTTTATCACAAGTGGTCAGATCAATGCCATGTACTCTACCTCCAGAGGAGATCGATGAATTTTATGCTGAAAACTGTGTTATCGACACTTCTGTTTTAGAAATGCTAACGTAAGCCTGAAGCACTGAGGACCTGGCTGAAGGCTTGACACTCAAAGCGAGCAGCAAGTCTGCTGCTGTAATTGTAGTGTGTTGTTCCTGGTTGTTATGCCTGTTGGCTGGGTTGCTTTAAGTGCGTTCCTTTTTCCATCTTTTTGTATGTCAGTCTCTCAGAAATTTGGAGAGGCTTTCAAAACAAAGTGAGATTCAGTAAATGTGTAGATGACATTCAGTGACTTTTGATGCTTTGAAGAGGATGTGAATTTCTAAAATGGATCTTCAGATCTTCTTTCTCATCACTGAAAGGGTTTGGTATCCTGGTCCTATTTACTCACTTTTGCAAATACCACATAAAGTTTCATATCGCTGTATTGAAAAATACAGTCTATATGTCTCAGCAAGTAATTGATTGAGAAGATAATCAATCATGCGGTGATCAGAATTGATGATGTATGAAGTCAAGTTCTGAGTATGTTTTTCGAGATTGGTGATCCAAAGGTTACTGCAGTGGTTAGAGTTGATCATTGCAGACCTTTGAACAAGAACAGGTTGCAGAGTCTGCTTTCCTGAGGAGCAAGTTCTTTCTCAAGAGTTTGTTTCAAATCCACCACGTTTTCCTAAAGATTTTAAAAATTGGAATGCTTAGATGGTTAATAGTAAAACTTGCTCTTCCATTAACAAATTGGCACAGTAGTTGTATGGTCTGCACACACTTTAGGAAGGCAAATTTACTATATTTGTGATGGATCTCGCTGATCATGACTTTTCTGTAGAGGTGTCCTCAGTTGGTAGAAATGATTGTGCAACCCAGTTGATTGATTTCTGACTCAGTATCTCTTTAATAGGGCATGAAAAATCTGTTGTTCCTCCTTTTCTGATGATGTTCACCTCTGTGTACTGAGGACTGTTTGATTTTAGCCCTGTCAATGATCTGTTTCCCATAAATTTATGTTCTATCCTGATGTCTTAGGTAATGTAATAGCACACAAATTCCCATCTCAGTCTTCAACCATGGAGCTTGTATTACTGGAATTACATTTCTGAAAGGACTGCTCATTCAGGATTGCCTACTGCAAAAATGAGAATAATTCAAAATAATTATTCTGTCTTATTTGACTGTTAGTTTGATTTGATACCACCTGCCCATATTTATCATTTCTCCATATTTGGCTTCTTTTCTATATATATTTATCATCTTTCTTTCCAATTCAGTGCTTTCCCAGTGCTGGTGAATATTCAGTCTTTTCCTTCTCTTCTAATTTTTATTCTTTTCTATAAAGGGAATATCTACTATTTCATCACAGAGGCACAGTTTTCTCTGGCTTCTCAAGTGGGTATTGCTTTTCTTTGAATATAGATAATGTGCATTCTAAATTCTTGTACACTGATGGAATTTTTTTTTTTCTTTAATATGATCAGTGGATCCTATCTTCTGTGGTTTGGATTTTTTTTTTTCTGAGTATCTACCTACCTGTGCATATGCCTTGTTGTAATTTATAGATGTTCATTCATAAATAACTACACATGGGGATTTTTTTCTTGTGCAAAACATTGCCCTATGAATTTCATCTTTGCCACAGTTTTTTCTTTGACAGCTTCTGGTCTTGTTACCCTTAGCAGTTGTTTTTAGCCTTTAAGCAACATCCTTATTCATAGACAGGGAGAGAGATCTTTCATGAATTCAGATTATGATTATCTAACGGAGCATCCGTTTATTGGTGAAGTTCATGAAGTTTTTGCCTGCACTTAAAAGGCTGGGTTATCTTTTCTTGTATCTCTGAAAGATGTTCCTCTTGGACATTACAGTAAGCAAACAACCTCAGATTGGAAAGCAGCATCAGATCCATATCTCAAGAAGAAGCTTTCCACCTTAGGCATCAGATTTCTATTTGCTGCTGTCAAAGAGAAAGCAGAGTGTTGGTCTTCCATGCAGTTGTATACATAAGCTTATTTCTTGAAACTCAGAAACTATCTTGAAAGATGGAACAAGTTGTTTAGAATATTCTTAGTATTGTAGTAGTAACACTCATTTGACCAATTTTTAATGTCTCTTGGAGCTGGAAATACTATGTTTTCAGTTTAGATTAAATTTTGCTTTGTTTTCTTCACATCTGAGAAAAAAGTTCTGCATTACATAGCCAAAAGTAATCCTCTCTATATTCTCTTTCCATATGTAGAACACCAGTTTTAAGTCATTATTATTAGCACTAATCACTGAATATTTAATTACTACTATTTTTGAAAAGTATACAAATATTTAAAAGAAATATAGAAGGTGTATCTTAGTTAAAAATACTTAGGGAAAAATAGGTACACCAAAGCATTTTTTCATGTGGTATTTTTCACAACCAATTAAAAATATGATTTTTGATTGCCACAGTGAATATTTTTTTATTCCATGTAGCATACATTAGAATTAGTAGTACAGGAAAGCATATGTTGCATTTAGGTTATTGAGATTGCTGTTTAAATTTCTGTAGCTTCAAGATGTAGACAGCACCATCCAGTTTATGTTCTTTTCATTTCATTAGTGACATGAGGAGAAGTTATTTTTATTAAAATGGAAATAACTTTCTACAACAGCATCACTATATGGGCTGAATAAACTTAATTATATGCAAGCATTTTTTGTTTTCATGCCTTTCTTAAAGATATGAAATATTTTCTGAATTCTGTTTTTTTTAAGAGATTATTTAATTCTCATATAAGGATCCAAGTAATGGGGCTTTTGCTATTTTTCTCCCTTCGGTTTGGCCATGATTAAGCAGTTCTGCATACTATACAGCTGTTGTCTTTGTGCAAAAAAATACTCTTTACTGACTTTATTGGTCTGTGATGCCTGATACTCTGTATTCTGGAAGCAGCTAGAAAATTTCCGTAGCTGTCAGCATTCATAAGCAAGATCAAATACTGAATCTCCCTCCTCCTGTGTCTGAAGTGTTCTGTCTCATGGGAAGCCACAAAATAATTTTCAACAGTTTAGACTGGATGAATAGAGGGTTTGTCTTTTTTTGTCCAGCCTGCAGGTAATAGGTGTTCTTTTCAAAATAATCGTGATGCTTTTCTATGTTCCTGAGCATATGGTCACTCTTAGCTCCACTTGAAAAAATGTATTTGTCCATCATGGGAAGCTTTTTTCTTTTGCTGAGGGTGACATTGCTAAATGTGCACCATTGAATATAAACACAGGAAATCACAAAAAAATGTTAGTAACCTTTCTTTCTGATCTGTAATTTATGCTAATATATTTCCCTGGTTCTCATAATGTTGTTTCATTGCAATAGGTTCTCCATCACAGGAAAAAGCACTCAATTCTGGATGTAAACTTAAGTTTATGAGTTCAGTAAATAGCAACTCCTAACTTTTTTTGGACATTAAGTGTATGAAAAATTTACTCATCCATGTCATAGACAAATAGAGTGCCCATGGTACGGTTCTGTGGGTGCAGAGTTTCCCATTTAGATTTGCACCTATAACTTCAGTTGAGGTAGATTACATTACCTCAAAGGTAAGGGCAATGCAGCAGAAGTCCTGTGAGGAGCAGCTGAGGGAGCTGAGGTTGTTGAGCCTGGAGAAAAGGAGCCTCAGGGGAGCCCTTATCACTCTGCACAGCTGCCTGAAAGGAGGTTGAGGTGAGCTGGGGGTCAGCCTCTTTTTCCAAGCAACCAGGGACAGGAGGAGATGATTGAGCCTGAGGCTGAGCCAGGGGAGGTTCAGCCTGGACATGAGGAAGAATTTCCTTGTGGAAACCAGTTGTTAAGCATTGGAATGGGCTGCCCAGGGAGGTGGTGGAGTCACTATCCCTGAAAGCATTCAAGAAACTACAAGGTATGGCACTTAGTGCTGTGGTCTAGTTGGGACGGCGGTGATTATTTAAAGGTGGGACTTGATGATCTTGTAGGTCTTTTCCAGCCTCAGTGATTCTGTGATGATTCTGTGTTCCTACCTTTTTATGACAGCCTTTGCATTTGACATTTTTACTGTGCTGCCTGAAGAAAAAGAATGATTTCTGTTATGCTTTGATTTCATTACCTGAGTTATTTTAAAGAATAACTGTAAATTGTTGTTCAGTTGTTGGAATATGCCACGGCTGACAGCATTTAATCTGCCCTCCTATTTTTTAATCACATAAGCAGTAGCTGAATTATTTTGTTGACATTCTCTTTATATTACATTTATTTAAAAATCAATAAAGAAGCCATATTAGTTATTTTTCCTTAACAGTGTGCTTTGTTTATTCTGTAATTCTCACTATGCTGATGTTTCTCCTAGGAAGACAAGCAACAACAAAAATGCTGTATGTCCCTTGTTACCTTGTGGTTATGTTGGCTAAGATATTTATTTGTGAATTGTTAGGAAGGCTTTATGTAGGTGATAGAATTCCTTATACTGTTGAGGTCAGCTGAGTCTGAAGATGTGAAAGTTGGGTACTTTTATGTAAACTGTATTCGCAACTGCTTTGTAATAACTCCCTGAAACAGTATGGGGAGTGTATAAGGCAGATTTGTTTTAAAACTCTAAAGCCTGAATAGTATTTGTAACTAACCCACATTATACTGTCAGAAGAAGGGATTTTTTTTCTACTAACAGTGTCCTTATATGTTTTAGCTAGCTTTTTTTTAAGCTAATTTATTTTTATAGAATAACATTAAAATGTAATTCCTTTTTTTTTTTTTTAACTTACACCATTTTGATTCCATTAGCTGGCAACAGAATTTGGTCACTTGGTGTTTCTGAAACATGTATCACAATTAAATGCTTTGTCTCAGGGCAGTGTGTTTTCAGGAAATTGATTTTTGAGTTACACAGAGAACATAGTAAATCTGGGAAGCTTTTATAGGCTACTAGTGGTATTTGTTATCTGTCAGATAGGGACTGGACTTCCATGTTTTGGAATGAAGTCAGTCTTTGCTTCCTGATTGAAGAGAACCTAAGTATGGTGATTCAAAAGGATAGTAGCAGTCACACTGTGGCAAATCTTTTTGGTGCTTGTGCTTATACTAGTGTATGGCTGAGAAAATTGCTGTATCTTTCGTCTTCTTCTTGATCAATAGGAGTGGACCAAAAGAACATGCATTAATGCCTCTTTCTATTATATCTAGGAAACAGCACAGAACATTACAGTTTATTTTGGCAGCAGTTTGTGGTAGATATGAATAACCACAGAGCCACCACTCTTTTTTTTTTTTTTTTTTTAATTTAGTCGGAACGTTACTTGTATTGTGTTCTATGTATTTAAAAGTTTACTCTGAAGACATCTACGTTAGTTTCTTTGTTCTGTAATACTTGTCGATGTTGT
>LTAT01000006.1:33937727-33955405 GCA_003286495.1 Chlorodrepanis virens
TTTTTTTTTTTTTTTTTTTTTTTTTTTTTTTTTTTAATTAGGCGGAAACTTTCTTGTATTGGTGTTTCATTGATTTTAAAAAGTTCTCTGAAAGCATCCAGTTTGTCTTTTGCTGAATCTTTCGATGTTGTAGCCTTGTTGGTTTCTTGTGATACAGTAACAAGCATTTCTGCTTGTGGGAGGTCTGTAAATGTTCTGATCACTTTTGATTTGCCTGCGTGCAGTTCTTCATATGATGCCTTGTACACCAAGGGAAGTTCTCAAGCTGTTTAGGTAATGGTCCATTTACTCTGGGAGTGGTAATGAATAAGATACTTTATCCACAGGAACTATATTAAATGTACTGGAAGTTCTTACCTTACTTTCCCTCATCTTTGTTTACAGTAAGAGAGGAGCCTGGAGTGGTGCAGGATCCTGGAGCAGGATCCCCAGAAAGGGATTTCAGGTGTTAGTCTGGATCTCTCTAGGTGGTAGATCTTGAAGGTCTAGAGATGGCTTACTGGATGAGCCAGACGCCATGCAGTGCAGCATGTGAAGTCCTGAGCTGACTTCTCAATAACTGCTAATGCAAAACATTAAAGTTCTTTATATTAATTGTTCTAGAATTACTTTGACTTAAATGCTACTACATGGAGGAATACCAGCAAAGTGACAAAGCTATATTAAACCCAAGTGCAGTCTTTAAGTCTTACCACATTTCTGGTTTCAAGTTATTTATTGCTTTTTGTCAGTTTATACATCTTGTTCCTAATTACAGCCAGCTATTAAGATTAATGCTTACCTTGAGCAAGCAGTATTTGCTGGGTTTACCTTTTGTTTTGTCTGCCTGATGGATGTGCTGAAAAGAGGTGGTTTACAGGATTCCCCCTCAGAAGCTGGGAAGATTGATCAAGTGTAGTGATAAGAACAGCAGCATCGTTTTGGCTTTACCAGGGGATAAAAGCTTATCAAAATGATATATCTAAACAAAAGTGAAAACCAATTAGTGACTGTAGTTTTTCTGCAGGGATTTTGTAAACCTTTTATCACCTGATTAAATATCTGTTTCGTACAGCTGTAGAAAATGGAAAAATGTGCACTTTTTTTAAAATATGGGGCTATTATCTTTTAGCATTAACTTTTTATTTATTTCACTAACAGATTGTCACTTGCATTCCTGAAGAGGAGAGCATTTGCAGTCATCTCAGTGCAATAAACACAAGTTAACTTGGTGACTTGCACCACAAGTTGAATCAGAGGAGTTTTAAAATCTACTCTGGAGTAGACACAAAAAATCCTTTAGGGCACTTTTTAATCTTATACCTGTGAAATCTCATGTTTCCTTACTTTGGTAGGCTCTGCATGTGTACAGAGGCTTTTCCTCCTTTTATGTGGAGATATATAGTCTGTAACAGGACAGTAATGCTGGTTTGTTCAGTTGGGCTTGTTTGTATTTTACTTGAATTATGTCAGAAGTTGAGCTCAAGTGACTAAAAATCTGTTATTGTATTCTTCAAGCTAAGAGATACCTTTAAAAAAAAATAACTACAGTTAAATAATTTGATTATATAATGATGTGCAGTCATAGATCTCCCTCCCTCCCTCCCTCCCTCCCTTGCTCACTTTTTTCCAAATGTTGTTATTGGTACACCGGAAAGACAGAAATCAAGTAACAGCTCAATCCATTAGAAAAGCTCCCTCAACAACTCCTTTGCCTATGAATTTTCATGAGAGTGGGTGTGGTTGTCATGTTGGTGCACATGGGTTGGACTCCAGTGACCATGACAGGTTTTTATTAGGATTTGGCTGGGTGTCTGTGGTGCTCTTTGGGCAGTGTGGGATTCCTCTGTCAGACAAGCATGGGGACAGGCACTGTGATACTGCAGCATAGAGATGGCCATGATATAAAAATCAAAAATGCTTCCTATGCAGGTGGGTTTGAAGAAAAGAGGTGGAACAGCAGTGGTGTGTGTTGCTCGTCAGCCTGATAGAGATGCTGAGATACTTGGGATGCTCCAGGCATAGATATTTCAGAATATCTTGAGCAGGGAGCACCAAGGGCCAGTTGATTTTAATGCTTCATGATAGGTCATCCATGCTGTTTCAGTTCAGGAGCTCCTAGCTCTCAAGGAGGAATAGTCTACAAAGTGGAGTAGGAGGCTAATTACCACTGCCAAGGTAGTCCCTCTCCCCTTTATTGAAAAGTGGAGGCTCCTAAAAATCTTGCAGTTTTCATTACTGTCTAATATCCCATCTAATTAGTTTTCTTGATTTCTTTAAAAATACTCTGTATTCATCTGTTGAATCACAAGACATTGCTCCCCTAAAAGTGGCTTGATACTGCCTGCAGATTTTAATGAGTCATAAATAGAAGCATGAATAACATCCCGTTGTATTTCGTAAGGAACCACTTGCAATGAGTTCCCACACTGCATAATACATAAAAGACTTTGTTAATTAATTGCCCACCTCACTTTTTTCAAGTTTTTTTCCAACACGTCTCAAGACTTGCTGGGCAGCTATTTTCAGCTGTGTCCCTTACCAAACACATACTCGGGTAACTGAAGCTTCCCATTCACACCAAGTCTGGAATTTTGCATGCTTCTGTTTGATCATGTCAAATGAGGCTCTCACCCATACTCTCTTTGTAGATCCATATTAGAACCTTATTATGAATTGAATGTATATACTTATATATAGGCAATTAAGTTGCCTTCATAGACAAAAAGAATATGTAACATGTAGGACAGGCAAAGTTTATTTTTCTGATTGTTGTAATTTCAGAATTGATAGGCTCTTTGGAGATTACATTTTAAAAACACTCTTGTTGAAAGTATAATAATTAAAATTATTTTAATATTATCTAAATATTGAAAGAATGCTCCTTCTGGAGACTAAATACTGAAAAAAGTTAGAAAAAATGCCAGTTTTCCCTCTGTAAATTATCCCCAAAATAAAGCTTTTATCCAATGCTTTTTATTTCTTCATTAGACTTCATATTAAACATGTGTCTTTGTATTGTAGTGGGGATGCTCAAGTAACAGTCACGTTTCCTGAAATTCAGGGAAATCAGAAGTCATATATTAGAATAATCTGTTAAATGGAAAGCCGCATGTTGGTTTGATGATAAGACATTATTTTATTTAACCCAGGTTGCTCTAAATATTATCTATGTGTATCTTAAAACTGAAACAATTGATGTAATAAACTACTAAAGAAAAAATGAGACTTCAGAAAAGGCTCAAGTAAGCTTTTGAGAATTTATTCCAGCAACTATTCTTTCAACAAATGTTCTTAATAAAAATCTAATCTGCATTGTTCCTTTTTGCTGTCCCTTGGTTTTTCTCCCAAAGCTAAATGTGCCAGGCATTGTAATGAATTCATTACACATAGATGTCAGAATTGTCTTTGGCTCTTCACATTTGCTAACAGGTAATGAACTAGAACAATTGGCAATCTATGCAGATTTCTTACTGTGAAGGCAGTTTCTTTAATTTGAACAGATGACCTGAGAACAGGGTCCATTAGCATAACCATAGTTGGTGTGCAAAGGGGTATTTAGCAAGAGTCTCTTAGTATTTCTCCTTTTCTTTCAGTTAACAGAAATAGATATTTAGCATGAGGAGTTTCTTAGTACTTTTCCTTTTCTTTGGTTTGACAGAAATAGATGACATTTGATTTTGCAATTACTTAAAGCCAAGAGCACTTTTGTCAAGGACGGTGTTTTGCTAACAGAAAACCCTAAATAGTCTTGACACCAAAATCTAGAAGTATGAATTTTTCATGTGGAGTATCTTTACTGGTAAGTTGTATAATGATCATCCCACAGTATACCACAAATAAGTTGTTTTTTGACTTAAAATAGTAAATACCAATTACAGAGCATAGAGACCAGAACCTGGAGTGTGGCACTGTCTGTTTTATTTAATTCTGTAGGCAACATAGACTAATTCATTTGCATCCTTCCCAGGCATTATTTCCCTAAAATTTCACCTGCAGTCATCTTCATAATTTTCTATTTTTCATTTTTATCTAACTATAAGGATGTTTATCTCATGATTCCATCTATCCAGTTTTATTTTTTTTGAGATTGAGTGCAGTTTTTTAAATAGCACTGAAAATACCTGGAGTCACATTTTGTTCTTGAAGGGTCAAAACATGATGTGTGAATTGCACATTGTGAGGAGTATCAACATAGCTATTAGGATGACTTGTTAAATGCTGACAGCATAATATAAAATAGGAAGACATGGGCTGTGTTGTAAAACAGCTTGTAAGGGTTAATTGCTGCCTCTGGCTAAGCAGGAATGTAAATGCGGAAAAAAACCCCTACAATTCCTAGTTTGTAGTTGAACATTTCCTTGAGTGGTAGATATCAGACTTTTGGTAGGTGTTTAGGTAACACAAAGATAAATAGAGGGGGGGCAGGAAAGAAATAATTGGAAAGAATATAAAAGAATCATAACAATCTGAAGGATTATGAAGTTCTGTGCCAAACACTGTTTGTATTTTCCTGGTTTCTAGGTGCCCTACATGAGTTCCTCACCTCTGCCTGTGAGCTGTGGTACTGGTACTGCTTCCATTGCCTTCTTTTTTTTTTTTTTTTTTTTTAATACAATTTTAAGTAGGAAAGTAAAAAAATGAAAGAAAGTAAATACATTTTGCTTCCTATTCTGTATAAGTGTTAGGATTGTGAGTGTCATCCTGTCCGTGCTAACCTCCAAATTTAGCTGTTTTGAAAGGGTTTAAAAAAGGGGGATTGGGTTTTCAATCCCTTGTAAGGACTTAGAGCATTTTGCTAGGTGAGTGTGAGGGAGGGAGGACATTGTAATGCCAAAAATCATTGTAAGAAGGCAAACTGTGTGTCTTCAATTAGTTCATCTGTTGGTGAACTACTAATGTATAAAGTAAGGAAAGAGGATATATTTCCCTAACACAAGCATAGCACTTATGTCTGAAGACATTTTCATAAAGGCTGACTATTTTCAGTTCTTAAGAAGTGCTACTTGCAGGAAAAATGGCCATCCACTTCGTAAGCAGGCATGTTTGATGAAATATGCTTTAAAATGGAAACAAAAACTTCTCATGAAGTCACTGGTTTAAGTCCAGCACATTGAATCTTGTTGCATTTTACTCAACATTTTCTTACATTCCTTTGACCTATAGCAAGGTTTCCTTCTCAAAGAGAATTTTGAGTGGTCTCTGTGCTTTCTCTGCTGGCTCCTGAAGGCTTGTTGCACCCAGCAAATAATTCTGAGTTTTCCATTTCTTCCCCTTTCTTGCCCACATGAAGCAAGAAATCTGTTCACATACCCATGCTCGTGTCAAAGTTTAAAAAAAAGATAAACCATTTGCTTGCATCTCTTACCATCCTGAATTTTCTTGTGTTTCTTCTTTCCAGAACTATTCTTTTTATCAAGTTATTTCTGATTTTAAAATTTCCTGGATATGCTGGAACAACAGAAGATGTTTATTTTTATATAAGAAAACGTAGAATTACATGTGCTACAGATGGAATGCCTGATTTAAAACTCCATCTCATTCAAGCATCTTCGTTTAGCAAACCTTAATATCAAATGAAGTCCAAAGTAGAGACAGGTGCTAACTAACCATTCATCTGCTCAAACACAGTGGATAAACTGAAAAAAATTACTAGATATATGTGAAACAGTTCTGAACAAATGGAGACTCAAGTAAAACACTGGACTTCTTCACAGTGTTGATAATTACTTGATAAGAGAAATGAAACTTTCTGCCTTTCAGCAAAACACACCAAGGAAATCAATAACAAAGTAATTGTGGTCGGAATGAACTCGGTAGAAAATAAGCTTCCTATGCATTTGTGTGTGGTTTGGGGTTTTTTCCTTTGTTTGGGTTTTTTTAGCTGTGTTTTTTCAGATCTAAATTCATCTCTACTTTGAAACAATTTTTTTTTTTTTTAATTTGTGGCCTAGCTAGTCACATTTCTTCTGAACATGTAGTGTTTCCTGCGTGATGGTGGTTGTCAAAGATTTGTCTTTGGCACATTAATCACAGGTAAAATAACAGAATGGGTCTTGTAGTATACAGCTTGGTTCTTGAGTATCCAGTGGTAAAACACATTACCAGAAAGGTGATAGTCTAGATTCTCCATACAGCTTTTGCAAATTTTCCAGTGTTACTATTAAAAATATGAATTATAATTTTCTGCCTTCTCTGGTGGTCATGAGGAAGTGAAATTACGGTAGTTTTACTGAGACAGGCTGAGATAGCGGCTTCAGTCAGCTGTGAACGACTCACTAGTTTTTGTGATTGGGGTTGTTGTTTGGTTTGGTTTGGGGTTTTTTAATCAACTTTGTAAATGAAAGGAGGACTACTGCTGATAAATTGTTTAGATACATGTTCAGAAAGGCTCATTGGAAGCTCATATCTTTCTGGCAATATTCTCATGAATATAGATTTCATTAAGAAAAATAGCAGAGATTATTTATTTATTTAGTCCTACAGTGTTAAGAAATGCAGTAATTGCTTATCTCAACCCAAAGTTTAAATCCAGATTTTACATTGAAAGAAGGGGAAGCAGTTACGCTACTTTTTGTGCTGCTGGTGGTAATAGGAATGCTGTCAACAAACTAAGGACAGATAGCGGTACTTAGGTGTGAAAACAAGCTGTCATTTTTCTAGGTCTTTATTTAGTGCATGATCACAGAAGGTCTGTTGTAAGGAGATTACAGAATTCTGTACATGAAGCTAGAGAACATGTGAAAAAAATTGCAATCTCTAGACCAACTGTTAAAGGAAGTTTAAGGTAGCTTGTCTTGCATAATTTTCAAAAAATGAACATAAGGAAGTCATAAGAAAGATTATTCAGTCAATTGGCACAAGATCTGCTGGAAAAAATGACTGGATTACTAATTCACCTGCAGGTAAATTTTGTAAACTACATCCTATGCAAATGGTTGAACTACTATACCAAATTTTTAAAGATTAACTGCCTCAGGAAGCATGCATGAGTAATGCAAAGTGGTAGAGCAAAACTATGAAATTCTTTTTATAATACAGAGATCACTACAGCAGTCATACCAAAGTGCACTGCATGGAATTGACTCATAGTGGTAATTAACAAATGTAGCAACTAAGTGTGTGGCCATCAATCATCCTAAAGAATTAAGAAAAATCAATTAACAATTTAATTAAAAGTCATTTGATGACCTCAGTTATTCTGTTTAAATAAGATCATAAATTCACTTCCCAGTTTAGAATTTAGACCAATTATTTAATTAAAATGCCAATGAAATATTGACCTGGTGAAACCTTTATTCTAGGTGTTTTAAATATAGATTATCAAATTATCTTAACAGCTTCATATCCCCTGAGATATGAACAGTAGTGTTCCTTTTATTTTATAAAATATTTTTACTGATGGTGAATTATTATGTTATAATATGGACAACTTTTCTGGGAGAAGGGTGCTCAGGCTATTTTTGTCCGTTCTGCAACTTTTTAGCTGTTATCTAAAAGCTCTTTTTCTTTTATTCACCTACAGTTTGGGTGCATTTTCTTTCTCCTTCTGATGAGAAGGCACACTGGAAGTGAATTTACTATATTTTGTCAATTCTTTTCCAAATGTCTTTGCTACTGTGGGTTGTCCTTTCCTTATTTACAAGAGGAATCTCAGTTCTTGATTGAATTCTGTCTCTTATCTGTGGGAATTTCTGTTTTCCTAGATTCAGATTTTGAGTCTGCAAGATGCTGTTTAGTCATCTAGGTTGTTTTTAAAAGTCAAATAAATTAATTTTAAGTAGAATGTTACACTGTTTAAAATATAAATTCGTTAACAAGTCTGGTTTTATTTACTTGGTTTTTAACTTGCTTCTTTTTTTTTTTTGAAGTTTTTTTAAAGTTCTATGGTGCTGTAGGCTTCTTCTTGCACTTCCATCTGCCTATATTTCTACTAGTTGAGACTGAAAAAAAAAAACTTAATGTAAAAAGAAGCATTAAAACTTTGAATGCTTTCATGTCTTGACCAAAGCAAATGGAGGAGACAAAGACAGTCTATAAAACAGAAGAGTACATTATCAGTCCTGTCCTGCCACTGATATGCTTAAGATAGTGGAGAACCTAATATGAAAGAAGAAATTACCACCCTCCCTGTCTCTGCCTTCTGCCCTGGCCACAGAAGCAGCTGCAGCAATGAATGTGTATTTCCCCACTGCTGAAGGACAGGCTCCTGATAACACAAGGTTATCAGCATTATCACCAGTTGTCGTGGATGGGAAGAGAGGAACTTGATCTAATTAATTTTCTAGGTGTCACTTGGTGCTGGGACAGGCACAAACATGTCAAGCAGAAATGGAGCATGCAAGCTAACAGCAGCTAGTTAACAGTCAGCAGTGGGTCTTTGCCACAGTAAAGTGTGTTATAAAACTTGGAGTGATCTTCATGCATTTCTCTTGAGTAAATTTCAGTTAATCTTTCTTTGTATGCCTATGTTGAGATATTTCTGACAGGCCCTGCTCACCAACATTCATGGGAGTGGGAAATAGAACTTGGGCTCGCTATCATCTACATTTTAAGTGTCCCTTTATGCCAGCAAAACCAGTTTGAAAGTTCTGTTTTTCCGCGATGGTCACCAGTAGGATATTGGAGGACATGGACTCAGTGGAACACTTACTAAATCTCTTGGGAAAAATCGCTGAATTGGTAATACAAATAGATCAAGTTCAGTGCCCCATCTTCCCTTGTGCCTCTTGAGGGTGACAGAAGTATGCAGTCTTACTGCACAGCTCCTGTGTGTACAGGCTCTCTGTCCCTGCCCAACATTCCACACGTAGCAGGTTTTAAGTAGAAAGAAGGTAGTTTGCACAATGTCAGTTTTACAGCTCCCTTCCCTGACACAAGGAAGTACCCATTTTTTTTAAAGTTTTATATTGTGAAGCAAGCTTGGACGATTTTTACAAAGCTCTAAAGGCTCCAAGTGATATCTGTGAGGACTTACACTGGAAAATTAATAATTTGAACATTGTTTTTTTCTTATACAGAAGTTATTCACAAAAGAGACTTTGGTGTTTAGACTGTTAAAATGGGGAAGATGCATAATGTGGTATCTTAGTCACTGACCTGTTGAAGTTCACATTAAATATTTTCTGTGAATAAAAAGAAACATTATTGAATGGGTGTCCTGGTTTTTGGGGACTAGGAGCCTCCATCCTTCAATCCATGAAAGTGAATTTAACACTCATAGCTCTCCTTTCTTATGTTGCATTTTTATACAAAAATACAACAGGTATCAAAATGTACAGCCAGAGGGTTAATGTGTTTTTTTTTCTTTTAACCAAAGTCAATAGGAGTGTAAAATTTTGTGAGAGTTGAATTGTAAGCATTCTATACGGACATACACAGTGTGTTCAGTAGTTGTACTACAGAGTATACAAGATACCTATTCCATGGTACATTTGCGACTTCAGATCAGTTGCTATTACGTCTTGATATCCTTACTAAATCTTGCCCACAGTATATGTAGTTTCAATGTACAAAAATTACAGTTGAAATGTGATTAAATTGATTGCCATGTTCTTTGGAACATTTTACATCCTCTTGTCTGTCAGAGGATGTCTTATGGATGTGCTCACCTTTGAACGCTTTTAAACATCTTGTTTCTTTTAGTCAATCATAGTCAACTGTTACTTGTCCATTTTTATTTCACTTGTAGACCTTTATATTGCACCTTGTCATTATGTGCTGCTTTACAATTTATTTTATAACACTCAACTGTAAGACAAGGACTGTATCTTTCAGTTCTTTTGCACTAATCCAAAATGATGTACTTCTTGATTTAATAGACCAGGTCATGAGCCAGGCTTGGTTCTGCTAGCTGGAGTTTATTTTTACAGCTATAAAATGTGCATTTATTCCCTTTTTTTTCCCCTGCCTGTAAATGTGATGATTTTGTGATTCTTCATTTTAATTTTGACTGAAATGTTAAGTTTAAAGCTAATCTTAGTATAAGAATAAAAACTCAGTTTTACTTTTGTGATTTTTTTACTTCAATTCTGTCTTGCTCTTGCATGATTTAAATATGATTTTTTTTTTTCTGTCTAGACCCTGTTGATCTGTAGGCGAGACAGGGGGTAGCACAGTCGGGACGGACGGAGACGAGAGATCTCTGAAGCCAGGTCGTGGAACTTGCGGCTTATTGCGAAGGGTGTGGGTGCAGGGCCCTGCTGGGAGCTGCCAGCTGCAGCTTGGAGCAGGCCCAAGAGAAGAGAAGGGTGGAGAGGATGAGAGGGTAATAATGTAAAAGGCAAGAGCTAAGAGCATAGAAAAGTAAGTAAGAGAAACAGCAAGAGAGCAAAGTTCCCGTTCCAATACAATAAATCATCTTCTGTGTTGAATATTCCGATTCTCACTAACCAATCTAGTACAACATACAAATCCTATAGCATTTACATACTGCCTGTAAGAATCACTACATTACCATACTGTGCTACATTTTAAACCCTAAAAACTACTCTTTGGACCCCTTCTGCCAAGCTGGCAGGGTCTGCTCAGACCCTTGGACCTGCCTGCTTGCGAGGGTCTTGTATCATCAAAATGGGATTACCTTCAGCCGGCCACACCATTGTTTTCCCATTATTCAGTAACTAAGGGATCTCAAAGCTTGCTTTCATTTCAATCTCGCTTATAGTTTCTATATTCTCAAAATCTTTTGCCAGGTAATCATATCTGTAAGGCTTTCCTGTTTCATCTTCCCTAACAGATCTATGTTGTTTAAATGAGTGTCTGGCTACAGTTGACTAAAGATATCTTTTTACTAAAGACTGCAACCCACCAGTTCTGCTGACAAGCAGCATTTCTGTTCTAGTTTCTCTGTCATCTAGACCCATAACAGTACTGTGGGCAAAACACAGTGCTAGTTTATTGTTAGAAGAACACAGATTCCTTGTTGCTGCATGTTAGTTACCCTAAATTGAATAGACAAAAATAAATTATCCTAAGGCTGTGCATCTGTAAGTATCAGGTACTGTAGCAAATTAACAACCAGGATATGAAGTCCTGCCCTATTTCCTGCTTTACCCCTCCTATTCTGAGGCTGTTTGTGTCTTAAACTGCTCAGAATGTCATGAAAATTTTCCCCCAAAAAATTAGTTTCCCAAATGCAGTTGTACATCCCCTTTTATCTCTAAATTACTTAAATTTTGGGATGTCTTTTACTGTGTATAACTTTGTTGTGCTGAGGATCTTTTCCTCACAGTTTCCTGAGATTGTAAAAATAACATGTTCTCTTCTAAGCCATGTCCAAACATACAGTTTAAAAGTTTAAGATTTCCATAGATCACAGTTTTGTAGGGTTTGTTTTGTTTGTTTGTTTTTTAGGAAATGTCAAGATATTATAAATTTATTTAGCAAAGCAAGTTTTAGAAAGGTAGTTTTTTCATAAAATTGGGTGATTGTAGGAGCCAGAGATTAACAGAAAAAATCTATTCCATTCCTTGAAAATAAGAATCATCACTATTTTAGTAATTTCCTATGCCATTTCCTTCCTTATGAACCTTTTCTACCACTTCTGATGGAGTCTGCATGTAGCTTCTTTTATTTTGAGAAGCTTTTGTTCTATTTTAAGCTTAATCTTAGCTATTTATATGCAGTCATACTTCATCATCTTACAGTATAAAAGCAAGAGATTTATTTGTTACATGATCTTCTACATTTCTTTATATTCCTTTTACCGCTGCTATAAACTTAAATTTTTTGAAATACTTTGGCTTATGCTCTCAGTGAAAGATGTAATATTGTGTTAAATTTTATTGTTCCCTATAAGTTTGTGAAGACATCCTGTTAAGTGTAGTAAATTGTTTTAATGTATGGTGATGACGATTAAAAATAATATGGTAACATAAACCACCAGGAACATATATTTATAGCAAAAAGTTTGGTGATAATTATGTTTCCTACTGTGTGATGAATGTTTCTGGATATAAGTGGTAGCAATTTCTAAGTGATAAATCTCTCAGGTTTTATAAAGGCTAAGAGCAAAACTTTTGCATCAAAAGCTGTCATTCTCTTCTGGTACAGCTATTTGTTAAGGCAGCCTGAAGAATAAGTCTTTCTTTATAATGACATCTGAAGTTTCACAGCATGATTATTTTATTAATATTTCATTTTCTGAACAGACCTTTGCTAAAGGTAGTTTACCTAGCTCCAGCCTTATTTTGGGATCATTAGTGTGTCAAAAAAAAATGTTAACATGGAAAAATCATCTGAGCTGTGGATTGTATTTCCACCACATATTGAGAGAGGAGTGACAGAAGCTTTACCTTCCCGCTGCAGTTTTCCTTGAAGTGCACTTGAATTTTACTGATCTTAAGTTTCATTATATACTTTTTACATCATCCTTCCTATAAGGTAATACACATGAAAATCTGGACATATTTAAAGTATATATATGAAAGTGGAACTTTTCTAGATCAAGTTTTGACCTTGAAAACTCGTAGAACCAGTAGGGCTTTGTTACACAAAGGCCACTGCTTTTGCCATTAATCATAACAGACTGTGCCCAAAGCTATTGTTGCCTTTTCCAAGTGAATTATTAAAGATATAGGAGCATGAGGAGTATTTATTGCAGATCATTTTATCAAGCCAGAAGAGAAGGACTCATTTGTATGGGCTACAGCAAAAGGGATGTTTTTCCTGTCATCATTTGCAGTAGACTTCTAACTTAGTGCTTTTAGAATACATCAGCTTAAAATCAATATGCTATTAAAGGAGCATTTGATAAACCAATTTGTAAATATTAGCATTTTCATTCACAAAAGTATCTTCAGGGTCCTTTATTCCAATCCATGTCATCTGAAACTCTTCTATTCTCCTGTATTTTTAGAAGCATAGGGGATGTCATCTAAAACTTCTAGGGGCTATTTGTTAGATAAAGAAACAAATACTTGGCTGCCTTTTTATCTTAATTAAATCATCATTGATGGAATGATGTATTGATTTATAGCTCACAGACATGCCAGGATCTTGAGGTTTTAAGTTCAAATTCTAAAAAAACTCTTTTAAAACAAAATGAAAATTGAATAGCAATATTATTTTCCCAAAAAGCTCATTGTTCTCTTCCTATTGGGTTTAATTAGTTGAACCACAGCCAGAAGAAAAAAATAAAAAAGTATAATCAGCAGTCATAAGAAATACATCATTTAGATGGCAGATAAATATAGATAGTGAAGAACTGCTGAGACAGTCAAACTGTGGCCCCTTAATGATGCCTGCCCAAGTCACTGAGCAGGTGGACAGAATTTTCTGGGGGAAGGTATTCATGAGAATACTGAATGCTGTACTAGGATGCATCAATTAGGAATTTCCAGGAAACTTGCAGAAGTCCGTTAACTGGTAATACTAATTGATGTATCCAATTCTGTTCAGAATGGGGAGTTGTCATTTGAGACTGAGTAACATGAGTTCCTGTGAAACACAGGAGTTCCTGTTTGTTTTGTGTACATCTGAAGAGGTCTCTTTGCCTATTCAACCTCAGATAGTTCAGGATTATACTTGAGTAAAAGTAGATTGTGGGGCAGAGGGAAGACAGGTTCCTTCAGAAAGTTACAGAACAGAGTAGGACCACAGAGGTGAATTGATTGCTACAAAGAAGACTGGTGAAACTTTGAAACCCATTGCCACTAAAAGTGTTTCTGTGTCTTTGAGCTTGAAGAGTCAAGAGGTAAATGAGTGGAAGTGCTAAGTACACAATTCTCTTGTCCACCCATTGAACCGGTTCGGATAACCTATGGGTGACATTTTATATGTCCATAAAAACAAAAATATAGATAGGTATATGTTATATTTTTACTGTCTATTCTTCAATCTTAGTTTAATGCCATCAGTTCTACAATTTGATGCTATTTTTATTAGTCAGTCCTTGTTATCAGTCTAGGATGCAAATATTCCCCAAAACATGTTTATAATGCCCTTTTTTGTCAATGTCAAACCAGAAAGGTTTTGAATTTACCATGTATGCTAAACAGTTAATTGCATTGTGACTCGCAGATTACGTTTATACAGGGATGCACCAGTGATGCGACCTGACAGATAAAAGTGCAACCAAGATGTACTCTTGTTGCATGGCAAATTATGTTTTAAAAATTTTTGTGCCACAGTTACCAGCTTTATTCAGCCTTTTGAAATTCAGTACTTGGGTCTGTAAGAGGATTGCAGGTGAGAAGGTATCTCATCTTTGAAATGAACTGTGAAAAAATAGTGTTGGAATATTCATAGTACTTAGCGGTCCTGTAGCTGCTAAGGCACAGATGCTCTTTGCTTTCTTTGTGTCAGAGTAGAACTTGAGTTTGAAAAGTTTGTTGTGTGCCGTCTCTCTCATAAGATCAGTTCCCTGTTTTAAGGTGTCTTTACTCTCAGTATTTGGGTATTTTAGAGAGGTTTTTTTCATGTTGTCAGTGTGAAATCAAAGCTTATTTCTTTAGAATATTGCGGCTAATGTAAAACATGCTTTCAAGAACAGCATGTATTTCTTTTCTCTCTGGAGCAAGTTTCTCTCTAAAGAAAAACTTATTTTTTCTTTTCAAGGTGATAATTTATGCATAAGGTGCTGTAAACAGATATTTACATTGCATATAATAACTTGCAGATTTTCTCTTAATCTGAAAACCCAATTAAGCATTGCCAGAGAAGCTGCTAAATCTTCTTATGGATAAACATGATTTAAATTATTCTATACCTTCCTTTGAGAAGAAAACTTGGAAAAATAAATTTATGTGTACCTAGAAAGAGGACTGAAATGAAGCATTACAATAAGAGCTATTGAAATGAGATTATAATGATTTTATATATCTGTGATATTTTAAACTGGATTTTTACAATTGTTCAATATTTTAGCTTTTCATGTTTTTACAGGCTTTCAGTGAATCCTTTTACTAAATGAGGACAGTACACAGTGCACAGTGTTGGATGAAACATGAGAATGCTGTTTTTCTGAGGGAAAAACCAAAGGAACATTAGAGAACATTCGTTTCTCACACAGTATTAGTTTAAGAGCCCCTCTTTCAAGAGAGTCTAAATACACTAAATTTGAGAGCTTGCAATAGTGTGTAGACCATTCCAGACCTTTGTTAGATTTTTCTCATGTCTAACCATGTGTCTTGCAGCAGTTTAAATCTATTTCTTCTTGACCTGTTCATCAGATATGTTTTTCCTTTACATATTTTAGAATGCGCTTGCTCTTGAACTGCAGCTCAATTTTTGTTTGTGTATGAGAGCATTAGTTGGAGTGTGAGAATAAATTAATTATGAAGATACCCAAAACCATGAACAGTAGCAAAAAGATGGTGACAGTGATTAGAGAGGGTACTTTGAAGCCGGCTCTTGGACCGTTGGTGGGATGGTCTGAAGTCACTTGGAAGGATTCCTGTTTTCCAGGGTGCTTCCAGGCATGTGTGAAGTCCAGGGAATAATGTCAGTCTTGCTTAGTATTTCAGGTTTAAGCAAGTAATTTTAGGCCACACAAGCTGCTGGGTCTGCATGGGCATGACCAGCCAGGCACTGCTGCTTTCAGGGCCAGGCAGTGTGTTTCATACTTCTAAATGTGAATGTGACAGGGATTTAAAATGTATCAGATGTGTGAGTGGCAAAGCAGACATCCAGATTGTTTGTGAATTGCATGGTAGTATATAGATCAGATACAATTACAGGACCTGTAATACAGTTATGTAACTCCTGTTATAAATTAGGGGATTTGTTTAGGTACATAAACCAGGCAGACACAATTAATATATTTTTTTATTTTATTAAAACTGGAGGAGAGGTCTAGTATTTCTGAAATACTTTGCAGACTGAGACCAGCAATTATGTACTGTTATGAGAATTGAATTCTCTGAGAATTTTGCTCACTAAAAAATGGGAGAACCAAAACATAGGTAAAGTTTTGAAGAGTCTGAACTACAAATTTAAGAAGTCCCGTCCTCCTGTTGTATTGTATGGTGGATTTTAATTGTAAAACCCAGATTTTTTCACAACTAATTTAATGACTAAGTGTTGTGGTTAGAATATATGAAAAAGAGCTGCAATAGGATGTGCTCTCAGCAGAGAATTCCATTCTAAATAAAAATATGCACTTGGCTTAGGTAAGTATATATATCAATATTAACAGGCATTTAAAATCTTGACTTTAATATGTTTCATAAATTTCTTTCTGCCAAAGGTGGAAGTCTGTAAGCCACTAGTAATGCTTTTGAAGCTAAGTAATACAGAAAATATAGCATAGTACTCCCAGAAGATGAAGGTGTGAATTTTCCCATACATCATCTTAATGGCAACATTTTCTACAGAATGACATGGGGCACTCCTTTCATATTTCATGACTTTTATTTGCCCAGCTTCAAAATGCCAAATGTGCCAGTGAACAGCACTTTAATATTCATGGATTTCTGGGATGGCTTTGACAGTTGTCAGCTAGAAAAATGGCTTAATTAAGAGGAGTATGACTTGTGATTTCTTTTTCATACTCATCCATATACGCAAACATGCAGCATATTCCTCCATGTTTGTCTTCCACAGAAAATACAGTTCACAAATGAATGTTCTTTTCCCATCACACTTGACTTATGTTGGTTGAAAATGCATTTTCATTTATTTTAATTGCTGGAATAATACCTTAGAGGAAAATAACTCTAATTCGGGGGGGGGAAATCCTGATCAGGACTGAAACTGATGATTTAATATTGTAAATATTAATAAAGTAGCCTTATCATTATTTTATGTTATCAAAGAGGCAAATAGAAAGCTAAAATACAAGCAGCCATTTTCCAGACAGCTGAGTTATTTGTGTAAGAAACAGATTTTTAAAGAGATTAAAGAGAAAGCCAGATTGTTTTGAAACAGCAGAAGTTCTGGTGGGTAGTCATGTACATAATGTATTGTTAACAGCAGGAAAGCATGAACTAAATAAAGGTTCAGAAATTAATTGGACTAGTATGTAAGAAAAAGCTAATGTAGTGGCAGAACATGTTCTTAGAGGAGGAAACAGAGTGGACCTAAGACTTATCCTAGTGGATGAAAGCCTGAGCAGTTTGGATGTTTTTATAACTTTGCACACACTTCCAAGATCGAGAAAAAGACTGTCAGTGTGAAAACTTGGAAAGTATGTATAATATCAACTCCTCCTAGTTTGGCAAGTACTCAGTAAAAGTGAGGTGTGAACATTTGTGTTAAAGAAAATGAATTGTTTGGATTGCCCCAGAAGTTCTTGATATAAATTAAGCATGAAAATGTAGGAAGTTAACAGTCTAAGCATCTTTAAGGAAAACATTAAGTGATCAGATAAAGTGTTGTGTTCTGTAAACAACAGTAAAAAACAGGCAGAAAGCTCTTTTTTTAATTCTGGCACAAAGTATTTTGAGAAGAATGCTGAGTTTCTTGGGTGTGTAAGTAGAATGACAAGACTTTAGGGACTTTCACATAGCTTTATTTAAAGGTGTACAGCCAGATGGGAAATAGTAGTCTATCATTAGTGTAACTTAATGCTCTTTCAATGAAACTAAAAACTTAATGTTTGAATTCTATATGGATTTTTTTGCCCTTGGAGCTCTGGTTCTATCAAAACTTGATGCAAACTGAAAAAACTCTTGTTTTGTTTTGGTTGGGGTTTTTTTGTGGCTTTTTTGTTTTGGTTTGGTTTGGGTTTTTTTGTTTTGTTTTGTTTTGGTTTTTTT
>LTAT01000006.1:33955418-34038339 GCA_003286495.1 Chlorodrepanis virens
TTGGGTTTTTTTGTTTTGTTTTGTTTTGGTTTTTTTTGTTGTTGTTGTTGTTGTTGTTTTTGTTTTAAATTTGATCTTAGTTTAGCTTTAATTAACAAGTTAGATTCAAACATGAACAGGATTTAGAGATTTATCACTAGAATTTCATGAGTTCCACTGTCCAGCTCAAACCAACAGTTAACTATTTTAAGCTGCTGCAATTCATGAAATTTCTTCACTATATCTGAACTGCAAGTTAGAGGAAATTTTTTTCACCTTTAGGTCTCAATAAGAATTAAGATCCCAAGGCAGTGCAGATTTTGTTATCCAAACTGAATAATGACATGTATACATTTTCAAGTTGTTCTCAACCCAGGTTGTGGTTCTATTTCACGGGTGCTATAGTGTGCTGTACAGAGGTTGTTTTTTTCTCTCTGCATTTTATTCAGTGCTTAATTGGTCCTCATATCACTTTCCCACATAAGGAGTTCTGTGAAATCATGTATATAAAGTGCAGAAACTGTGCACTGCAGGCAAATTACAAAATGGGGCATCCTTATCAGTTCTTGACCAAAAATATTTTCCGCACTAAATTCACAGTCAATTTTTTTTATTAGAAAGAGAATTCTTCATCATTTCTTGTCCTTTAGTGCTGTGTAAGTTTTTTTAATTTGATGATAGATCCTGAGCTCATAGATCCATGCATATGAGTAGTTGCTTTGCCACACTGAGAGCCTTGTAGAGCTAACTTTATGCAAGACTCATTTCTGAAAAATCAATAGCATCTTCTTCAAATCCATCTTTAGTCAGGGAAGCACTTAAAAAATTATTTTAAATGCCCAGTTTTCTTAGCAGTCAATGAAAAGGTATGTCATCTGAATTAAGTCTTGAATTCTGAGCACAGGGTTTAGTCTTGATATGAAAGAGAATCAATCATGAACTTCCTCTTCAGTGGGAAAATCTGCAAAACAAAAATCTGATCTTTTCCTTGTGACGTCTGTGGCAGTTGACATTAATCTGTGCAGTAATTCAGGGTTGTCTGGGTTGTTCCATGATAATTTATTTCCCTTTTGGTTACTTTAGGAATCTAATACATGTTTATGTAGCTTCTGGAAATGTTTTAGCTTTTTATTATGTTTAATCTTTTTATTATGTTTAATCTCTGTCAAAATGTCTTTTTGAAGAAAAACATTTGATTTGTTGCACCTGTTTTACCATTAGAGATCTTGTACTTGAATGCATGCGTTGTTGTCAGTGCTACAGATAATTAAATCTTGAGAGAGAAAGACAGCAGGGGATTAATGGTTTTTATTAAGAAATTAACATGAAGTTTGATAAATAATGATTAAGGTAGCCATGACGTGTAACTATACTGATTTACTGTTTCCATGAATCAATAATTATTGGCTTTTTCTAGACTTAAATACTGATCCTCTGTATACTTTTGTTCATGTGTATATAAATTCAAATGAACTTCCATTAACTTCAAAAGAGTTCTCATAAAATTATATATTCATAAGCTTTGCAGAAGTGGCATTTCAGAATATTAATATTCTAGATAGCAACCAGAGAATTAACTTCTACCTGGCATTAGCTGAAATAAAGCCATAGATTTCCCTGATACTGAAGTGATTTATGTCACCTGAATTTTTTTTCCTCAGAAGTTTTTAGATTTGCTGATTATAAGAATTTGCATTTAGTCAGTCAGTATTAGCAGTATTCAAGGTCAGTTTTGTCACAAGCAGAGATGGGAATTCAAGGGGATGATCCAGATGCCAAGGTGGCTGTGTTTATCTTGGCATCCCAAGTACACAAGTACCCTGCCTTTTTCACTGAACACTGCATTATGTTACATAAGTAGTATTTCATATTACACAGAAATATTTTTTTAATATTGCAGTCCTTTAGTAGCTGTTGTCTGATGTGAGGTAATCAAGACATTTTGCAGTGCTGTGGGACTTTCAAATAAGGAATACTAATTGGGCTCTTTCATCATCTGGATGAGGAATAGGTCACTGGAGAATTTAACATTCTCAGGTGACATGCCATTATACAACAGGGACATCTCTGAGAAATTCTTTGACATGGCAGTATTTCATAACCTGATTTGCCCACAGCCATAGTCAAATTTATTGTATTCCAGCACAGCTAGTAAATCTGCCATCTGACTGTCCGTTACCTTAGTAAGGGTCCTTTTTCTCAGGTGTCAGTCCATAAATCCTTCATTGTATTCATTGATTGAACCACAGATTATTTTACCTTTGGCCTTCAAAAAAGCAAGAGTTTGTTTTTTCATCAAAAAGAATGTAAAATGTAAATAACAATAACATTTGATGAAAAAAAATGTGCATTCTGTTGACACGTGTTGTCCTTGATGTAATTCATCTTATTTACTTTCCTTGTGAATAAAACTAGATAACTGTGGGAATTTTTTTGTGAATTTACAAGTGATTTTGTTAAAAGAAGTAGCATACTTCTGTGGAAACTCTTGTAGTTTAAAATATAATCTAGAATGTTGCATTTAAAACATTCTAGAGTAGTACTAGAATGGAATACTTTGTATATTTTCAGAAAACAGTACAAAAGTGAGTGGAGGAAAGATGGAACTTGCTGCTGTTATGTAATATACACAATAGAAAGTCATGAAAATGTAAAATGCACTGGACTTTTGCTCCTTTTCGCTTGCTAATTTTAGTGTAACTAGAACCAGTTACAATAATCATGAATTAAAGGGGGTAAAAAGGCTGCACCAGTTAGCTCTGAAACAAAAATATCGGAAAGCTTTGAGAGCAGTTGATCACAGCAGTAACATTTTCAGTGATGTACATTGCCCATATGGCTCTGTGATTTTCTGTCAAGCTTCTGTCTTTAAGCTACTTCATCACAGATTTGGTCAAGTTTGATATTTTAGGATTTTGAGCAGTTCTTAAATTTTAGCCTTTTTATAGTGAAGTAGAACTCATGGAAGAAGGGGATTTGATTTTTTTCAATGACAGGCCTAATTTGTGTGTAGCTATTTTTGGGTTGTTTTATATAAGTAAGAATATATAACATTATTAATTTTAGTTAAGAATAAGAAAGTGAAACATAAAATTTTAGGAACATACACCACAGTCAGTTCCTTTTCCATATTATTTGTCCATCTTGTTAAGAATCTTCCATATTATTAAAAAAAAATACATTTGTTTGAATGTATTAATTTGAATATTAGCGAGCAATAATAGATAATGAGTCATGCTATTGAATAGAGCACTAACATTACAGTGAGACAAGTGATCAGGTACAGCCTTCCCCAGGGGCTGGTTTTGACCTTTTATATAATCATGAGTTTCTTAAAATTGTATGGATGTGAGATAACTGAGGGAAAACTGCAGTCTGCATGTGTTCCCTCTCTATTCCTTGGCAGCATCAGGAAGGGTTCTTGGAAAGGATCTGAATTGTTAGTAGGTACGAAGTCCATGAAGATGAGAAGATGGATTTTAGGATGTAAATCCAAGCCAACACCTTATGTTTGACAATGTATCAATTGTGATGAGACTCAACAGAATTGCAAATAAAAAAAAAAAAATGATGTTTTGGTTTATGTTTGAGAAGGCTGTGCTGACGACTTAGCAGAGAATTTTGAATTCCAAATTTGTTTAAATGCATTGTTTGCATATACTTGGCCTATGATGTGGTAATTTCCCCACATCTGAAGTATGTGCCTATCTTTGCTTATAAAGATGTGGTACAGGTTTACATGTGCTGTGACTCAGTAAAATACTATGCCATTTCAATTATTTTTTGAGATCCTCAGTCTTGATGGACTCCTCAATGCCGCATCTCTTGGCTCTTATTTCACCTGCTCTGCAGTCCTTATCTCCACATCAGCCATCTCTGGTCCCCCTTCCACCCCCTCTCTGATATCTTCTACCTCTTAAGAGCCTCCCCTTTGATTATTCTGTAATTTTCAATGCCCATGAATTGCTGTGGGTTTCTGGCCCAGTCATCCAAAGCAGTCTGCCAGCTTCTCCTTTTCTAACCTGATTTCCCCAAAACCTGCATTAGCCTTTCCTAGCTATTTCTGAAACTGTTGGGATATCTCCATTACTGCAGATTGCAAGGACACATCTCTGCATAAAAACATGCAGAGATGTTTTTATGTGGCTATCACCAAATTAAATTCATAGCAATTGGCAAGTAGAAAATAGAAAAAAAGAAATAAAACCAATAAGCTGTTATCTTACAGCATCTCTTTCTTTCCATACCTGCGTGACTGATTTTTAATTACTGCAGTATGAAAAGATTTTAGTATGTTCTGACTTAGTTTACTTCTTTCAGGTTGTATCCTAACATTGTAGCTAGTTGAACAGTAAATTTCTAGAAAAGCCCACTACCCATCTACCTACTTACCTGTTTCTATCTCTGTGTTTTCAGTTAATTGAGCTAGACGTTTCATGAGAATTAATTGGCTGTACTTGTTAGCAAGGCAAAAGTTAAGCATATAAGTAATAAACAAAGAGAGATGCAAGAAGTAAGTTAGGAGTAGAGATATAATTTAGAAATTTATCATAAAGCCCAGATCCTGTCGTTATGCTGGAGAATTAAACGGAAAGGTCAATACTTTAATATTCTCTTACCTCATCACATGTGCTATTAAATGTCAGGGCTTTACTAATGTGCATACTAAACTCATCTCCTGTATTTTGGTCTCTCAGCCTTTGTCAGGGGCTGTTGTTTTTCCAAAGTGGCAGAAGACAGTCCATTGTTTTAACAGTTCCAATAGAAAGTGTACTCAGGGAATTTTGGAAGGGAAGATGACTCACATGTTTTGTGTGATTGTAAAACCCTGACTAGGGACTGTGTTTCACAACATCATTACACCGAGCTTAAGCATGGAAAGGGTGCCTGTTGACCTCCTCTACTACTCACTGTCTTTGTTTAATTGACTGACCCATCAGCTGCTCTTCCTCAGTTGCTGTGTTCCCTACAGCTCTCTATTGATTTTCTGGTAAAAGAAAGTTCACTGAGACAGCTGTGCTTGAATGTAGCTTGTCTTTTAAGTTTTGGGCTTTGCTTTCAATTAATTTGAATTTGTCTCTTTAAACTAGAAGAGTCTGTGGTCTGCTCTCTCAAGGGAGATAGATAGATAGATAGATAGATAGATAGATAGATAGATAGATAGATAGATAGATAGATAGATAGAACAATTATGGTGGCTTAAAACATCCATAAAAATTAAAATTCAGATAAAGTATACATTTATTATATAAACAATAGGAAGGTGCATACCACAGGGTAAGCAATAAATGTGCCAGAAAGGCATATTAGTCTAATTTTATGTAGCTTTTTTCCTTACTCCATAACCTGGAAAAGAAATTCCAAATCTCTAAAGCAAAGCAACTGTTAAATTATTGTTTAATGAATTACATTAACAAGCCTTTATATGTTGTTTTCATAAGAATATATTTATAGATTTTTTCATTTTTAGATTGTAACCTGATGCTTTTATAACCAAAAATGAAATTATATTTTTCATTATTTTGTAAATTCCTTGGTAAAGGAAGTTCCAAATAATAATAGTATATTTTCAGGAAATAAAACCATTTGAACAGCTGGATTTAATTATATTACTTAGGTGATTCACCTACTAATGGAATGGAATGGAAAAGTGCAGGGCTGACTTTGGCTCTGTATTATCTCCATTTGCAGGTGTCTCACACCTCTGCCTTACCTAGATCAAGAAGGCACTCAGGGTTAGACATGTGCAGTTTGCATGTGTGAAAGACTTTGTTCCTTATCAGTCCACATCAGTTTTTTTCAAATTGTTAAAGATTTGAAAAAATCCAAATCTATAGAAAACCTTCCTCTGCCATCTCACGTGCACTTCATTCTAGTCAGGGCTGGAACACCTGATCTCTCCTACCAGCATTGCAGTTTATCTCTTGGTGTGAAATCAGTTGTATATCTAGGCCTTTAGGTCAATAGAGAGTCTGAGCAGGGCAGTAGAGTTGCTGATAGAGGGCAACACAGATTAAATTAAATCAGGACACATTCAACTAGATTTAGTTGAGAGAAAACATTTGGAGAGAACATGGCACAGAAAAGAGCAGGAGAATTGTGACAGCATGGCATCACTGCTGACAGCTGATACGCACCTTAAATGTCTTTTAGATCTGCCTACAGAAATATTATTTATTGGTGCCTGGGCTGAGTTTTTTGTGTGCAGTAGTAGTATAATTGCATATAAAAGCAAACAGTAATTTAATATTAGTATAGTATCTGTACGTAAAACACCTGATTGTTTCAAAGATACAAGTTTATGAAGCCTGTCAAACAGCTTGGTCTTTCTCAAGCATAAAGCTCTGAGGAACAGGACAGAATTATTTTATCTGAAACTCTGAAACTACATGCTGCATGTAATATTTCAAAATAAATGAACAGAACAAAATGCAGCAACTGAAGTATTTGTTTGAATAGAGGGATGGAGTCTAGCCAAGAGTCTTTTCTTAACAAGAGAGCATATGATAAGATTGTCCCATTGGCATTGGAAGTGGTTCTAGACTGACAAATTCCTTGTTTCTCAATTGTGCACTGCTGCTGTGAATTCTGTTTTGATTTTAAAAAATCACGTGTCATACTAATTTTAATGTAGTAGATTAAATGGAGAGAGAAACAGAAGACTAACAGATGATGATGATCCTCTCTTCAGTTTATTTGTTTGTTCTGTTTTGTTTGGGGTTTTTTTGTGCTTCAAGGCTTGTAAACTTAGCCACTATATTATGTTATCATGTGTTTAAAGCCTGTTTAGTCATCAGTGGTGGGTGCTGTGGGCTGTTTAGTGGATATAAATACCAGCTCACTGGCAGACTGAAATTTGGGCTTTTGGGCTCCCAGCCTCATCTTGAGTCCCAGGAGCACTTGCAGCTTCAGTTTCCCTATCATACTGGCAGTGTTTTCCCTTTTTACTCCTTGGCACCCTTGCTGCTCCATGGTCTGTCTGGTAAAGCAATCTTACCCTCGGTGGCAGGAGAGCTTGACATGGCCTTGGGTAAATGATGCTCAAATAAATTCTGTTATGATGTCAATTGATGTTAATTCATTGATTAATTGCAACCCCTTCTGCTTTACCCAGTAGCCAATTTCTGAACACATTGAAGGTAAAAAAATCAAAATCCGGAAGAATGAGGATGTTACAAAATAATCTTCTTTCATCCTCTTTGCTGCTGGAAGAAAGAGCTCTAATCCTGCCCTCCAGCTGCTGCACAAATGGATATGATCTATATTTTACATATTAGTATCATATATGTAACAGTCAATCCTTGGTATGTTGCTAAGATTCCTCTGAGCCTCCTTTCCCTGCCAGGTTCATCAGCCCTTGATTTTTAACCAACCTTTTGGAAAACAATTAATGCATGGCATCACTAAGCTACATCTGTAAACTCTGTCGGTTGTAAGAGCAGGAAGCTTGGACTTCACATTTTCATTTCAGAAATTTTATTCTGCAAATAGTAACGTGCAATGTTGCTTCTTTTTTGCAGAGTGATTTTGAAGCTACTCCTCTAGAGATTTAGAGTGTGGGTTAAACATTTGTAAGATTCTTCATTACCTACAGAATTTTTGATTGGAGACTCCCTGGCCTGCACCACGTGTAAAAATATTGAAAAATTAGCTGGATGTTTTTGAATTATTGGCTCAACAGAGAAAAAAGCCCTGATGTCTGAAGTGTATACTGCTCACAGCTAGAAAGCAATTCTGTGTGATAAGTGTAAGTGTGAAATGAATATGAAAAGATTAATGAAAATAATGGGAAAGTTTAGGAGCAGCATTGGGTTTAAATTTGTTCTGGGTAAAAAATATGTAATTATAAGTACTATAATCTTTTTTTGCTATAATTACATTCTAGAAATTAGAAGATAATTAGTGCTAAGGAGCATTCCTTTTTATTCATTTCTTGCTACATGCTTTTTACAACATTCTCAAGTCATTACATGCAGCGAAGTGCTGCATTTAAACATGTAATCCATAGTATTCTAATCTCAGTGTGTTTTTTGTGAGCTGAAAACAAGGAAGGACATTCTTCCTGCTTTCAGAGTCAAAAAGGGGGGGTCTTGCATTACATGTTTTCTCCTGAACATTGCTTTTTTGGGGTGGTCTGTATGTAGAGTTTAGAGGATCAAAGGTAAGGAATTTTTCAAGTTCTGAAATGTAGCCAGGTCCTCTGTGAGTCCTGCTCACCAATGTACCTTTATCCAACATACATACCTATAAGGTACCATCTCCATTATCATCAGGAGAAAAGATCCTTCAAAGTTAATTCCTGATTGAATTTGAATACTAAAATATCCTTATCATTTTTTCTTACTCTGAACTGGAACAGCATTTGCCCCTTTTTCCAATTTTATAAATGAAAATTGTTAATCACAACTGAATTTCCTTCTGAAGAGTTATAGTCAGAAATAGAAAATTTAGACCAAGCTACCTGGGAATGCTTCATGCTTCACTGCTAGTGACATCACTGGAAACTCATTTTGACAATGTTCCAGACTCAATGTTATGACATTAAATATTTTAAATACTAGAAGGTTGAAATTAATTTAGAAATACTTTAAATTACGCAGTTACCTTTTTCAGTATATTACTTCAAATTAGGTTATATAGTATTAATATAGTATTAATATAGTGCAGTTACTACAAAGGAGTTGCTAACTAATGTCTCAGTAGAAGAGAAGAGGTAACAGGTTAAAGCTTCAAGAGGAAAAATATGTGTGCTTGTTGCTGATGAGAAAAAAGCTTATATTAGAATAATATGATCTTTTGAATTTAGAAATTATTAAGCTTTATTAATTTATGACATTGCCTGGTAGCTTAGAAATTTACATATCAATAAGTTTTCTTGACATTATAACAGAGCTAGAATTTATGCTTTGCTCTGTTACTTTTTCCTGGGCATGTGTGAAAGCTGAGCTATTTGCTTGACCATAAGATTTAGAAGTCTGAAAAGAAAAAGAACAATTCATCTCTCAACCCTAGCTTATGCTCTTTCTGACAGTTAGATATAATACTTTACACCTCACTAGGTGACTGTTGAGTGGAGGCACTGATATCTGACACTACAAAGACTGAAATATTCATGCATATTAAAAATACAGAATGCGAGAAGTAGTGCTCTCTACTCACATTCACTGCCTGGAGTTAAGGCAAATATATGAATCATATCTTTGGTATCCCTCTGTACCTTCAATCGCTTACCCAAAACCAAAGATATGACATGCAGCTTTTGAGCAAGTTTTCATCTTTGTTTTGAATGGTGGTCATGTTGGGAAAAGAAGGCAGAAAATCTCCTTTTAAAATTTATAGTATTCATCCAAGTCTCTTCAAAAATGATGTAAAAGAAGGAGAAAGAAATTGAGGTTTTGTTCTTTATTGTTTTAAAGTAGTTATTACAATCACTTTTTTCTCTGAGTTTTGGCAAATTAGAAAATCTCAGATGACATAATGATTAGATGGAGCCATTCAGGATTGGCATATCCGCTCCTCAAAAAGTCATAAATATGAGAATTGTATCAGTCTGAAGAAGGCTTCTTCAAAAATAACTGTTGCACAGGGGGAAAGCCATACTTTCTGTTCTGTTCTGTTTTCTTACTTCTGTGCAACTATAGTTTATTTTTGGAAGTAAAGAACTAGTATTCGTTCTGCATCTTTCTTTAGTTTAAACAGGCAGTGGGGCAAGTAAGGCAATGTACAGAGCAAATGTACAGTACAAACTGTACCATAGCTATAATTGCTGCTAACTATTGTTTCACTGCCCCTATAGAAATCTTCTTTTGTCAGTATACCTCTAAAGTTGGAATATTTTTGGTTCTAGCAGCTCTTGTAGTGCTTTTGAAATGCCTTACTGTTTAGTGTGCTTGTGGGAAGCTTCTGTACACTTCTGTAGGAAGGAGCTGGAGTAGAGTGGCAGAGAAGGAAAAGACATTTTTCTGTCCTCACTTGGGAATCTGTGATTTTAACTTAATGAGAGGAACAAACAAAGCCTGTGATCCACAAAGGCAGAAAGCATTAGTTTGAAATGTATTTCCAATATAAAGAAAATATAAATCAATTTTTTGTTTGTTTATTTCAGAAAGGTGTATTTCTTTGCCATATCTGTGATTGAATAGAGAGGCAGATAATTACTTTTTGATTTGTAGGATCAGCAATATTGCTGTTTATAAAACTGATATTTTTTTGCATGTCTGGTTTGTGAATTCAGTTATCTGAAGGGTTTGTGCAATTGTCAGGTTTCCAAATGAATTATATGTAAATAGCTTAGTTATACCAAAGGAATGCATGAATTCAGTTGTATTGAATATTTTTCTCTTATACTTCAAGTCAGTCACTGCCCACTCAGTTGTTTTATCATTTTTTTACCTTTTAACCATAGATAAAAAGGTATCAATTTTTGTCACAGTATAAGCAGTTTAAACACTTGTAAAAGGGAAACAGAGGAAAACAAATTTACTTAGTTTGGAAAAGCATGTTTTCCAAATTGTGCTGGTTTCACTGGGGTAATTTTCATTTTAGTAGCTAGTAGGGGACAGTGTTTTGGATTTGTGCTGGAAACAGTGTTGATAATTCAGGGATGTTTTAGTTATTGCTGAGCAGGGCTACCCAGAATGAAGGCCTTTTCTGGTCCTCACCCCATGCCACCAGTGAGAAGACTGGGTTGCACAAAGAGTTGAAAGGGGGACACAGCTGGGACAGCTGACCCCAACTGGCCAGAGGGAGACCTATACCATGTGGCATATCCTGCATTGGTCACTTGGTAGCATACACAGTTGTCTTTCATTCATATCGTGTGTCTATCTTGGGTTTTATATCTCTCTTTTTTTTGGGTTTCTTTTTTGTTTTTTTTACTTACTCCTGCTATTTTCCTTTTCATTTTAGTTTTTATCATCATCATTTGCTATCATCACCATGTACTATTACTGTTATCAATCTTTCAACTATTAAACTGTTCTTATTTCAATGCTTGAGTTTTCTCCCTTTTATCTTTTGGTTTGATTCTCTCTCCCTTGCCACTGAGCAGGGGGAGCGAGTGAGTGGCTTTGTGGGCTTTAGTTTTCTGCTGGCTTTACACCATGGCACAGTTACACACGTCTCTGACTCCCAGCAAATTTAAGGAGACATTAATTTTTATGTGTTTTGTGCAGAACTGAAAGGTGCTGAGCTTGCCAACATGTTAAATTCCTTGGTGCCCTTCCCTTTCTTTGATGAATCCTTGAAAAGTGGTACCTAGATTTAGTGTTGTTGGCATCAGGTTGGACTAATAATTAACAAACAAGTGAAAACAAATAAAACCCTTATGCAAATAATTTACTACAATTCTAAAAACCAAGAGAACATTTATGTTCAACTGAAATCTTGATGACTAAATAGAAAACATTTTTTTCCTTAAAAAACTAAGAAAATACAATAATCTGTTACTAAGTGGAGTAAAAAAAAGCATATTAAAATATAAAAACTAATAACACTTTATAAAGAACAAAAGCCATGACACCATTATGTTCTGACACAAATTAAAAAAAAAAATTACAAGTTAACTTTTCATTTTTGAATAGAAGCTTATTGTAAGCATAGAATTCTAGAAATGTCTCTCTGTCAACTTTATTCCAAATGCAAGAGGAAACAATACCATTTTCACCCGGAACATCACCTTTGTACTTCACACCACGCTTTTTTTTCCTATACCAAGTGTCCTTGTTCTTGCTTTATAATTCAAGGAATCAAGATGAATGATTATCACTATAAGGATTGGGTTTTTTTTTTTTAATTGTTTGCTGTTGTTTTGCATTGACTATCTGTCCCACTAAGTAGGAGGACTTTGAAAATATTAGTTTCTGATATTTTGTGACTAGCAGAGGAGCTCTGAGAGGTGAACAGGAAGAGTAACAAAGCCTAGATTACAATTCTGAGATTGGTAAAATGATATAAATGAGACTTTTATAAATTAGATTCTAATGTTACCACTTGACATTCCAAAGAGTTTTAAAAAATTACTTTTCAACTTCTGATATTTAAGGACCATAATAATGCTTGCTTTAATAGACTTGATTTTTGCCAGATACTTCTGTAGTATTTTTGCTAAATATCAAATTGACTTTCCCAAAGCAGTCTTAATGGTGGCTTGAAAAGTTTCTATTGAAAAGTTAAATCAGTGCTTGAGAAAAAAAGAGAAAATTACTGCTAACATTATCTGTGCAGTAATTACTTAAATTTCTAGTTGTGCTTCTAAGATGCTTTCAGGGGTAATTATAGTCTCTTAGCCAGTTACATTGTGAGCAGTGTGTCTCAAGGAAATGGGCTGAAATTCTGGAGGCTGGTTGTGGTGTAAACCTTTAGCTTCATGTTATCTATAAAGGTGATTATCTTTCTGTGATCTTAGTGTTATAGAAAATTCTTGGAGTGCATGAGCTGTGAAAGTAATTAAAAACAAACAAAAAGCCTAAGAGGTTATATTCTTTCCACTACTGAAGTGGTAACTGCACAAACTGTAAGTTTGCTAAGTGAGACTCAAATAGCAATGAGAGCTACATTCTGCAATAACCATCCTGAGAGATGCAGTTTCTTTGTGATTCATGTTCTGTCAATGCAGTCATTTCATGCACTTCTACCATATAAATCCACTCCAAAACCACTTGTCTTGATTGGCAAACTGATTCGTTTCAGATTTTAAGATGTAAGTTTGTGACTGTTGGTAAATGTAACTAAGAAAAACCTTAAATTAAAAACCTTAAAAAACCTTCTTCAGCTAGAACATTGCCTTGAATGCCTCAGGGGTTTTTATAAGGTTATTTCCACTCCTTGTTTTTAAGTTATTTAAACTGCAGAGAGTTAGGCTTTTTGTTGTTACTATTTGTCTGTATGAGCAGTAAAAAAAAAAAAAAAGTGGGACTTTTTTTTCCCCTCATTTTGTAAGTGGTCTTTTGATTTTTATTAATCCTTTTCAGATAGCTTAAATTTCTTGTTGAAGTTCACAGTTTCTTTTGTATGGGTTTAGATTTCTTGAATTCCTTTTTGTCATGAAAACATGCATTATGGCACAGGATGCATGGAGCATCCCATGTGATACTTGATCTCTGTATTGTGTAAAAAGCTGCGAGATGAGGTTTGTAACTGTGCAATAGTGTCTGTTTCCCCAAAACATGTATACAAGTCATCATGAGGTGGTGTCACAGTGACTATAGGTCCATGACCCCATTTTCCTCATTGTTAATTTTAAGCTGAAGCAAAAAAAGCTAGAGGAGGGATCAGATCATCAAAGATACTTAAAAATATGTTTCCTTCTTTAGTCACCTGCCTCCCGGATTTCTGATCCTGAAATTACTATTTAAACTACAACCAGTGTCAGAAAATGAATTAAGGCCAGATGAAGAGTCCAGCTAACCTCCTAACCAATGCCTTATTTACTTAAATAGTCACAGACATTTGGCTGAGAAAATTACTATCATTCAATTAAAAGAATCAAGATGAGTATTTACATTTATTTCTAGATAGAGCTTGTTACTTCATTTCACATTAAGGGAAAGAGTTGTGTGATTAACGCCGCTGCGTGTCATCTGGTCATACTGCTGTGCTCTATAGAAACAGAGCATAATACAGTGGCTTTTGTTCTTTCCCATGTTTTGTTTTCCTCTGTGTTTCCAACTACTTCACATGTCTTGGAAGAGACCTTTTTTCCTTAATAGTTGCACCCTCCATGATTCAGTACTTGCATTTGTGGATGATAGGGTTCGAAGGAAGGTCTTGTTGAATGACTCAGTTATAGTGGCTTTGAAGTTATTTATAGCTTTCTGCAGAATACTGGTTAGACTGCCCCTCTGTCTCTCTCCAGGTCTTTTGTGAACACTGTCCAAGATGGTGACCTGGTTGCCTTTCTTTCAGCAAAACGACCCAATTAGCCTCACTAAATGTGGTTGAATTTATTTAGGCTTGTTTTTCTTTTCATACTTCAAGGGCCATTTCTTCATGTGCTGACAGTAACTACTTCTCATTGTTTTCATTAGCTCTCCTTATGTACTTATAAAAAATTGCTGTACTCTTTCAGTAGTATTTTTGTTTCTAGTGTGTATTAACTTGGTCTAATTTTGATCATGCTTATTACTCTTGTATTACAGAATAACTCTTTACTGTTCTGCATTCTTGCTATCACACTAATTGAACCATACAGATTAGCAGCATATTTACAGTATTCTGTGTTTATCTTTATCAATACATCAGCAAGTTAATTGCCCCACTAAAACTGCCTGTACAGCCTCTCCATGTACAATCTCTAGCATATGATGCTAGTTTTGTAACTTGGTTCACATTAAATATATTATATTTTATTTTGAGTATGTTTTCCCTCAATACTCTTCCCTAGTCAGTATTTTCAGTGGTTTATATGTGGTCCTGTAGAGCTTCCCCTCTCTGAGTGTATCTCAATATAAGTCTCACACAAATGATTGTAGCATTTATCCAGTAATATTTTATCTTTAGTCAACATGTTAACCCCTTCAAAGGTTTTCTCTTCCTAATTCTTGAAAATATTTTGATTTTATCTTTTCCTTGCTTAGTCCACCTTCTTGTTTGACAGAGCACTGGTTAAGACATAGTCTTGCTTTTTATCACCTGTATAATAATACTGGGTATGTTTTAGATGTTCTTCTGTACTATTTTTCAAAAGCAGGGATTGTCGCTTCCTCTGGTTGTGTGTGGCATGTGGTCATGGCTATATATATATTGCCTTAAATGTAGCATTGTTGATTTCTGGGGCTATGGTTTTGGTTATACAAGCATTTCTTAGGGTCTTACTAAGACACAGAGTACTGGTTATGGATTTGCAAACCGTTTTATCCCTATAATGCCTTCATAAACCTTCCTATTAATAAAAACTCTTACTGTAGAGGGGAAAGGAGGAAATGCAGCTGCTGGCGTCCTGAAGTAGCCAGTGTAATTAGGGTAAGGGTGTCAGCAGCACAGCGCATGCAGAGGTGATCCAAGCTGCAGTGATTTTGTGGGCTGAACATTTAAATAAGATCTCCTGCTTTCACTCTGCTTTGACACTTGACATTGAATCAGCTTTGCTTTCTATGTGCTCTTATCTTCAGCTGCACTGTGCATCAGAGCTGGGTTGGATGTATGGCACTGCTGCCACCTGTTTCATGTCACTCTATTTGTTCTTCAGCAACTCCTCAGTACAGTGTAAGAGAGCTCTTGATTCTGTTTAAGAAATAATTTGGGCTCTTTTGCTAGTAATCAGTGACATATTTCAATTGTAAATACAGTAGAAATTGATAGAATTGTTTCTCTTCTTAAGGAGGAAATGGAAATCCATTAACATAATCATAAGGCTATTTAATGTCTGCATCTACAGTGTCATCACTGGACATGGTGGGAAGTGCTATTCTATTCTACTCACATTCAGTGCTTATTCTTTCTCAGCCTTCCCAACACAAATGTACAGGTTTTGCAACAGCCAGGAAGAACCCAGTATATGCCAGCTGAAGTCAGCTGGATAGCAAAGTAGTGGTTGAGGTGTACAGAACTGAATAGTGGTGTAAGATTATGCCAATAAGCAATTCATTGTATTGTAAAACATTTTGAGGTGGTATGCAGAGGACCCAATTTTTGTATTTTTGTTGTATTAGATATTTTTTCTTGGATCATTAGTTGACAGTTATGATACTGCAACATGAATTTGAAGAAGAAAAGGTAAACTACTGAAAACTTCAGAATATTTATCTTCTGAATAAAAGTAAAGCTTTATGTTATAGTGCATTATCCATACAGAATTGATCTCTAGCTGATATTATTAATTTTTTTTTCTCTTTTAAAATATGGGAAGATAGCAGGTCTCCTTGTATGGTTGCATCATAGAGTCATCCCAGAGTGGTTTGGTTTGGACTCAGCTTTAAAGATGGTCTAGTTCCGTGGTCAGGGGTGCACCCCATTAGAACAGATTCCCTGGTGCCCCGTCCAGCCTGGCCTGATCAATTCCAGGGATGGGGCATCCACAGCTTCTCTGAAGAACTTGTTTCATTGTCCCACTACCGTCTGAGTGAAGAATTTCTTCCTAATATCTAATCTAAATCTCCCTTCTTTTAGTTTAAAACTATTCACCCTTGTCCTATCACATACGCTGCGTCGCACACTGTACAACACAGAAGTAAATGTAAAAGTAGATCTCTCACTGTAGTTTGCTAAGTGCAAAGAATGTATATGAACAATCCCAATATTCATGTTTCTTATAGAGTTTATGTCAAGGATTCAATTATTCCTGTTATTTCCAATAGAATAATGTATGAAGAAGTATTTAGTCTTAAAAAAGTAATGAATTATATTACTACTTAATTTAATGTGACATAGATTACAGTAGGCCAATAAATCATATGCATCCTTAGATGGGCTTTGAAACATTTTATGGCCAAGATCAGGATGTAAATTGAAAAACTGACATACCATTTTAGAATAATGATACGGCTACAGCAGGGAGAGAGATGGCCAAGGATAAAGAGGCAGACTCATTTTCAGAGGTAATTGCACCTGTGCTTCTCTCATAGTTTTTGACATTGCAAGAGTTGAGGCCTTAGAAAGTGACTTCAGTTTATTGCCTGTGTTCTTTCTGGGACAGGGAAAGTGCAAGCCTGGAGTCACATGTCTTATGAATTAACTTTTATTATGAAAAATATTTTTATTAATAAATTATGGATTTGTAAGATTTCCAAGAAGCTGCAGGCAGTAAACAAAAAAACACTTCAGGTCAAATTACTCAATTCTCTTTTGCCAATTGTTTTTGTGCCCTTGACTGACCAAGGGGTTTCCTTCTCACACAGTTGTTTATTTTCTTTCTCTCTCCTCTACCCCTTTTGAGGTTCAAGTTCTTATATGACATTACAGGTTATCTTTAGATTTAGGTATTTTGGCCAAAAATCAAATTTTTTGCTTTAGGAAACTTGCAGCTTGCATTTTTTTATTTTTGAAGGAGAGCCTTTGATTCTGTAGCTGTGAATAAGTGGAATGGGTATTAAATAAGAACATTTATTCATGTCTTTTAGATATATTTTTTTTTTTAGTCCTAAGAAAATTTAAATCATTGAGTATGTCACCAAACATGATGTATGAGATGACTGTGGAGCTATGAGCCATTTTAAAAGTACCAATATTGTAAGAGATAGTAATGATAATCATTATGTTTAACAAGATGTCCATGTAAAGGTAATGTGTGTACAATTTTATTTGCCTTGGAGAACAGTTTAAATGCAGATGAGCAACACAGCCTACTCACATTTAAAATATGTAAGTGGAGTAGCACTATATTCAGACTTGGGAGAAGATATCAATATGGCATGACTGTTAGTGTCTAATTCAGCAGGCTAAATTACCTCACTAATCTCCCTAGAATCTCTTCAAAGTGTATGAGAGAACATGGCTTCTCCAGAGAGCAATTCTTCAGCGAAAGCCTAATTTAAGGTGCTGAATTGTCCTCTGGAGGAGTCTATTGCTCTCCTTTGAATAAGCCAGGAACTTGGTTAATAATTAAAACTTACTTACCATTATGGTAAGGTAGGTATCAGAACAGGCAATCAGAATGTGTATGCGAAGTTGACCTAGTTATGCCGGTTTGGGAAAGTCTTTTTAGGTGAAAGTAATTTTAGGTGAAATGGCTCACTTTGGTCTCTTTTTTCCTATGACTCCAGACTTTATGTTGAGGAGCAGGAAAATAAATGCTTACAATTATTTTTAGCGAAATATAAGTTATGAAAACAGGCCTCACATCGTGAAATCATGAGAGAATTTCACATAGGTGTTAGATTAAATGCATGGAGGAAGATCAGTAGCAGATTGAAAGGGGCTGTTTAAAAGAACTCATCAATCTACAAACTCCTGGGTGTTACCAAGGTGAATCTTGCAAAGCCTGAGAGGCATGCTGTCCCCTCCCTGAGCAGCCTTTCAAAGGCACTCTCTGCAAGAGATGCAGAGGCAGCAGCACAGCCATAAATATTACCTTCCTGAAGGAAAGTGTCTTTCCTGAGACCCCATAAATAGCAGCTGCCAAGCTGTGGCTAGCCAGCTTGGCTGGGGACTTCCACAGCTGTTGCCTTGTAGCTAGCAGAAGCTGTAGTGTTGGTGGGGGGATTCTGTTGATTTGCCTTGAAATTGCATCATGGTTGCATTAATTGAAATTAAATGTTTTCATAAAGTCTTTAAGTTGATGTAATAATTGTAGGTCTTTTTCTGCTTGGTAGGTGTTTGTTTGCTGAACGTATGTAATTTCCTATACATACAACGTACGAATACAAGCCAATGAGCTCATCAGAGAAACCTCTGAGGTGAGCTCAGTTTTTAGGCTATGAAAAGCTTTTAAGCAGTACTGAGCTTCCAAAATCCAGAACAGCTATCTTGAGATTGAGCCAGTTTATGGCCTTGTAGGACCTCCTGAATTGAATTTGATTGAATTTGAGCTAGCTCAACCTTCTGCTTAGACTGTTTCCCAAATTGGAGTAGTTGCGCTAGAACTGTGAAGAGATTTATTATCCCATCAGTTCTTCCATTCCATGAATTCTGGCCTAATTGTGTCCACCAGACTCAAAACAATTAAAAAAAAAAAAGAAGGAAAAAGTAAATGGAATAATAGTGCAATACTAGAGAAGTCTACCTTTTTTATTTTGTGATTTGTTTGGAGGTTTTTTTCAGTGAGTGAGAAAGGGGATAGCTTTATGAAAATCTCGAAAATATCACCTAGATTTTCCTGACTGTTGTGGGTATCACTGTACTGCAGTCAGAATGTACGAAGACCAGATTAGTTAGGCTTACCTCTTCTGCCTTGAATTGAGCTGACCTGAATCATTGCTGATGTCATGACTTGACAGTTTTCTACATGAGTTATACTGTCTTTATTAGACCTTGCATATCAATTTCTACGTATTCACTGCTATTGCTCTTCATATTCCTATGATACCACTCATGTATCAGTGAAGCAATTAGATAAAACCTCCACTGATGAATTACTGGTATGTTGATTTGATCTAGAGATTTCTAACAGATGTTTAATGTGTTAATAGCATGTCCTGTTCACTCTCTGGAAAATTAGAAGCTTCTTGAATAGTATTTGTTTAGGTTTATGTAACTCAACAAAGCAGAGATACTGAAGCTTGCTGAGCTACTTTCAGACAGCACAAGATAATTGCATACAGCTGCAAGTTAGCAGCTAACACAGAACTCCACCTGGGTATATATCTCTCTGCTTGTAGATAATTAAATAAAGCGAAAAAAGATTAAATCAAATATCCTTCTTTTATATCTCTAGGTTAATGTAAGTTCTTAATGTCCTGTTAAGTAAATGCACTTAAAATTCAAGTATTGGGAGCAATGAAACAAAAAATTGTCTAATAATGATACAATTAGTGCCATCCTACATTGTTTCACGAGAAGAAACTCTTCTTGATGCAGATGAATCATTTTGTCTTTATTATTTTGGCATGTCTTGCCTGAAACAGCATGTTTTGTTTTGTAATGCAGGAAGTTGTATTTTCCGAATAAATCAAATGCCACAACTTTCCTGTTGTCTGACTTAAAATTTGAGTTCATGAGCTCCAGTTCCTTATCATAATGCTTTAATTTACAGTTCTAACTTGACCAATGCCAGTAAAATGTTCTAGTATATTATCTGGCAATAAGTAAAACCTGTCAAAAAATCGTTAAAAAGAACAGTGCTTAACAAAAGACATATGCCTCATAAATAATATGTCATGACAACTGGCAGCCCTAGTAACATATTTGAAGGAAATGCTGAAAAAAGTAACCAACCATAAGGAGCTAATGGGTTATTTTTGCTAGAAAACTGTGATAGATTCTTCCTGTCATAATATTATTGCATTTGTGATAAAGCAAAGGGGTTTGTACTGTGATTTTTCTAGCATACTGTAGAGATTTCAATTAGCAAATACCATATCACATTTACTTTTACAAGGAGCAAGTCTGTCATCCTATCACTAATCCCTTCCTATATCAGTATTCCAATAGTATTAGTCCTCTGTTTTAACCTCCGATCTGGCTCATTTTCCAAAAGTATATGGTGCACTTTTGCAAACGGCACATTTAACCACTTGTGAATCATTAGTTCAAATCATAAACCACAACAGTTTTGAAGAAAGAGGTTCTGATAGTTTGAAAATGACAGGTTAATGAATTTGAGAGTAATCTGTGTGTTTCACTTGACCTAACTAAACTTTCAAATCTCTTGATTCTAGTATGAGAGTTTGGGGGGTTTTTGTGGGGTTTTTTTGTTTGTTTGTTTGTTTTTTAATGAGTATGCTGGAAATATTTGTAGTAAATGGGCATATTTGCTTTGATGCAGCGTATGATGATGAAGTGTAAAATTGCAATAATAGCGTGGAAGAGCCACACCACCACCATCCCCCTGGACAAAACCAGCCAAAACCCCTACGATGCTGTCTCCCCAAAGCAAGATATAAAGGTATCCTGAAACAAAAGTAAGCTTTTAGGGAGATTTCACAGCAAGAGTTAATTGGCCCCTGGAATGAAGCCTGATTTGATGTCACAGAAAGCTTTGAATATGAAGGCCAAATAGTTTTTATACAGAAGATGGTGAAGACATAATATAGGGGATAGGGTATAATGCAGTAGAAAATGGTAATAAAGTAGTAATAAAATAGAATGGCTAAGGGAGGCAATTTTGAAACTGTCATCTTGAAAGAATTTTTGTGCTTTACTCTTAATTTTTTGTCAGCTTTTCATTTAGCTGATAAATTTAAATGCAAGTCTTCCACATGTTCTCGGATGCAAAGAAAGTGGAAAGAAAGCTGTAACATAAATACAGAAGAGTTCCCGAGTACTTAATGGGCTGGTTTATTAAAAGTTCAGTACTTGTCCAATTTTATCTGCATTTACTCTGTGGGTGGCAGAACAGCTATTATTAAGTATTGTCTTCCAGCATTAGCATTAAAAAAAAATCATGACATTTAAGTTAAATCTGAGTCTTCTCTAATCTTAATACATTCATAGTTTTCCTTTGTTTCATTTGTGGTTTTGCTGTACAAAGGATTCAGTGCTCCTGTTACTGCTGGTGAATTGAAAGTGTGTTATTATCACATCAGCCTTACAGAAGCTGGCATTTGAAATTATGGTAGGAGTGCAACATCATAGCCCTCCTGATGTGTGAGGTGCAGAAGTTGTGCTCTTTGCTAATTATGTGCCTTTTCTTCTGTGAACAGAGATACTAAATAAGAGCAGAAATGATAAATGGCATGGGCTACCTGTATCATGCTTTGAGGTGAGCAGTGGGTCACAATTCAAACAGCAAAAAGGATCTCTTCTTAAGTAAGAAATTGTCCTTTAATGATAAGGAACATTATTTCTGTTATTTCAGAGGAGAGGCAAAATGACCCACTAGCTTCAAAGGCTGTTCTGGATGCTTGTCAAATGTATCTTTGTCAGAAGTGCTGTCTGATGGTTTTGGTGAATAGCATGATATTTTGATGTTTGATATGGTCTCAGTGCTTCTGTGTATTTACCTAGGAGGAGAGGATATAGTGAGGAGAAATGTATATGGAGAGAAAAGAGTAGTTTGGGTCATGTAAATAACACAAAAAGGATCATCTCAGCACTCAGAGAGTGTGGTGTTCTGTGTCATTTGGGAAAAAAACTCCAAGTAGATGGAAATTTGGAAAGTTTCATTACATTTCTCCATTGATGAGAAAATATAAAATATGTGTAAGTTTTTGAATCCCCACTGATGAGAAAATGTATAATAAATGAAAAAATATTTCCAGTAAAGCATCACCAAGTGTTACCTTGTGGCATTAGTAGATCTAAGGATGGATCTCTCACTGTTTAGGATTTTCTGCTGCTACAGTCAGGATATGGACATTTGTCCTACTCAAAACATGATTGTCAATCCATCAGATGGAAATGTTCGCTGTCTCTTTTGGGGTGGGACTGAGATTAATTATCTTCATTTTGACTTGTGCTAGGCCTGCATGTGTCTAATTTCACATCCTGGGAATGCTTTTTTGGCACTTTCCACTAATATGAATGCAGGAAGCCTTGCACAGTTCTCTGTGCCAGTATTGGAAATTTAAATTAAAATATGCTCTCAGCAAGCAGTGTTGTACAGGCCAATATGTGAAATAATATCTGTTTACAATTAGGGCAGCATGAATGGTAGCTAAAGAAACCAGCTGTAGAAAACAAAAGAAAATACAAGCACTTATTAAAAAAATACAAAAATCATATTTTGAAGCCTCAAAGCACACAGTGGAACCAAAGAAAGAGATTTATGATGTATCGGTTCTAATTCTAATTTGCAGTCTGTTATTGTGATATAATCTGTGGTTCTCTTCGGGGAACAGCAAACAGCATCTGGTAGCTCTTTGGATTCCCTCCAAACTGCTTTGAAATAGATGCGAATACAGTAAAGTGGTGTGAAGGATAGGTATTCTGTTCTTTCTATTCTGGTGAAGTTTATTGTTACGAATGCTGAATTTAAAACTTAAGTAAGCTTCTTATTACAGGTGCTGTAATACTGGTTTGCAGCGTGAATCAGCCATCCTTGAAGATTTCCATAAATTGGATAGCATGGAAGTGTGGGGGCTGACTGAGCTTACAAGTCAGTCTTGAGCGCTGTGCTGGAGTGACTGAATGCTTTGAGGCTGTGGCTGCTTTGGGTTCTCTGTCTCTTTGATGTGCCATGTCATGCCACAGCATCACAGCCAGGGAGGGCTGTCTGGTCTGGGGGTGAGGCACCATAAGTGGGAATGCCCACGGCAGCTGGCTGACTGCTGCAGCCACAGCAGCCTTGAGAGCCGATAGCTCCAGCTCTGCTGAAGGAAACCACAGTAACCTTTTGCAGATCGATGGGAGCTGACTGTGTCAATCATTTACGCTAATGTGAATGACTTTGCTGCTGAGAATAGCTGACAGCTCTTTGGCTGTGTTTGCAGAATGCTGAATTTGTATTCAGCTGATGAAGGCCATGCTTTAGTTTTGGCCTTTGTGGGTGGCCATCGGTGGCAAAGCTTACATCACCAAATGGAGTTGGTAGCGCAGTAGATGTTGCTGAGCACCCAGTGCCTAGTTTACTGTGCTCTAGAGAGTGAAGTAGCTCCAGACTGGTCCCATGGAGTAGCTGTGAGCCAGTAGAAGACCTGGAAAAACTCTGTTCTCTAAGTTAGTTCTAGGCAGTTAGTTCCTATTTCTCCCCAAAATCTATACAGATGTAGCCTAGAAGGCCAAGCAGAGGAATACTGCTTTGTAGATATAGACATATACCACATATTCCTTCCTTGCTTTTCTTGGTGTTTTAATAAAATATCAGCGCTTCCTTTGGACAATTATATTACAATTTAATTAACCTAAGTGTTATGAAATGCCTTTTAGTGTCCTGTCCAATTTCTTTAAATTGTGTCATTCTTTTAATTATTTCTTACAGTAATTTCATAAAAGTTCTTTGCTTTCCATAAGATTACAGATAAAAGAATTTATCTTCTGCACTATGTGATTATTTTCCGTTTATAGTTATTTGCTTTAAAAATATTAATAATAAATAAATGGCAAACAGGTTTATAAGAAATGTAATTACATACCAAGTAAAGGCTTTTTTTGTTTGTTTGTTTTATAATTTAATAATATTTGCCTCACACAGTGATCCTAATTGCCATTTATTTGTCAGTGTGCTGATCTCCAAAAATGCTGGTACCTGTTCAGTGACCTGATGTGAGTGCCCAGTATTAGGAATAAGGTTCTTACACTGAAATCCCTACACCTTGTGATTTGTTTTTACATTCATAAGTTCCATATTGCATGCTTAAAACCTATGTACCATATAATGCGAAGCAAAGATTTACATAAAATCCATCATAAGAAGGATGTACAGGACTTTTCAAGCCTTTTAGTGATATCTGTTCTCCAAAAGTCACAGTCACATGAATCATGAACATGAATAGAGGAGCAGTTAAGCTGTTTACTGCCATGTCTTGTGAAAATGCTTACAGCAGTGAGAATGTTACATAAATTCTCATAGTGAAGAAATGCAAAGAACTGGTTATTAAATTATATTAAATGTTACAGAAGTGAAATAGCAAAAATCATCAAGGAAGAGCTTATTAATGCTTTCAACAGTCAACTGATTATTTTTTGGCTAAGAACTTGAAGTTGCAAGCATGACATGCAAACAAAAGATTTCCTGAAGTTAGTCTTGTAATAAGAGAAATAGTAGAATAATATACTAGTAGCAACCTCCCAGTATCTGGAGGAAGCCAGAGAGAGACTCTTCATCAGGAGCTGTAGTGGTAGGACAAGGAGTAATGGGTACAAATTGAAAGAGGGGAAATTTAGGTTAGATATTAGGGGAAAATTATTTACTTTGACCGTGAGTAAGGCACTAAAACAGGTTTCAGTGTTCAAGGGCAGGTTGGATAAGGCTTTGAGCAGCCTGGTCTAGTGGGAGGTATCCCTGCCCATGGCTGGGGGCTTGAGACTGCATGATCTTTAAGGTACATTCGAATCCCTTGATATTCTATGATTCTGTGATTCTTTGAGAATTAAAAGCAACATTTTGATTCAGTTAAGCTGAAGGAACTGAGATAATTTAGGCAGATTAGTTGGTGACATTATTATTAAACTCTTCAAATTCATTATTACAAGTATTGTTTGTCTGCAAATCTTAAAGCGTTTAAGAGACAAATTTGCAAGAGGGATGCTGGTGCCTAAATGTCCCTGCAGGCATCTAAATCAAGCATTTAAATGTCAATGTATTCATACCTCACCTGTCAAGTACTGAGAAAAAAACTCCTTTGGATTTTTAGTTTCAAATTCTGTATCTGTATAAGCTGATAATTTGCTGTTCCTCTGCATTTTCATGGCTTACAAAATGTGACCAGTGAGTTGAACTGCAAGGAACCTTTGCACCAATGGCTTTATTTGTGAAAACAGTGGATATTTGTGAAAACATGGATGCTTACGACTCATTTTCCATGGTGATATGCAGATGATGTCCTAAAATGCACTGATGAGCTTCCAGAAAAGATGGTGCAAAATGGTTTTGCTTAGAATAGTTTGCTGAAATATTTAAGAGACTGGAGTCACACTTCTTCTCTTTTTCCACGGGTTTTACATTCAGGTTTTCATGTTAAACAATTGACTAGTCCTTACAGAGGTTTTCATGATGGAGCTGTTCTATTTAGAATTAAGTACTTAAATGTCTTTTAAGCCAGAGAGAAGAACTCTGTAACCTAGGGATTAAGGCAGCCCTTTGGGGCTGGAAAGCAGCCTTTCACATTCCACAACTATGAACATCTCAGTACTCTAAATTAAGCATTCATAATAGCAGGGTCTTGAACTCAGTCCTCCATCCACCCCAATGAATAACCTAATCATGGAGCCATGGCAATTCCTACGTGCTCACTGTGATCCACTGGGAATCTTGGGATTTCTTGTGGTGCAAGGGAGGTGTGCTATGGGAGCATGAGGATGCGTGCAGAGTCTGTTATCACGAGCTGGCTGTGTTAGTCTTCTGAAAGTGGAGATCAAGTGGGTATTGGAATAGACATCCTTTATTTGAAGGGGTTTTGAACCTGTACTTTCTGTTCTCTTGTTGTGCATTGTATTCAGTGAGTGACTGGGTAAAACAGCAACTCTGTCAAACGTGTTTTGGAAGAATCAATGCTGCTTATTTTTCAGAAGGAAGCTCAGGACCGTGTTTCAGCAAATTCCAGAGTTACAAATAAGGGGGATATCTGCTGCTTTCTGCCAGAGGTGAGCTGCCTGTGGAAGGGAGAGAGCTCAGCTTTCTTGACAGCCTTTTGTAGTGACTAGCTCTATGATGAGTATTCTGACTGTAGTAAACTACGTTTTTAGACACACACTTCATATATATATACATATGTGTGTATATATATATATACACGCACACATACATATACACGTTCATAACTTTGTAGCCTTCTCTAAAAAGAGAGGTGTAATAGTGCATTCTGCAATAGTTTTTTTTGTAGGAAAAATTATGTATTATTTCTGTATAAACTTCAAGTTTTGATATACTACGTTAAAAGAAAAGAAACCCCTTTATGTAATTTTCCCTATCATTAAAACCAGCAAGTTAGTTAAGTGAAATAATGATAATTGAACGTGATTTGTATGGCATGAGTGTGCGCTGCTTTGTTAAAATAATTGCAGTCCTTGTGCCAAACACTTTTAAAACTCTACACGATTTTTAATATTTTTGACTGAAGGTTCCTTTTGTCAGCTTTGACAATTAATATTGTAATAGAGCAATCTAGGGACTTCTGTGATTTAAGTCAAACAGTTTATACTCTAATACATTGTAGAATTTTGCACTCAATTACTGTGAGTAGAACTGATGAAATGTTAGGTTTGTTCAGTATTTCTCAATAGAATTTTTGATTTTAGATGGCTTGTGATACTACTGAGCATAAGGTATAATGGTTGGAATTCCTTATGTAAAATACCTGCATCAGGTTGAATATTTGGAGATTTTTCAGGCAAAATATTTATTTCAGAAGCCTCAAGTAGAGAAAAAAAAGGTTTTTGTGCATTTATACGTATTATTTTAATTTAAATAGTCTTACTGTCCTACTTTGAAGCAGGAAGGTGAAATTACTCAGAGATAGGGATTTTAGCAAATCCATCCTTATTGTCTACTTCATAAGCCCAAAGTTGGACAAGTTTTAAAACTTTCAGTTTAACCAGTTTTTTGCATTCCCAATGAAAATGTTTCAGCTCTTCCTTGATGACTAGATCTGCTTGGCACTTTGCATTATTAACCTTGGCCAGTCTATGGAATATCAGAGCAGAATCCTGTTTAGGTGGGAGACATATGTTGTCTGTGGAGGCAAGCTTAAAGTTGAATATGTGGCACACAAAGTCTGTGTCATAAGTGACCTGGGAAAAGGAAGGGAGAAAATGGGGTACAAAATCTTATAAGGTTAGGAGATGAATATGGGGGAAAGAATCTAGGACTGGGTTTACGAAGGAAGGACAACAGAACAAAGAGAAGGAAAGAGTGGGAAGAGAATCTGTACAGTTTGATCTGGTGGTCGTTACTGGGCTATGTGAGGCATTTTGGAAACAGGACAGTGGAATTAGGATTTAGTATAGAAATGAGGCAAATTACTTCACGGAGTCTTGATTTCACCTACTTTGCTGGAGATCACGTTTAGAAGGTGTTGTGAGTTAATTCCTTTTTCTCCCTTACAAGACCTGATCCAAAAAACAGTCATTAGGCACTGAAGATCAGTTGCATTCCAGACAATATGTAAAACCACGTTTTAAGTTCAAGAATAATGTTGCCTCATAGGTAGGGCAACAGTAGACATGGAAAGACAAAGAAGGGGAATTACTTTAACCTGATGAAATTTATCATCAGTCTTGACATTGTCTCTGGAGCAGTTAGGGCCCATTAATATTAGGTATATATTCAAATGTGTGGATGACACCTTATTGACTGATGGCTTACTTGATTGCAGATGAGGCTGTAAATGTATTTGTATGGCAGTGGGAATGGCTACAAGATGTAATTATTTCATCATGAAGTTTAATTTCATAGAGGTAAAATGTCTATTTTCTTATTTGATTTTGGAGTAGAGATATACACTTGAAATTGATTATTTGGAATGTTAATGCTATGGGAATCTCAAAGTAGTTTTAAATGGGAAAATAACATCTGTCACTGTCTGTGATTTCCCAGAGGAGGCAACCATCTCTTTTCCTTGCCTAATTTCAGCAATAAATTCTAGCAAAATTGTGTCCATCAATAATAATTATTTATTGTCATTAAATTTAGTGAAGGCTTTGACAACCAATTTCACATCTTATCTACATATTTGAATTTAGGGACTATGGTTCCATAAGATTTCCTTGAAATACAGGATTCAGAGGGTGAGTTCATCTTTCTTCTTCACTTGGGAATGCTCATTCCCATGACTTTTACCTGAAGAGGGTAAACAATACCTTGATAAAACCCATCCTGCTGTCACATGGAAGCAAAACTGCACATTCCCTTGCCGTGAAGAGTGGGAATTGAGCCACTTCTCTTCTCATCACCTCCTCCTCCAAGCTCAAGAGGTGAATTTGTTTTTATTTTTTGTGTGTCTGAAGCCATTCACATTCAAGTTTGTACAAACCTGGTACATACAGCACAAAAAGAAAGATAGTAAATATATTTTCCTTAAAATCTAGTTGTTAATGAGGAGGCTTTAACCATAATTGATAATTAGCCCTATTGACTCATTACAATACCCTAAATACTGTTTCTTACCAAGACATCACACATCACTTTTGAATGTTTAGTGTATAGTCTTGTTTCTTAGTTGGGAAAAGGGGTTTTTTTTAATAGAAGAGATAAGAATGGTTTCTTTTCATTGTTTCTGTCAATTCGTTGTAAGTCTTTGGAAGATATTAATTTTGCATGTGTAGAAAATTAAACCAAATTTGGTGCCTTTTGCACCAAACATAAGTTCTACTGTAAATATAGATTATGCTAAACTGCTAATTTTCAATTACTTCATCATTAGGAATTGTAATACTGGTTTGGTTTACAGTTTACAGGTTTAGATGGAATCTCCATATTTGCATTATGTTTGGGTCGTGAAAACTAGAAACATTTTATAAATGAGCTTTTGTAAATGAGATAGAATTTTTTTTTTTAATGTGAAGGAAGCATTTTGCAATGGACACAATTAATTTGTTAACAAGTCGTACGGGTTTTTTTAAGAGATAAAATTAAAGAGATTTTTACAGCACAGATCAATAAAGGTGGGACAGTATATCAGTAGGCATTAACTCAGGTCCTGGAAGACATTTACAAAAAAATTGTATTAAGAATGAGAAAAACTTAGTTTTTGAAAAAAACTGCATGGATTACAGGTTTCCCGGAGACACTGTGAAATACTCACCTTTGGAGATGCTGAAAAGCTCTTTGGACACCATCCTGGGCACCCTGCTCTCAGTGGCCCTTCTTGAGCAGGGGCTTGGGCCAGATGACCTCCAGAGGTCCTTCCAACGTTAGCCCTTTTTTGAATCTGTGGTAACCCTGTGGAAAGCTTGTATTGCTTGGAGGCTACATTTTTAACTGGATAAGGTCCTTGGAAGTGAAAACAACAGGTTCAAAAACCCACCACATTTTAGTTTGTTTCTTTTTAATGATCCTGCTTAACCAATATTGATGGCTTTTATTTCCTTTTGCAAGAGTTCAGAGCACAGGTGAATCTAATTCCACGTCAGGAATTACTCTCTCTACTCTGACTAATCTTGATTTTCTCAGTGTCCTGCAAGTAAAACAAATACAGTTGTAGCCGGATCTTGGAATTATTTAGAAAAAGATTTGTTTTACTTTACAATTTATTTATTTTGGGAAATTGTATAGCTCAAGAGAATGGTAATGGGATATATAGTCTATCACCATGAAATAACCAGCGTTAAAGGTCACTATGATTAGTGATCAGAGCTGTTTTGGCATTCCATTGGGTCACTGAATAGCTTTGTGAAATGAGATTGGTCTCAGTCCAGTTCACAGAGTTTCAATTTTGGATTTTCACCTCAGGAAACATCAGCCCTTGCTGACAGTTTCCAGAGAAAGATCAAGAACTTCTGCAGTTGGTCTGAGAGAAGAGTAGCATGTGTAACATAAATATGTTTTGATGCTGCCTGATCCTTTATCTATATAAAGGTGTTCTGGGCCACCAAATGTTCCTGGGGTTGCTTTGTTTTTAGAAATGTGTGTGTTACTAATTTTAAGCAAATATGTATAAATTTTAATAATGCCTTATCTTATTTTTTTCTATTATAACAAATCAATTCACTTTGAAACAATTTTGTTGCAACTATGTTGTTAGTGTTTAATTGCACATACAAAGTTGATATTCTGAGCTTTTCTGCTTTTCCTTCTGCTCTTTCAAAGATTTTTGGAGGTTTCCAATTTTTTTTTTTTTTTTTTTAAGAAATAGATCCTGTCAAAAACTTTGAGGTGGTAAACCCTTGAATTAGTAGAAATCAAAAAAAGGATGGAAACATTTCTTAAATACAGGGTGTGAATGAGCATGATTTTCCTTAGAATTCTGAGATTTGTTAAAAAAATCTTCTGTGTGTACTATGAGTCTGATTAAGTAATGCATACTATGAAGGCTGATGTGAGGCATAGCTGTGGCAGCTTACTGGATCAAATCTCTATGACTTCTCCCATACCATATAATAATTAATCAACAGAGAAGGTATAAATTTAGTTTTTACTTGCCAGGGTCTTAAGTACAAGCTTGTACTGCTTTCCTGCTGCCAACCATTCTAGAAAATAAAATGGTGACCTTTTTTGAACATTCATAGCAGTGAAAGACTATAATTTACAAGTTATGCATAGATAGTTTTTATTTTGGATTGGACCATGAGCATATGCAAAATGGCTGTTTTTAAACTAAATGCTCACAAAAAATTAAACTCATTTTGCATGTAGTTTGTTCCTTTTGGGTAAGAAATTAAAAACCTAGGGGTTTTCATTTGCCACTCAGAGCATGGACTACCCTCCATTTGCCGTTTTCTTTCAACTTTCTTCATCTGGAATTATTTCTAGTGGCTGCCCCTGTCTCAGACTACTGGAACCAAGCTCTAACCTATCTCCCCTTCTTATTCTCTAGTACTCTTTAACCTTTCTAAGTCATCCTGTAACTCTGCTACCAAGTTAAGCAGGTCATCACTTGGTTGCTAACACAACTGCTCTCTCTGCTACAATCCAGTGAAAGAAATTGGCATTCCCTGCAGCCTGATACTAGGATGGCCATATGTGGTTTTGGGAGCTCTGGCTGGGGTAGTGCATCCTTTTTGGAGAGCAGGGATGACTTGGCTTCCCACTGAGTGGATACCATACCAGAGCTCCTCCCCAGAGGGCAATGATGCCAGTTGAGCTCTGGAGTGGGTAGGTTATCCATATTCTGCATTAGCTCACGCTCCATGGGGGTGATTTATCTCCAGGTGAGTGTAGGCAATGTCCATGCTGCTGGATCAGAGCTGCCTCTGAGTCACAGCTTCCCCACTGCCAGCTCAAGAGTAGGGTGTTGGGCCCATCTCTCTGTTCTGCTGTCGAGGTCTTGCTGGCTAGGAAAGATCTCCTCCCTCCCTTGATGTGATCCTCAGCTCCAGAGTATTTTTGTCTGTACAGGTTGCCTCAGATTCTTCACTAAGGATGATTTATGTTTATGCAGTAAATACAACCACCATGATATGTTTAATGTTTTGGGCATAGAAGGAAGGAATCACACTTAACTTCCAAAGCATGTAAGTCTTTATACAAAGAGCTCAAGTGAATTACAAAAGTTTGAGTCTATAACAACGTAGCAAGAAACATTAATCCACTTCTCTGTCTAGTTGTCTGTCTGCTGACTGCTGTTATCCAGCTATATGATTATCCAGATTCTGAATATAGTGTGTAGGAGTGAAATAAGGATTATTTAAGGCAAACTACACAGAAATTACTATTTTTGTGAGTTGGGTTTCAGCTCATATTGTATGATATTTGTGATTCAATCATTGTAGATCTGAAAAAAAGATGGCACTCTTTATTTTCATCAAGAGTTTGTTCATTTCTGTGGAAAGAAAAGACTTTTCTTTTAAATTATCAATGTGTGACAATGTTGCAATTGTTGAGCTTTGAAAAGAGAAAGCCAATGCCATAAGGAATGAAGAGTTAAAAGGTCCCTATGAAAAACTTGTTCAGTGTCTTCTTTGCCTAACTAGGGTAGAGAAATCTCTAGGAATTGCTAGCTGGATATATCTTCCTCAGGTAAGCTTCATTTATGTTGCAGTATGCAGCAAAATAATGCCCATAAAAGGGTCATTGAAATGAAATCCATTCCAGATATCTTTAATTATTTTATTATTACTCTACTATTGAATTTGAAGAAAATACTAACTGAAAAGTGGCAGTAATACTTCATCCACCTTCAGGTTATTCTGAGTGTCTGTCTACCCACAGTTTTCTATTAAGTAAAAAAGCAAAAAACCTGTGAAAGTAATTTTGGTGGCGTTTCTTTGCTATATAATTTAAAATAAATTCTCTGTATCAGTGATCACTAAGAGTACATAATTAAGATGAAGCAGTTATTATACTTTTAGCCATAAACCCCACACTTACATAAGCCCACACATACAGACAGTCCTTTCCTAATCAATGTCAGAAGCAGGGGAGGATGAAAAGCAAGGCAGGTTTTTATGGTAGTGGAAATAAGATGACTAATAGCAAGATTACTATTGAGAGATGCAGATTGTGCTATGGGGAATCAGGCTGTGGCAGGCAGAGAAGCAGCTCTGAGATAAAATTCCTTTTTATATTACTCTTATGTATACACAATCACAGTGCAGCTGTGTTACAGATTTTTTTATGCATAGCCTCCAAGCTGTAAATATGAAAATAGTGTCAAGTGAAAAGTAAGTCTGCTGGATAAAATCACCTATAAAGAAGCATTCATCCAAAATCCATCATCACCTTTTCTTTGATAAGATAATGTAGTTCATTAACTTAAAATGAACACTAGAAAAAAATTATTATGGGTATCAAAATTATGAGGACACTTCTGCTGTTAACATTTACCAGAGCATAGTTGCACACAGTTCACCTAACAAGTGCCTCACATTGCTTTTTTCTGCTTTCATCACAAGTATTTCTGATGTGCCTTTCCAGATAGCCTTTTGGTGGAGTCACATAGTGTAATAGACATTATGCACATTTCACAAGTAAATTACTTTGTCACTGGAGTCTGTGCTACTATTTGTCCAATACCTGTATTCTTATCTGAATCCACAGCTGTGAAATACTTGCATTCTTTAAAGTCTCCATGTTAATAAAGCAAAGCAGAGCACAGTCTCCATGTTAATAAAGCAAAGCTGACTTAGGAATTGAGTGTTCTACTGAGAAGCACTTGTTGCTGTTGTGAATTTTACTTTTTTAAAATTGAAATAAGAATCATGAATAGAAGCTGAAGCTCTGTTTTTTAGTTGCTTTGAACTGTCATTTACAGATGTGTTTCAACAACCTTGAAATCCAGTTTATCTCTCTATACTCAGTCTTCGCATTTGGTCACTTTTCACATTGTCTTCTGGCCTCATTGGTCTTGTTTTGCTCCTGGTGGTCCATTTTGGCTCCATTCTGCAAAGAAGCACACCATTTAAAAAGGAAAACGGGATATGTCCCTGTTGCTGCTCTGCTGCTGACATTTACCCAGTTCCCTGTCATCAGTTCCTGAGTAAATGGGTGTTCAGAGATAATGGCCATGCTGGTAGGAAACATATTACTCCTGTACAATGAAACTGTTGAGTGTAGAAAGCTCTTGATTCCTCTGTCGCAGATTCCCAGAGAATGGCTGCTGGCAGTCAGGCTTCTGATAAGAGATGGGTACTATAATTTGCAGAGACGGTTTTGATCATAAATAGCTCTCGGGATAAAATCAAATTTGTAACTTGAGAAAGGGTATCGTGAAAACTCCCATGAAGATTTTACTTTTTTGGATATAGGAAATTAAGTTTTAGAACTCAGTTAAATGGTTTCCTTTGGCAAAGTAATTTCTGTCATATTTTTGTGGGCTTCAATATTTTTTTTATTTTAGCCTTGCCATAGTGCCCGAAAGTCCCCTTCATGAAGCATATCTTTCTCTTGTAAAATAATGAAGGCTTCAAGGGCAGCTCTTGCATTCTGTTGTATCACCTTCACTACAAATGCTAAAACATTTGTAAGACTGATTGTTGTGTTCTGTTTTCTTCTTGTTGCCTATCATGATGAACTGTTCATACCAATTCTCAGTTGTTCATCAAGGCATTAATAACTAATTTTAGGTAATTTTGTTATTTTTGCAGAAAAAAATAATATACTTTATTGTTCATTTGACCTTACAAGTAGTGTTCTTGGAAGTTATAATCATCACTATTGTAGTAAGTAATTACAGTTCTAATTATAATCCAAAAGGTATATTTTGTTGTAAGAAGCTGATGTTGTAGTACGAGAAATTTTTAGAGTTGGGCCTTACTTTGAAAGGTTTAAAGAATCGCACTAGTAAATTACAGGACCTGTAATCCCTGTAAACAACAAGGTTTACAAATTAAGGAAATATTTGAAACTTGTGCCTCGCAGAAAACCTAGTGCAATATCCATGTTAAGTAGCTTTATGGTATCACTGTCGTAAGTTTTATTTTGCATATAATCCCTAAAAATTATTGTCCTTTATTTCTCAGTTTACTAGACTGATTCTTCTTGCTGCTAATGTTAGTAGGAATTACCTATTAGAGTTTAAACTCTTTAAGTGTTTATTCTTTAAACTCTTAAAGTGTTTTCTCCACTATCTTGGACAGGACTTAAAAGATACCTAGTGAAGAGACTATAATTAACTTCTAATATGAATATCAGGAATTCTTTCTCAATATAGAAATCTTGATGCATTTGTCAGTTCTAATTGTTTTCATTCTAACAAATGTAACTTTTCAGACTAGGCTGAATTTTAATATAAAGATTTTAAATAGAAATGTGAAAAACATCTTGATGATCATAAAATCACTTTGAGATAAACAAGTGGAATGTTTTAAATCAAAAGACTCCAAAGTGCTAAATGTAGAGCTTCCACAAGAATAATTTATTTTCATTACATAAAATCTCCATTTGATGGAATGGTGTGGGTCACTCAGAAATTTGACAGCTATGACTAGAAGTATTTTCTTGTGAGAGTATAGGAATGCTACCAGAGAAGGAAATAAGGCACCTGCAGAATTCTGATAAAGAAAGTGGTATATATTGATGATTTTAAGCCTGTGGAAAAAGCTTGTCTAATCTATCTCAACAGCCACTAAAGCAGCTGAACTCATTATTGAAAGCTTGACCTATGTGCTGTACAGCCTATTCAGTTCTCTATCTTTCAGGAATTTTTTTTTTTAAAGGATTATGGATGTACTCTATATCACATGCTTCAGTCTCAGCATCACTGAGTTTTTGGTACAGCGATTATGACCGAAAGACCTAAGTCAATAAAATTCAAGTGCAGTTTATCTCCTCCTATAATTCTTCAGACACTATAAAAAAAATATTACTGCCCTGACACTAATGACTCACTCACCATTTGTATTTGCTCCATCTACAGTTCTCGTTACAACTGCTAGAGCATATTATTTACAATAATGAACATGCAAAAAATAATATCAGTATTATGATGTATGAAGCTGTGAAGTTTTCAGTTTAAAATATACTAGAGGTTGTTTCAGGCAGGTCAAATTCTATCAGCCACACATCATCTTATTTATCTTCTTAAGTATAAGCCTGTGGGAATGTAGTCAACTACAGACAGGATTGTGACATCCAGGTCTTACCTGGGGGTCATATGAATTAAATTAAGACCTTTTAAATGACTATTTCAAGTCTAGAATCCCCTTGATTAAATATATTTTGATTTTATGTTTCAGATTGCAGTGTAAGCAATGTGATGCACAGCATCAGAATAGAGCTGAACAAAATTCATTTTTGAAGAATAAAATTTGACGCTTCTGACACTTTTGTGTTACAATTTTTTTTTTCTTTTTTTCCCCATTTCATGCAATTGGAATTTCTTTTGTGTTATTTTGGGCACTGAACGGAGGAATAAATGATAATCCATATCTGCATGCATAGTCATATATTTTCACACATTAGTTGGAATATTGCTAAGTTGGTTTTGGTTTGGTTTTTTATGTGTTTTTGTTTTGTTTTGTTTTGTTTTGAGGTTTTGTTGGTTTGGTTTTTTTTTTCTCCCTTTTATTTCCACTTTGATTTCTGGAGCATCTGCTACATTTGGACTCCTCTCTGGAACATGATCTGCTCACTACTCCTGCCACTGCATTACAGGAGTTAATAATGCCTGTGAGCCGCTGGGGAATTGCTCAAGGTGTCCCTTCACTTTCTGTCACACAATTAGCTGCTAGGTCCTGCTGTGGCTCAGAACCTGACCAATGTCAGTCCAGAGACCTGAGCATGTCCAGTGAATTGCATTCTGCTGCATGATTTTACCATGTTGGCAATAGAAGTTCTCTGTGTCCTGTTGACACTATATAAAATTAAAAAACTGACACAATGAAGGACTATGTTCCTTAGCCCGACTGTTTAGACAAAGGCACATACATAGAAATTCAACTATGGATGTGTATGAAAGCTGGTATAAATATTGAAAGCTGATGCAATTAATATATATTATACCAGAAAAGTAGATTTATGATTGCTTGTTATTCTAGAAATATCCATTCTTTGCATCAGCAATATCCACACTTTATTATCTTTCCACTCCAAGACTTTTTGCAAGGGCTTGTAATGACAGGAAGGTGTAATGACTTTACAGTGACAGAGGATATGTTTAGATAAGGTTTTAGGAGCAAATTCCTTCTTGTGAGGGTGGTGAGGCACTGGAACAGATTGCCCAGAGAAGTTGTGGTTGCCTCATCCCTGGAGGTGTTGGAGGCCAGACTGTGGGGACTTGGAACAGCCTGGTCTAGTGGAAGGTGTCCTTGCCCGTGGCAGGGGAGTTGGAATGAGATCGTGTTTAAATCCTTTCCAACCCTAAGCATCCTATGATCAGGATGGTCATACAAAGGTCATGTACTTGTCACAATGTATAGGACTTAAGTAACAGGAGAAAGCTGCCCTGCTTCAGTTTTAAGATGCAGTGGTTCATCATCTATTCTTGCAGAACTGTAATGTGCATTTTATAGTTCCATAAGCACTGAGCATGTGTAGATTTTCGTTAGTTTACAGTTAAATATTCATTCTACCAAGATGCAATATGATACTCTATAAAAAGTAATTCACCATAAACAAAGGTCAGACATAATTTGAAAATTATTATATATACACTATTCATATATATATATATATATATATATATCTTACATAGGTATATTATATATAGTGTGTATAATATATCCATGCAACAATCTGAAATGATTTGTTACATTAGGGTAATGTAGATCTGTTACATAGTTAATACATTTTTTTAAAGTAAAAAGATGTTTTAAGAAAAAAACAGTGGTCATGTCAAATAAAGCTTTTAACTGTCATGTTTTGGTGCACGTTTTCTGAATTCTGCTCTTTGTCTCACCAGATCCAGTGGAAGGGAGAGCACAAGTTTAGCTGTCCTGATACCTGCACAGGAACCCTGTGCTGCTGTAAGACGCTCAGAGATGTTCAAGACAATTTGGAGGAAAAGCAGGGGGAGAGGTTGAGATCTGATAATTATGATTGTCACAGCCCAAAGTGGTATTAGCAGCTAAGCTATTTACTTAGCTATGGAGCTAAGTAAACAAGAGCTATGGCTCCTGTTTAAAAGCTCCAAATCCACTCTATCCCTTACTCACCTTCTCGGCTCTTCTGAAAAGTAACTGTAAATAAATTCTTGTTGCTCTAATTTAATTCAAACAGAAAGAGAGGATTCTGAAATATGATGTGACATAGGGTTACCCAATTTTAATTAAAAGAAATATACTCTCATAGGTGAAACTTAACCTGACTTGAGGAAGGACAAAAGTGATAAAAATCAAAATTTGACCAGACCTCCGAGGCTATGTGAGGGAAGCAGCAATACTATATGGCACTTTGAAATTCATCATTCATAACAAGTCCATACATGTTAAGGCCTGGCCTGCAGCCATGTGATCACAGGGCTGTGGGTCTGAATTATTCCAAAATCCTCAGCCTAAGGAGAGAAGCAATAGCTGTTTCTGCTTGGAGTTTCTGGCTACTCTTGTAGCCTCAGGATTCTGGTCCAACATATTTCCTTTAAACAATCTGACCGGCATGTTTGAACTCTGAAATACATGGCTTGGGTCTCCCAGTATCTCTGCCCCACTGTCACTCATCCACACATTCCCTCAGCATTTGATAGCATTCAGGCACCAAGCTTAACCCATTCGTGGATAGAACAGATTGCAAACAATGTCAACACAGCAGAGAAACCTTATAGCAAGAGCCAATTTTAAAAGCACTTGGAGAAAGGTACTTAAAAATACCCTTACAGTTCAAGCTGAGTGTTTGGATTGGGCAGAGAGAACTCTTTGCCCATTATTTTTCAATATATGACATCAACACACGACATATGGTGTCAGTAGAAAACATCCTCTTATTTTAAAAGGAATCTGTTTCCATGAGTTCAGCTGGAAATTCAACTCTCTTTCCTTAGTCCCACTCATCCCATCTGTGCAAAGAAAGTGTACTGCTCTAGAGAACAGATGGAGTCAGTGGCTCTACTTTGTTGTGCTGTGGGCTCCACGCTCTGGATTAGTCACGTTCCCTGAGTAGGGTACTTTTCTGCAGTGTAAGATAGCAAGGACTGTTACCTGAGTTTATTAGATACTCAGCATATAAGAAAAAATAATGGAGTTCTGAGGGCTATTAATCAGGCTTCATTCTGGCCTATGAGAATTTCTCTTTCTGGATGCATTTGAAATTTCATAGAGTCTGACTAAATGCTATATACCTATGTTTGTGGTCATAATTTTCCTTAGTTTTGCTTTTTAATTATGCATCTGCTCTGGAAAAACAAAGTTGACAATTGTTCTAATAATAAAAAATCCATCCCTTGCAATTTGACTTTAAAAATATTTGCAGTCTCAGAAAGCACAGTATTCACCAAGCAGTAATTAGTTACAAGAGAGATTTGTGATCAAAAGAGTCCTTTTCAGCTTGTTGAACAAGGATGGAGTCAGAAGTCACAGGAACAAATGCATAAGGAAAGCATGTGGATGGTATCACAGATGTAACATTCGTCCCTTGGGTGCAGTTAAAGTTTTTGTGAGAGTTTTGCTATGAAACTTGATTGAAATTTGCTATTTAGAGGAGCCACAAAGGAAACATAAAAAAACTTTCAAGAGTATGTGTGTCATCAGTACCTGTGTTCCAGTTCTACTGTTGTCAAGAGAAGACTTAAGCTTTCTTACTCCAACTATGAAGTTGTTTTAAGATAAATTTCTACATCTTCTGAGTTTGGCTGAAGTATTATATTAAATTCAAAAAGTTAACAAAAATGTATTTTCTTTTGTAAAAAAAAATGCATTTACTTTCAGTGGAAAAGGATTGTGCTTTTTTGAGAGCAGATGGCTTTATTTTTCTGTAAAATAAAATAAGGAACATGGGCTTTGCAAAAAAATATCAGTGGCTCTGGGCATGTGAAAGTTTTAGATCATCATGAGAAGTGAGAACACATAGTGAGGTCTTCTGTCTGTCCTCTCTCCTCACTTCCTTAGACCAGAAGCCCTCAAAGGCACATCTTTTCTTGCACATACAGATCCTCTTTGGTAATGGTGGGTTAAGCAAGAAAAAAAACTTTAATAAATATAAATTTTTCTGGATTCTTATGACGCTCACTACTCAACATCACTTCAGAAATGCTCATTAGCAAAACCTTCTTTTTAGGGTCAAGTCCTTATGTTGAGATGACACTCACCACTGTTGACACTTGTGTAAGCCATCCGAGAAGGTGACAGGCATTCCAATAACCTGTCAACACCTTACCTGTGGCAGCTACTCATGGGTTATATATTCTTGAAACATAGGTCACAATTTTCCAGAGGCAAGTGTAATGTCAAATTAAGGTCACAACTTTGATACAGATGTGTACAGACATGTGTCTATTACACTAAACTGCGAAAAACAGTAAGATTGCAGAAAACAATAGGATGGTAATTTGAATCTGGTAGAGACCATGAAGATTTTATTCTGCGTGCTTACATTTTTAACTGTATAGTAGCTGTAATACTTTAGTATTTGTGATTGAATTGTCATATTTATAGTGCTGGTATTGGGTATGGCACATAAGAGGAAGGTATAGATAACGCCTTTGGCACTTTTCTTCAATTCTCTCTACTTTCAGTAAATAAACATTCTATGCTTATAAGCATCCTATCCTAAGCAGTCTATGTAGTTATGTGTAAGTGATAGACAATGTGGGCTCTATCCCTATGTCTGCAAAGACTGTTTTATAGATTTAATTCTTTTTACCATTTTAGGTAATATTGCTGTGTCTCTTATGTGTATTTATTGTACCAGAACTGAAATATGCCAACTGATGAGTCAAACCTTGTGAACTAACTGCAGTAATGAAAATTTGTTTGTATGCTGCTCAGTGCTCTGCAATACACCATAATAATACCTCTAGTCTCTTCAGCAGGCATTTTGAGGTTTTGATTTTGAGACTCAAAATGAAATTTAGGGGAGTTACAGGTAATGTATTTATAATTATTTTTATTAAGTCAGTCCACTGTATTTTGCAGATATTAAAGAGTTTTACATTTTTTCGGTTTTTTTAGGTTTTTTTCTAACATGTAAATTTTGGAACAGAGAATTTGGATGATGCAATTTGACAGCTGATATTTGACTGGTTTACATTAATACTTTGTCCAAGCACTGCTTTTATTGCAGGTTATACCTCAAATTATTGATACTTCCATGAATTGTGACCAACTGTTGCAGAGTGGCCAGCATCCTAACTGTGCAGCTCCTTGTTTCCAAAACAAGACATCTGGATAGAAAACACTGGATGTGAATTGATAATTAAGATATAATTGCTGCAGAAATGTATGTGGGCTAGCCGGTAAGGGACAAAAGAATGACAGGGATTGTTCTAAATGTTCTCTGTTATAAAAGGCACGTTCCTTTGCCCAAGCGCTTTTAAAAGTGTTGCTGCACTGCATGTATACTGCATTGTACGGCCTGTCACCTTTCATTATCTGCAATCCACTCTGTCAGACTATTACCTTTTTAAAAGCAACAAATTACATCATTTATCAGTGCTTTCATGTAGGACCTCTTTATTAATATCTCTGTTATCTGGACCTTTCTGATAGATGACAGGGTTTTTTCCAGTAGTGATTTTCAGACTTATATGTGGTACAAATTATTTTTCTTCATGATTTTCTCTTTCCTTATTGTTTTTGGGTTTTTTACCTTTTTTCCACCATTTATATGCCTGAGATGTGTTATGGCGAGCGTATTCTCTGATATCTGGTCTTTATTTTGCTTTTTAATACATAGTACTGCTTGAGTGTAGCCTTGTATTTTCCTCAAAGAAAGACTGCTGTACATGGCATTTCTTTTCAGGTACATTAAATTAACCGAGTACATTTTGGCCTGAGCAGTGTGGTGTTTCTCTTGTCAATGACTCATTGTGGGTCCAGAACTCAGCTGCCTGTGTGGTTTCACCAGAGGTGCTTTGAGGAAGCCTCTGGGTCATCATAAACTCAGAAGCCAAAGAAAAGTGACCTCCATCTGCTGTTGCCCTGCTTTAGCTCAGGCAAAGCTCAGCGCATTCCTGAGGTAGCGCTGAACGCGCCACTGGAGCAGATGGTCTGCTCTGAGCCCTGCTGGGTGTTGGGTTTATCCCGCAGAACCCCGTGTGGATGGATGGCTCCTGGGCCTCAAGAACAGCTTTCTGGAGAGAACTTGTGACCTTCCTTAGTTCCCAGTCACCAGGGTAGTCCTGTGGTGGTGGTTGGGTGGCCACAGCTGTTAAGTTTCTGGCTGATTTTACTTCACGTTATGAAACAATTCATTAATTCAGTCATTATTGTGCTACGTATTAATTACCGATATATAACAGCGCAGTTTGTGATTTATATTTCTGTGGATAATGTACCTCCAGCTTTCTGGTGAGTTATGGGTTTCTAAAGGTGCTCTCAGGCCTTTTGGACTTGGAAAAGTGAGTGATATTGTTGAGGTAGAAATGGTCAGGAGCAGCAAGTGCCCAGCTGTAGGGCCAGGCTGTTCTTTGGGGTCCTGGTGGCATAGCCAGGCCACCAGCACACAGGTGTGAGGGTCAGGATCAGAGGAGAGCCAGGCTGAGATGCAGCCTGGATGGCCGGGCAGGAACACAGGGATGAGCAGGCTGCCTGTGGGCTGGGGACTGGCCCCAGGCCCATGGATGTGCCTGGTTTGGCCGGAGTGGTCACTTGGGTCTGGGTCTTCCCCTAACAGGGGAAGATGTGGCAGTCTGACAAAATTATTCAGTATTAAAAGGATCTTACATAGTGCGGTTTCCTAATATATCAATTAATTCTAACAACTGTGAAGCATTTAAAGATGACTGTAATGTGATTATTTGCCACCATAGAAAGTAAGATACAGTGTTAGTGAAAAATATTTCAGTATTGCATTCATAACAATCACATTATGGTTGTCTGATTTCACAGTTTTTCAGATAATATAAATCCATGGAAAAAGATAAAAGCTATGTGTAAATAAAAATTCAGATTAAATTCTTCCAAAAGATTTTTTCTGCAGTGAGCTTTTCCTTTCTACATGTGCATTAGCTATGGGAACCTGGTGATCAATCAAAGGATGATCCATCCCATTCTTTAAAGAGTTGTAGAAAACATAATTGGATTAAAAACAAGTTACAGCCAGGTGCTGGAGAAATTGAATGAATCTTGATTTGAATGAATTGCTTTATATTAATTTCTTATTGAAGGAATTCCTTAAGTTGCACTTGCTGCTGAGACTGATATTAGATGGAGATTATTTTTCATCTCAGAGGAAACTGTTAGCAATAACTGCAGGACATTTTGCCCCCTGTGGTATGAGAAGGACAAGGTTATAACTCCTCCTAAAGCTCCTAATTCCTCTTCAGGTCAGTTTAAGGAGACTTATTCTCACTCTTAGTGAGAATGGTGTGTTGAACTGGAATTAGGCGGCAGAAACATTAAAAGAACCTGTTCTTAAATTATTTATGTGTGGTACGAAACACAGACTATCTGACAGGTGAATACCTGGGCATAGATGAATGATAAGTACTGCCTTAATCACTAATGAATGGTAGTGAATACAGAGCAGTTTATGCAAATGAAACTGTGGGCACAGGACTGGTACATGTTTACATTCCAGAAAGGAATGGATGGAGGACGTCTCCAAGTCAGGATGTGTCATGGGGAAGAAGTTGCACTGCCCAAGTGATTCGTTTTCTGTTGGGTTTGCATGTGCAGTATGGACTTGATACAGGCAATTGGTCAAATACAGACCTGACAGACAAAGCACGCATATTCTCCGGGAAGGGCAGAGTGACATGAGGCTTTTTGTGACAATGTAGTTTGGTGTTATCAAAGCCACATCCGTATGAATGAGATAAAGAGGTACTGGGGAGGAGCAGGAATCCATGGATCTCGTTGACTGTATGAACCCAAGAGGCATGTTTAATGATTTGTATTAAGAAAATTGTGTCTTAAAAGATTTCCAGACCAATTACAAGAAAAAATCAGCAAGCTAAGCAGTTATTTCTGGTTGAAGGGTAGTGTAGTAGGATCTTGTTTGGAGACAAATCGAAAACTTAGGATTTTTTTTCCCCGCATTTTCAGGGACATACAACCTCCTCTATTGATCCATAGAGCTGAGTATTTGTTCAAGCATTAGCATCCCAATCCTTATTGTCTCTTTCTCCTTAGAACTGACAAAGAACGAGGAAAAGACTATTGCCTTGACTATGTCTCATTTTTGTTCCTAGTATAAAACATTAAACATTCTCTTCTTAATTTTAATCCCCAAGTGGTTTGGAGATTACCCCAGCTCTTTTATTAGATCTTCACATACCAGTTCTCATTAGTCCATGGATCTCAGTCTAAACCCTGGTCTTCCTTTTGTGTTGCCTCAGAGGAGCAGAAGGTACAGTTCTATGAAATAACGTAACTACTCCTAAATTAAAAAGGAAATCCTTTCTTGTGATGACGGATTCTTGAATTTAGCACAAGTTAGGTTCATAGTGCACTGAAAACAGTTTTCCATGCTGAATAATATTGTCTCATGCTTATATTTCTCTCCTCATTTGCTTTAATTGTGAACACATCTGGGCAAAAATTAGGTTTTGCTGCTGAGCACTGTAGACTTATGATTCTTAACTAGGGATGTTAGACACTGTCCTAGTGGAGTATCTACAATAAAACTTTAATTACAGCTGTTGTTCATAATACTTCTGACAGTTTGATTGTGGTAAAAGCTTAATAAGATTTGCTTCCACTGTGAAATTCTGTTTGAAAAGAAATCTCTAGTAGATTTGCAGTTAGTATAAATGCAGGGGTGGTGGTGTTTAATTTAGCAACAGAACTAAATCCTTTTTTTTTTCCTTCTGTTAACATGATTCATGCTGAGCAGAGTTAAGTGCACAATTTCAGTTTATTCCTTCTCCTTCACCCTGACTGAGTTTGATAATTCACCTACAATAAGAGTTTTAACAGGCTTCACCAGTCTAAACTCAGGGAGGCACATGACTGTGCACAGGTGTTTCTGGGGACTCAGGTTTTGCTGCTCAGAAAATTACTTGGAGGGAAATTCTGTCAGAGCTTTGTTTCATCTAGAGTTCATGATGACCTGGTCAAGTTTATGTAAGTGATGGGCTTCTTCAAAAGGCTTTGTCTAAAATCTAAAGTTACAGATACCGATGCCTGTCTTATGAAGGTACATATATTGGTTACTGTAAATACAGTGGTAGATGCGGTAATGTACTAAAAATACCTTGTTATATATCTGTCTCTAAATTTAATTCTGAGATATTTTACAAATTACTGTTGGGCTGTTCATATTTTATTGTATGGTATGTGTGGCAAGACACTGTATATCAGGGTGATAATAGAAAAGATGTCTATCAGACTGAAAATAGAACATTTACAAGTGAAAATTTTCAGTTACATTGATACTATTGATAGCCTTCAGAATGTGCTGTGCTAGCCATCATATGCTTGTAACTGATTTCTCAGAATTACATCTGTGAATACAGCTTGGAAACAGTTCTAGCTGCTGTTTAAAGTTAAGGAGATCTGTGACTTTGAGGTTGTTTTTCTCTTTCTTTTTTTTTTTTTAATTTTTATTCTTATGGAACATCTAATGTTAAATTTGCCTCACTATATTTCTGCCAAATGTCTCTAAATATTGTCCAGGTTGTTTTTTCTTTTGTAACCAGAAATTTTTGTATTTGGGATGGAGAAAAGGAATATCTGCTTTTATACCTGTGGGGAGGGGTTGTGTGTATGAATGAGTGATAGGGGAAGATAAATTACAAATATGCAAAAAATAAGCAGTCACTTGGTTGACCTATGATCTTTTGCTTTCCTGTTTATTCTTAGATACTTCTTTCCTTGTGTTTTGTGTGTACTGTCATGCAATCAGGGCATATTACTTAACCTTTCTGTGTAATCCCTGTGTGTCTGGGTTTTTGCATTATTATATTTATATCTATAGACATTGATGTCTCCAGAACAGGAGTCATCAGAGGAACAAGGGAGATCTGGATGCAGCTATTGCTATGATTTTGTTTGTGCTCATGAATTCTTCAGTTTAAAGTTAGCCATCTTCCTCCACAAGTTGTTCTCAAGTCAATCAAGAAATATTTGTCATCTCTCCATTTGAATAGTATAGATGAATAGAACTATGTATTTAATTACTTCCCATTTCTTTGTGTTTTTCGTGAAAATTCTGCTTGTGAAAATGTGTATGCAGTTCTTAATAGCACCTTTAAAATCAGGTTTGCTTGATTTACTCTTTTTTTTTTTTCTATTTTGTGTTCTAGTTTATGGTAGTTCTGTGGTTTTGACCTTTTATTAGCTTCGCTTGTGAACTTTCTTTCTCTGTATCTGAGCTAAGTCATAGCTCTCTGAAGTTTCATTTCAATATTTCTGTACCTGAAAACTCATTAATGTTTAATATTCAGAGATGAAAAGTGAAATTTAATGTCTCCATGGATTCTAATATATATTAAACTGAAAATTTAATGTGTTTCCTTTTAGACTCTTCCCCAGATCTGGGGAATTTAGAAGATGAGATTTTTTTTCAGTATTGAAATCTCCAGCTAAGAGACGAGGGGGACTAATAATATTAATCCCTGTAATTGTAACAGTCATCAGTAAAAGTCAGTTTTTAAAGAACAGCTACTTCATGGTGGTAGCTGTCATAATATAATTTTTCCTCTGTGTGTACATGGTTATGATGGCCCTGCTTGTAGAGAGAATTGGTCTTTTAGGGAGCCCTGGAGTTTGCCTTAGAGCCACTGAAGCATAGCTGGGTATCAGCTCTGCTGGGGAGCATAAGGACTCTGAGTTCAGCTAAGGTAGTGTGAAGGGAGTAGAAGTGTTTTATGTTTATGCATAGAGACTTTCCAAAGACAGAAGGGAGACTCTCCTGAGCTCCCAGCCAGGCCTGGTGCAAGCCAGCCTGCAGGCAGACGAGAGCCTGCTGGGATGAAAGGTTCTGTGAGGCCGGGGTTAACTGGTCCTGCAGCTGTGACCCAGCAGGAGGGTCTGCTGCCTGGACTTTGCTGGAAGCTGGCCCTCAGACAGGGGTCATCAGAAGGGTCTGCCGCGCCCTGCTGCACCTCCTGTTCTCAAGGGGGAGAGCGTAGTAACATTTCTCTGGCTGCCATGCTTTCTGCAGCATTTAATGGCTCTTGAGCACAGGCTCTGCATGAATTCCTCAGTGCCATGCCACAGGATGGTCTGAAGTACAACATGTTTGGATGTAGTAACTAACATTAGCATTCTCAAACTTTAAAGGTAACATCTGTAAGAGTTGTGAGTACTGATCAAAATTAGGGTGACTATATTAATTTATGTAAACACAAATTTAAATACCTAGCTTTGGACATGGGATAGGTCCTAGTTCTTGAAAAACTGGACCTCTTAATTAACTCAGGAAGTGAACTCACAATGGAAAAGAACTATTTTGCATTTTAAGGAGGACTTTTTCAAACTCTATATAAGTAGTCCATAGCAAAGGTGTATATAGATCTTCTTCCAAATAGAACAATGATAATTAAATTTAATACTCATCTTCATTGCTTGCTGTGAGTTTTTTTAAAAAAGGATTTTATGTTTAAAAACTTTCCTATCAATTTGGTGTCTGTACAGTACAGGGGGCAGAAAAATTGAAGGTCAAATCTTTGAAGCTGCATTTGAGTTACAGTAGCTTACACTACTCAATGATGTGTAACCTTCATTTCCTACCAAAGGAGTGGGAGATGAGGAATTAGAAATTAAAACTCAGTGTATCAATCAAAGCTGTTCACCTTACTTTAATATGCTTTTCACATTCTGGCTGTTGATAAAATTAGATTTAACTAATCACAGTACTCCTTTTAGTGAAATACACTGGATTGGTTTTTTAATTGAAAACTATTGGCATAAAATGGAAAGGTCATCTTAAATGACATTAGACAGAGAAGATCATCAGTTTGTCCAATATCAAATTTTTTGGCTCAGAGAAAAAAAAAAAAGAGGTCATTGTTTGAATTTGAACCTCTCATAAGTCTTCCCTCCTTCTATTCTTGTTCATGGGGATGGATTTCTTCGCATATGTGAATTCTTTAAATATGCTCTCACTGCTGGGGGAAAACCCAACATTTATTCAGGCACAACCAGAAGTACAAGATATGTTTGATCAAAATTGCTAGTGGTTTGGTATTTTAAGTATATGAGTCCTGTTGAATTTCAGTGTCATTTTAGGTTTATAACATAACTTAATCTTGACTATCTTAATTATTTATTAACATTTCAGTCATTTGTCTGCTTTAATTAAGAGAATTCACTGCTGCTTCATAAAAGAGTATTAGGTTGGATAGGAAGTATGAAGTATTCATGAAGCACAACATGGGTATGCAAGGCTATTTTATTCTCAGGGAAAAAGCATGTTACAGTAAATAACTTAATCTTGCTTATTTTTAGGAAATGTAGCCTGCTGGTACTTGTCTTAGTTCTTCATCCATTTAGTAATCATGTTTCTTGTTGGTTTGTTTGGGGGTTTTTAATAAGCATTTTACACTTGCTGTTCTTAGCCTTATCCAATTACTAACAAAGTAATGCTGTTCTCAAAGTTTCATATATTTCAGGGCCAGCAACAAGAGCTAAGAAGCAGTTGAAAAAATAAGAACATTTAATCTAGGAGAGAAAATAATTTTCATGTCCATGAAAATGTAGCTGCTAGAAAGGAAATATGTTATTCTTGTTCCTGGTGAAAAGAACAAAGAAATGAAAGGCTTAAATTATGGCAAGTAACGCAGGTTAGATGAAAAGGGAAATTTCCTAATTGCAAGAATAATGAAGTATTGAAGGAAATTGCCTTGAGTGCTTGTGCAATCTCTGCTATTGGAAATCGGCAAGGGCAGATATGATTTAGGCATACCCAATCCAGATCTGAGGTGGGGTAAGATTATACCTCAAAGGAGCTTTCAGATGCATTTTTATGATTCTGCAACTGATTGTTGAACTTCACAAAAAAAAAAAACAACTTTGAGTTTTCTGTAGTAGTCAATTTATTTTGGTGTTATTAATTTACCTGTTCTTGCAATTGACTGGAGTCATTGAAAGGCGAGCCAAATCTAATCTGGTTTAATATATTTCTTTTATCATTTTGTTATTGTTCCATTGTTAGAAAAACTTTTTCTCACATGAAGGGAGTATATTAAACTGTGCTATTTTGTAGAATCTCCCTCAATTTACTTAATTTTTAGAGAGTTACCTATAAATAGAAGGAAGTGTGGGAATAGCTTGACTTAAAAATTCTTACAAAAAGGTAATAATTGGGAGACTGAGTATGTAAAAGGTATGGGGCTAAGTCAAATTGAGAAAGCGTGATTAGACCTAAACAAAAAATAAAGTGAAAATCCCAAAAAACTAAAAACCAATAATAGTAGTAAAAAGAGATGTGATTAGACTGGAAAAGAAAAAATCAATATACATGCAACCTGACTTTACATAGGGAAGTTAAACAATGTCTTCAGCTCAGAGCTTAGGAACTGTTTTAAGCAGACAAGTCTCAGACTTCCATGGTCATCTGTGAAAGTGTACAACCACCAAAAATTTTAGTTCCTTTAGGTGCAAACTTCATTATGCTGGAAGCACTAGGAAGACTGTCTTTGGTCTCAGTAAATCTGCATTGAGTTCACGCAAAGCACAGAAATTGTCAGGCTTCCAAAGACCTTGAAAGAGGTCTCCTTATCAGCTTTGTGTTAAGATGACTGAACAAGGATGTAAAGCTGTCAGTCATGTTTAATCGGCTTGTTTTCTGCAGCAGACTGTGGACTTTGTTTGAAAATCTCTTAGACAATGGAAATTACTATCCAGTGCCCACATAAGAAAAGAATTCTGAGAGATGGAATATTAATGCATATGCTGCAGCATCAGAAAGCCTGCTGATAAGAGTGTTTTCTCTCATTTGTGCACATAAGGTCTTCCTTAAAGTGCAATTATTTTCCAACATGGGTTCATTACTTTAGTTAACTTAACATTGGGGTTTTTTTTCTTAAATCCAGTGTAACATAAACTGCAAATTAAAAATTGGTTGATAATGCCAGGAGCTTGAGCATTCTCCAGATAGGTGCCTATGAAACATGAATTTTGTTGTGGCATAGATCAGCAAGAAACATTAAAAATAATACTCAAACAAATCCGTATTTTCCCTCTACTCTTTCTAAAAATGTGCAGACAGCTACATAAAAGAAAAAGTCACTGTATTTCACCTGTATGCCAAGCTGCTTCATTGTATGGTCATGCAACTGTGGAGATTATAATTTAAAACTCATTAAAATTCTTGTTCAAAAATCTAGTACTTTCCTTTTTGAACAATTAAAAAATTAATCCTGGAATACTATTAGCTTCTACATGTGCTTGAAGGTGTCAAATTAAGTTCTACCTTGTGTTGTAGTCAAAAGTATAGAATAATCTATGTCATTGCTATAGAAAATTATTTTTTGTAACAATTTTTTAAGTTGTGCTAAAACATTCTAGGTAGCAAATTGGGCTAGAGTTAGTTTCTGCATCTGACCTTTCTCTTACAAATCTTCTCCTATAATAGAATGTAAAAAACCAAAAAAACCAGCCATTTCTACTGAAATTATTGATCAGTGACAATAATTGGTAGATATCTTTTTTCTGGTATTACTGGGTCTGCTGGATCAGTGGTTTCAGGTTTGCTGCAAAGCTGTTATCAATTGTACCACAGAGATTTGAACAATGTACCAGTTATGCTGCAACTCATATTTTTATGAGGAGCACCAGAGGAGAATAAAAAAAGAGAAGATGCTTCTGAAATTATTCTTGTTACTTCATGAAGCAACACATAAGTTGAATTTTACTCATTAGGGGTAACCTAACTGTAGTGAACATTCTTCATTGTTTTTAAAATCTGTTTCCTAAGAGAGAATACTCTTATAATAAAGGAAATGCAAAGGCAAATTACATCAGAAGTTATCATAAGAAAATAAGATTTTTAATCACCACTAAGCAGATAAAGCAAGAAAGGGATTTCTGCTTAAAACACCTGACATTTGAATCCTGAAAAAGCACTTTTTATGTTAATTAGTGCTGTAGCCAATGCAAAACAGCATGACAGCATAGTAAAAATCTAAAGACATTTTTCTAAGCTTCAGGAAAAATGTGCATATGACTAGTCTATTAAGAAAAAGCTCTGTCATATCTTCATTATTCAGCCTTTTAGAAATTACAGAATTACTAACAATGCAGTTCTTTCCATGAACATAGGGTTCTGTTTTGATTTTCGTGATTTGGTATGGTGTTGGTTTTCGGTTTTGTTTTGGTTTTTTTAAGGAGAATAAGGCTGTTTATATAAAGAACATACTTAAGATTTTCTGTGTCCATGTGCCATATAATTAAACAGCTTGGAAACGTAGCATAAAAATAATTTCTGGAAAAGGTAGTTCTTAAAAAAAAAGCATCATTAACATGATTTCAAGTATGATTTTTGAACTTCCTGAAAATGAATCGTTCAATATGGATGCAGGCTCTTCTGCAAGCTGACCCTATTGTGCTGACAAAGTCATCTTCAGTTGAAAAAGAAGACTTGGAGAAAGCAGTACATGGGCAGCATGTATTCATTTAGGTCCATCATGAATGCTCATGTTATTTGAGTTTGGTTTCTTTTCCTTGAATTAGAAATTACACAAGTGAAAAAAAACCCAAGAAAATGTAGGTTTAGGTGTTTTAGTTATTGAGCAAATCTGTCAGCAGGTAGAAAGAGATGGGAGTTGCATGGTCAGTGGAATATTTTGTTGTTGTTTATATTATTTTAATTTTTCTCTATTATCGTTTGAGTCTAGACTCTACCCCCCGTCCTACAGTCAGTTCAAATTGTGTCATTTGGAAAGCCAGGGTTCACTGCCAGAGTTTGTAGGTCACCTTTGGCAATTCATGATGTTTCATATTCAACAGATATGGAGTACAAACTCCTCTGGAGTTCTGTGCTCATGTTTTAACTTAACCTTTTTTGCTGCAGTTTTGTGACCTGAAATATATAACCATAGTGCAGCAATAACAGCTTTTTTATACCCGTCTATAAAAGTCTCTGTAATGAAATGCTTGGGGAGCTTGGCATTTTCTAAATAACATTATTAACAGCTTTGATTTGGGATTGATGCCATGATGCTACTGGGTTGTCCATGATAGTCTAGAATCTACAAGCTCAAAAAGTGTGGTATAAGTGTATCGAAGATGAAATAACCTCGAGTCATTCAGATGTCACAGACTATATCAAGTGCTGCCCTTTTTTTGATGTGCTGGGCTAATTATTTCTACTAATGTAAATGTCAGTGCAATGAACACTTATTTGCTGTGGCATAGCAAATAAGTGGCAGGAAATCTGAGCACATGAAGAAATTCATCATGTCCTGAAGTCTCTGTTATATGGCTTCAAGCCAAGGATATGGAAAACAATCCAGAGTCACATTTTTAAAGTGTTTTAAAAGTACATTAAAATTGAGTAAAAATAAAAGGCAGTAATTATATCACAATGTATCAAAACTATAAGCTGATATTTTTTAGGCCATGCTAAAATAATGCCTGTTCCTGCTATCTTTAGAGAATATTCATGGTGGATCCAAATTGCTACATCTAATATTTCCATTTTATGGTGATGGGAGCTTCACAGGCACTTAAGGGCTGTATTGTACCTGTTCCTTGTGTGTGGTACTTATACACAGATCTCATTTAAGATATTTTTTGGCCTTCTTTGTTTTTTTCGTCTAACACTGAAGAGATACAGGAAAGAGCCACACAGGCAGTGTTCAGAGCTTAAGCATAAAGGTGTAGAGATGAGATAGCGTGATGTTTGGAGCTTACACCTTTTCCATCGATCAGGCGGCCTTATATCAAGCACTTCATGAGGTGAAATAATATTTTGGTTTTCATCTTTCATATCCTCACCCAGTCACTGCACTGGAATGTATTTTGCTTGAGCCCTTGGCTTCAGATTTGGCTGCCATAGTGCTAAGATTTCACTTCGATGATCTTGTGCTAAAATGTACCATAATCGGGAAAAGGGGAAATCTTTCCAAATAAATTGTTTTCATGACTCTTCCAACTGCTGGGGATAAAGATTCATGAGAATGTCTGTCTTCATATACTTTTGATAATACCAGAAGAGAAATTTGGTAAATGAACATACTGTGATTTTGCGACTGTTATATAATGAACATATGGTCTTACACCCAGTGACACCATTCGTTAAAAAGTTATCCTTAATTTATTTTGTGAAGGAATAAATTTAATTGCTCGGTGAGTTCTGGTTCTTTCATTATTATCTTTTTTGATCAGAGTGGTTGGTCAGAGCTTAGAGCCCTGAGAATGATCTGTGTTAGAAGGGTACAAAAAAAGTAGTGTATTATGTGTTTTGCACAACACTGTTTACAAACACTATACAGAAGCTTTTATTCCCAGAACAAAGAGGAATCAAACAATAGTTATTTTTGTGCTTTTCCTGAAATATCCCCAAAGGTGTCTAAGTACTTCTTCACCGCCTTTATTTCCCGTGTGTATCTTTTCCTGAGTGTGAACAAGTGCTTATGTCTAAATAAGAATATGTCCTAAAATTCCTTAAACAATTGGAAGTGGTTATGCTGATCATTATATAATATTTTGTTAGTGCAGTATTCAATTATATGTTGGTGTTTAGTAAAATGTCCCTAGAGCCAGTGAGCAAATCTTCAGGCTCAAAGTAAATCTGTAATTTCTGTAATATCTTTTTTTTTTTAAAGGTGCATTTCCATTGATATATCCTCTTCCCTTGCCTGAGTCCCCTCTAATTGCCTGCCTCTACAGAGTGAAATTAAAAATAAATGAATTATTCAATGAAGGCACTTGTTTCTTAGTTCAAGCTTTCAAATGTCAAAGTAGAGTTTTGGTTTTTTTTCCCCTCTTTGAGGGATCTAATAGTATATGAGTGAGTTTTTGGTAATAGCTCTATTTTTTGTGCTTATCATATTCTCTGTAATTGAACCAGATGTTAAGTCTTCTCTGGAGGAGAAGCGTCTTCTCAGTTTATGTAGTACTGTATCAGTCTTGCATCCCAAAAGATTTGAGGTTAATGTGAAAATGAAATAGTAAGGCAGATGTGTATGTAACGTTCCTGTAGGTGGGTAATCCCTTTTGGACTGAAACACTTAAAAATGTGTAACTCAGAGGCACATACTACATGTAACAAATAGTCGGATGATAAATTGTTGTAGGATTTTTTTGACAGTCAGTCAAAATCCGACACTTTGTATGCAATGGGGTATTTGCTGTTGTAGTAGTTCTGCAATGATGAAAAAGCCTTGATCTCATGAACCAAAGGGACAGACTGCACTGTTTTTGGGTGACATACAGAAACGTTTTGGAGGGGAAAACCCTGACTGTATTTCAGCTGCTTAGCAGAGCTGGTTTCTCACACACATGTATTGATATGTCAGTAAAGAATATATGTAAGCTTTACTTTTGTATTAGGATGAGGTACTGGGGAGAAGCAGGGCAGGTGTGCCTGAGTCTTCTTTTTTCTCATATCTTGGTTTCCACCAGAAAGAGGGCTTACTTCATGTGTAGGAAGGAACCATAATGTTCTGAAGTCATGCTTTCCATTTCTAAGGCCATTATGTATACGAAAAGACTACTAGTGTTCTTACAGGCATGGGTAGAACTAACACTTCACACTATCCATGAAGTGTTGCTGCCATTTAACTACATAAAACCCAGGATGTGCAAATAACAAATGTGTATTTCCAAAATACCATGCCTCCTATGGTGTATGGTCAGTAATTTGCCTACACAGAGATAATAATCCTTGATAATCTTTTTCTTTTATGGATTGGAACCCAACCTAATTTGGTTATTTGTTTAAACACCTAAACACATTTTTGTTATGAATTTTATAGCATAAATTAAAAAATTTTGATCTGCTGATACATTACCCCTAAAATGAAGAATTTCTTTTGTTGCCTTCTTTAGCATTTGTACCTATGTTTTGTGGTTAATTTTATTTCACTTGAGTCCCGATTATGGTTAAACATAACAGTTTATGGTTAAATATGTGTTCAACAAAAATTCAGAAGCCAGATTTTTTGGCACACTCCGTCTTTTGATGTCATATTCACCAACTCAGAACTTGTTGTTTTGAGATGGGATGTAGAGTTGAATGGGCTTTCTTTTTGTTTGCATTTTTTCAAGTAGCAACACTTGGTGGTTGTAATTATCCAGCCATTACACCAGAGAGTCAGCCTGTGTATAACTAAACCAGAGCTGCTTCTAGTTTCATGCAAAACAGTTTAAATTGTCAAGGTAGCAAAAAAGATGGAGAACTGAGAAAGAGAAGTATGTAGGGAGAAGACAAATGCTAGAATAAGAATACCACATTATTTTTCTTTTTTTTTTTTTCTTTTTCTTCTTTCACAGTTAGAAATGCTTTAGAAATGGGAGCTCTTCCAGTCATTACCATCTGGGTAAAAGAGGCATGTAAGCATATTTAGAGTTTTACAATGGAGCCTTTTAGCAGTTTTAAAAGATTCCAGAAACTGTGTTTTAAGGTCTTTCAAAATGCAATTTGTTTGCCCTTAGGTAGAAGTGAAATGGAGAAATCCATTTTCTCAAATTCTTTTGTATCTTGTTAAACAATATAGCAACTTGAAAAAGCAGAAAAAAAAAATCCTTCAGTTGCTGACAAGGGAGATATTTAGTTGTGGGACCAAAGGCAGTTCAGATTTCTTCAGAGCTAAAGAACTTGCACTGCAAAACTCTTGCTCTTCCTAGAGAGTTTGTCTGTGCAACTCGACATCCCTTTCTAAGCCCTGTTTCATGCTCACTGCACAGGTGAAACTAGTGTGTTCACAGAGTGAATTTTGTGAAGTCCAGTCCCTGTAGGGGTCACAGAGCTCAGTCAGCATTGAGGCGGTGCTGTCTGAGTACTGGTTTTACCAAGAGACACACGAGGGCATTCTATTGAATTCCCCTGACACTGAAAGGATGTTAGAGCTGAAAAGTTGCCATGGTACAATGTGAGGGAGTTAAGGGATTTATTAAAAAGAAATCCCAGCAATCCAAACAATACTCTCAGTAGTTAAACCACATCTTCTAATGGCACCAATACAGTGGTTTTCTTCCTCTTTCCTCCTAGGACAATGTTACTGTTCCAAAATATGAGCCGCAGCAAGACTTCTATTAGTTTTTGTCTATCATATGATATTTGGGTTTATATTTATCCTTTTGCTAGATTAATTTTAGTGGATATATTTATTTAACTGTATTATGCTTGCAAGAGTCTCCTGGTACATTAGACTTGTAAATGCTATCAGGTAAAGTAGCTATGTGTAATTAATATTTTTAAGGAGTAATGGCATCAAAATGCAAATAGATAACAGGAAACCAGCTGTAAACTCTACTCCTCAGCTTTCTTTCAGTGTCCTGCAAACTTGCCATTTAAGTAACTACTTTTAGGGAAAGAAGCTAGCACAGGAATTAAAGGTCACAAAAGTAAAGTTTATCCTGCTTTTGATAGTTTAAATAGTCATTCATTTTTGGTTCCAAGTGATTCGCACCAGCTGTGCCCATACTGAGGAGGGTGCAAGTTTAATTGAAGTGCATCTGTCTGGGTCTGACTTTAAAGAACCAGTTACTGCTTCAGAGTAGATTATTTTAGAAATTTGTGCTTAAGAGTCATGATTAATGCTGTTGCAGCCTGTGTTCTACCTTATGCTTCTGACTTTAGAACCCAAGTAATTTCATATTACTATTAGAACATTAGCCTTGTTTGAACTCAAAAATTATTTTAATTAATGATTTCATTTGAATAACATGACAAGGTAGATGTTTTGATAACCTGATATATTTTTATCAGGATGTATTAAGTCCTTCAGTTCTTTTATGTGTAAACCTCTGACTTTTATCATATTTAAATATGTCAACAGTAGTTTCTTGGAATATGTCTGCAGAAGTGGTAACAGAAGAATAAGGAAACTAGATTGCAATTTGGCATTATGTAACATAAGTTACCTTTAATACTAAAACTTAGAAATGTAGGCCGTACTAGCCAAGTGTGATGGCTTTTCCTCAGTATTTCAGGGATTTGATGGAGAGCACTGAGCTCACGGCACTTTGCCCTGAATATCTAGCATTCTCAGCTGACCAAAAGCAGATATTTTCAGCATAAATCTTTGTCAGCCAGGATTTCTAGCATTCTTTGCTTGAAGGTAACCAGTCATGTCTGGCATTCCTAACTTCTTGCTTACAAATCCAAAAGCCTTTGAAATCCAGTTTAAGGATAGCTTAGCAACCAGATCTGCATCATGTAGCTTGGCAAATATTTGTCTGTCGTAGAAAAAAAGAAACCCTGAGCACGCTGGGACAATCTCACTTGGAGTCGGTGAGTGCCATCCAGTTCTGTGCAGCCAGTGGTGTAAAATCAGTAAGAGAGTATGGGTGAGTCCCGTGTTCATTGGGTTTGCGAACTTCAAACATGAAGGGCAACACTTCACTGTTACACAGGCATGAGATTTTTGCAGGACTTTCAGTTTTTCCTAGTAGAAGGCTGATCAGATGTTGTGTCCCTGGAACTGCTGTTTGAGTGTTTTCTCACAACTTTGAGAGCATTTCTAGCATACATTTCATGCCTTTTGTTCTGGACAACTTACTGATTTAAACCTGTAATTAGCAGAGCTAGAGTTTTCATGTGAATTATTAGCAATGAATCTACATTTCATGTACTTGTAATTGTACTTTTTGATTCTTAATTTTCGTAAAAATACTAGCTCTTAGCAGAAAGAATCAAGGGGTGGCGGGGGGGAAGAGCTCTGGGAAGATAATCTTGCTTAGAAGCTAAAAGCAGTGTTTACTTTTACTCGGGAATTTGTAGTTTGGAAAGGAGAAGTTAGCTTACCAACTACACATTGTATGGGGGTTTCTTTTCTGGGTATTCTGTGGGGCTGTGTTTTGGGGTATTTTTACCCTTACTGCTTATTGTGAAGATATACAGGATTTGAAGGTGCTTTGAGAATTTCTTTGCTCCGGGCCTGTGATGCAGTCCTTTGACCTTGTGTGAATAACAATAACTTAGTAGCAGCTATTAAAGAAAAAACTTAGCAAAAAATAAAAGGGGAACATAGTAAAGTGCAGAGTAACTACAACTCCAGTCTTGCATAAGTGATACTTTAAAGAAAAAAATCCAAGTCCTTCATGTGTTGAAGGATAAGACAGTTTTGAAACCTGTTCAGTTTGAGTGGTCTGTTTAATCTCCATGAGCTTCTTGCCAAGCAGTCATATCGGAACACTGCTGAAAAGAGAAATGTTAAGCTTCAGACGTTTGATGTGCTTCAAATAGTTGTTTGTCAAGAACTAAATTCACTGTGTGTTCTCACAGTATTTAGAAAAATAACTTCATTTATCATGCTAAAGTTTCGATATTTGCATCAAATAAACTGAGCATGCCTACTGCCATATTATGAGGGTTCCTCTGCAATAACATGAACCACTTATGTATGTATATATTTATTTGTTTGTTTATTTATTCTTTTCACAGACACTTCCTTTGGGGCTGGGAGATGGACAGCTCTTTACCTGGACTGATGGCCTGAAAAGGAAGGACTGGCATGATTATGAAAGCATTCAAAAAGATGCTATGCGTTCAGGTATACATGAGTTCAGAACAAATTGGAATGGTTTGTTTACTCATTCTTTCTCTCTCTGTTTGCTCTTTGAGTCCTTTAGGAGGCATTCCTTACAACTTTTTTTTGATTGCAGCCATGTCACAAGGTCATCGTGTTCTGAATTGAGAGGTCAGACCAAGCACAAATAGCTTATCTCTGAAAGTAGCCAAGTGACAACGTGTTCCCTGCTAGTAACTATGTAATGATTGTACAATCAGCAAAAATGTTATCAACAAATTATTTTCCCTGTTGAAGTCAGTTGCCAGACTTTGACCGAACAGAGTGTTGGTTTGCAAAAGGACATATGTTACAAATAAAGCCAAATCATCCTTAAGTCGATGAACAAAACCTGAGTTGAAGACCTATAGCTGCCAAGAACCTTTGACATTTCTACCATTCGATCCTTTAGTCTTGCTAAAGCAACTTCATCTCATTCTGACAGTCTGCAATTATTTGAAAATGGGAGAAAATTGCGTTTGCAAATAGACTGAAGGACACTTTGTTACAGTGAGTAATGTAATTTTAATGTACCTTCATGTGCTGCATCCCATACATGCAGAGAGTATGGTTTGTGTCCCTCTTTCTGTCATCAGAGCACGTTCAGATTTGAATTCTTTTACAGCATAATATACAACTATTCAACATAAGATGAATTAAATTAAAAGGAAGGAGGGAAGAGAAACAGCAGTTGTATTACGCCTTAATCAGTGTTTGAAAGTCATTATTTTACAAAGGCCAATCTACTATTGTAAAACAAATTACACTGTCTTGATCCCACTGTCTTGAGACAGCCAAAACCTCCCCCAAAATATCTTTATAACTGAATCTCATTGACAGATTCATAAGACTTGGTAAGTACTTAATTTTGCAGGAGCTTGAGCTAGTAAAAAATTGCAAGTGTATGTTAATTTTTTAAGCTATTTTTCCCTTTCTCTTTTGACTCTTGATCACTAACTCAAGAAATTATTATTTCCTACCACATGTGCTTAGGAGGTAAAAAAGGTTGGGAGGAGAAGCAAATTATTCTCAGCAATTTGGTAGTTGTCAGATCAATAATTGCTGTGCTCCAAATTGCTAAATGTAAAATGACTAATATGTAAGAGAGAATGTACAAAGTAAAAGCAGCATGTATGTGGACACTTGCATATATGTGGGGAATATCATTGCTGGTTGGAATGGACGTGCATGGATGCTTTGGCAATGTACTTTTAATTTCTAAGTATGTAATGTGGACCCCATATGTTTTGGACAATAACAGTAATACTTATGATTGTCTTATAGCTAGCTTAAAGCATTGCCAATGTAATGCAAGCCATTGCATGAAGTTGGCTGAGAAACTGAAAAAATATGTTATGTATCTTTGCAATTCCCAGTCCTAAATCTAACATGATAACTGTAGTAGCATGTGAATATTAAGATAGTCTGACTTCTTTACATCTTTTATTTTACCATTTGCCGAGTTGACATTTTAGAGATATCTTTTAAATAATTTTTATTTGTCATCATTATTCAATAGATTAAAATACCTTTTAATGCTCTTTTCTTTGAAAATCACAATATGGTAATAGAAATGCAAAGCTAGAGCATATCAATGCACTCTTTTGGGACAAACTATGTAATTTTTCTTCCTAATAACATTAGTTGAAATTATTAGGTAAAACAATTAGTTAAAAACTAATAGTTTTAACTATTAGTTAAAGAAATAGATTTTTAACTAATAGTTTAGGTAAATAGATTTTTAACTAATAGTTAACTATGTGAAAACATGATGTGAAAGGGCTTCTCAGCACATTTCAGGAAAGACAGTCAATGCTTGTTGTACAGAAAAGAAGAAAGGAGTGAAGTATTTTTTAAATTCAGTCTGGCTGTTTATCTGTAAAGCGTACGATTTCCTAAGCACTGAGGATGTGGATTTCATAATTTCTTATTATGGAGAGATACTAATTTCTTCATTACTACTAGTTAGTACCATTACTACTACTACTACTTCATGGCTACTACTGTTTCATGGACAAATATTTTGATCCCTTGTCATTCCACCAATTAAAACCTATGTTTCTGAGTTTGAATGGTCTCTCCTCTTGAAGTCAAGAGTAAAGCCTTTTGCAAGACATGCAGAAGAAAAAGATATTATTTATATTTATTTTAAGCATTTGTTGCTTCACATATTGTTAGCATGGTGATGCTACTTGAGAAGGTACTTGAAGGGAAGGATGGAGAGGCAAGGCTTTACACATAGCCAGAACTTAATTTAAAAGCACTTTCAGATGTCTTTGTAAAGACTTCAAGCCAGTTCTAACAATATTAGTTGATTAATCTTGATAGAAAAATTCGAGAAGACAGAGAAGGGCTGTTGGGTTGCAGAAGAACTAATTGTTATACTGTTGGTGGAACAGGGCAGTTACCTAATTAGTTGCCAGTTATCCAAGCCATGATATACGTGATGTCAGAAAGGAATATATAATGACTCCAATATACTTCTTATCATCTTATCAATACAGAATAAATGTAGTGAAATGAAAATTAAGTTATTCAGTCAAACCAATCACTTCCAAACTTCTCAGAATATTACTCTGTCATTAGCTCAAAACCAGTGACTGAAATATAGCAAAAGGAAAGCAAAAGTTAACCTTAAAAAAAAAAAAAGAGTAATTCTTATCAAAACAGTTGTGATAGATACTTTGGGAGGAAGGAAAAAAAAAAAAAGTTAAATTGCTTCCATTTTCTAAAGTGAGCCATTAAGTCAGTCAGATATTACAATGGAGTAGGAGGGAACAAAATAAGCTAATCAGAGAGACTGACTTTATTGGAGTTTATAAGTCATGCCAGCTTTCTGACAAGAAATCAGAATTGAAAATACAACCTGTTTCTATTAATTTCTTTTCCTTTGGGAATACAGCGGATGACATGCCTTGATGAATAATATGCTTAATTTGCATTAAAAATATGAGAACTGTAAACAAATGCAAATCCTACATCTGTCAGTTTTTGTTTTGGTAAGTAATAAACAATGCCTTCTGTATATCAGAAGAACGATCTTTGGATTTTTCATGGTGCATGAACACAGCCTGCATAGCAATGACCCAGGTAGCTCCTGGTGTGTGTATTAGCCCAGCTACAGCAATGCCTGCTGTGTCAGGGCACTGTAAATCTACCTGTTCTGTGCAGAACTAGGAGTCTGAGATCCCTCAATGCTCCCATGAGGAATGAGATTCACAGGAGAGAGCTGTGAAAGCCTAAGGTAGTGATTCAGAAGCATCCATGAGAAGACATGATGTTAGTTTCATCTCTATGTTTATATTTTGGAAGTCCTCAAGAATCAGTCAGTGTCATTGTTCCTCCATTTCTGAAAGTCATTTCATCTATTTCACTCAAGAAATTCTCAGCTTTATCATCAATTACAAGCAGTAGCAGTAATGATGAATTACAGCTCTTCTCAGGCAAAAGGAAGGATTCATTTGTGTGATTCTCGGGCTTTTAAAGAAGAGCAGACTGAATGTTTATGTTCAAATATGGTGCTGTTTCTGATCATGACAACTTATTTCTAACTACTAGTGATAACTTTTCAATGTAAAGTACTACAAAAGGGTAGCAGATTGAATAGAAAAAGTGGAAAAAAATAAGGTTTTATTTCTGAAAGCATGCAATCAATTCTATCAGTGGTATTAATAGCTGATAAGATAGGCAATATACTGCAAGTGGTTTTTGTTTTCAATTTTTATTCTTTAAATCCAATCTTTAATTTTTTCCTTTATAATGCTTTGGAGGTATTTTTGTCTGACTGCATGTGTATGCTGAATGATTACATTCTATGAGGTGGATTGAATATTTAGTGTAATAAAGTAATTTCTTAGGGAATGGTAACATATAAGAAGCTGTGTTAGTATAAATAAAAACCTTTGTCTTCAAAAGAAATCGGCTAAGGAATAGAATAAGCGGCTGTCAGTATTTTTATGTTTGACTGTTGAACTATTTTGGTCTTGTCTGCTAATAAGATCTCAAACAAAAAACCTTTTAGAAAGTACTGAGCACCTAGTGTCTATTCCAGCAGTTACTGAGCTATTTGCAGTCTGTGTTCCTCCTATTTGTACATTTAAATAGAATGTGTAAGTTTTATGGGGAGGGAAGGAATGAAGATTGTAATTCTTTCCTGTATTCAGCATTGTCTTTACCTTTCTGCTTCTTGAAAATGTTACCTTGACTGGGAGAAGGGGATTTTAAAGATCTTGACCTTTACGTGCCTCAGTGCAGGCCTTTCATAGGGATTAGTTCTATAAACAAACAGACAGTATGTTCTGTAGTTCTACAAACATTCATACAGATTAGTTTTATAAACAAGCTAAGCAGAGATGTTGAAAAAGTGACCTGTACATGTTTGTAATGACAGTGGAAATAGACTGGAGCTCTGTATTCTTGGTGTGGAATGTCAAAAGAAGGCAAAAGATATGGGCACTTCAGTACGGCAATAACAGGTAGTGAACAGCTGAAATATGACTTCAGTGTCACTTAAGGTGTGCACTGGTGATCCTTTTCCATCACTTCTGCTCAAATGTTTGGTTAATCCTTATAACAATTTTGAATAGTGCCCATTCTTAAATTCAGAAGGACTATTCAAGCCTAGTGCCAGAGTGTTTCTAGAAAATATGAGGCAGAATGGTACAGAAAGCAACATTAATTGCAATTCCCTATTTGGTATGAAAAAAATTAGTTCTGTGATACTTATATAGATAGATGTAATAAAATTTGTGCGAGAAAATAAATGTATACCAAAATACTGATTTACTTATGCCATATTTCATATGGAATTATGCACTGGATTTTTTTCAGCATTATATATTAAACAAGTTAACTAAATTTAATTTAGGTCTTTGAACTTGCAATTCCTTTAGAAAGAGAATTTGCAGTATAATTGGAACTGTAGTGGTAGCCATAACTTAATTGTTCATAGCATTAATCATGAATATGCTTCATGCAGTTTGCAATGTATTGTTTGTAAAAGAGAAAAAGGTTTGTCAGTTTATCTTAATGCAAGTCTAACATGATTAAAAAATTCTGAACAGTAATGTTAATCATGGCTTGTCAAGGAGACAGCACATAAAGAATGTATAGTATGAAAGATGGATGCAATCTTCTGCAGTTACATAATGTGTTTCACGTATTAAAATGCATTTGCTCCATAAATAAAGTGCTGCAGACTGTGATGTGGTTCTACCACTCTTAATGGTCTGGATGTCCTATTGAAAACAGTGAGATCAGCCTGGAGCTGAGTGCCAAGCATGATAAAACTATTATACTCTGAAATGCTGATTTTGAAAGAGAAATATTTTTTTTCAGTAGTGCCTTATTTAAAAGTTTAAACCCTGATAGCTAGAAAATACAGTTTGGTGTTTTGGTTTTTCATCACAAGGCCTTAAGGTTTTCTGTGGGTAACTCTAGACTGACTTCCCCAGTTTGTGAAATGGCATATCACAGTATTATTTACGCAGTAGCCTGGATACACATTTTCACTGGATCTCAAGTTACAACTTCAACAGTAACGCTGCAGAAGAAGCTAGGAAGTATAAGGCTGCATTTGTATAGAATTTGCCTCTGTCAGAAAACTGTGTACATGACAGACCTAACTCTTGCCACTTAAATCTCTGAATAATAACAGTTTATAGGTGGCTGTAAGTCAGAGCCAAGCTTCTATTTTAAAGCACAAAGCCTCTGTTGCCTTGGCCAAATATGAGGCCCTTTTTGTGGTTGAAGTAAATGGGATTCTTTCCATGTTCTTCCCTGTCCCCTCTCCCTGCCACACACACATTTTGGAAACTTGTCAGTTAAACCATTTAAATGTAATTGGAAAGCTAATTTTAAAGACCTATCAGGGTGACCAAAGAGGGAGAAGCAGAGTTGATAATATGACTCCTGTTATTTAGAACACTGAAAATTATCTTCTGCATGCTTTTCTGTGCTGGGACTTGGCATGTTGATTTTTACCTTGATAGGCAGGAAGAAAATTGTATTTCCAGAAACTTGGCAAGAGCTATCTGTTGACTCTCAGTGTATGAGTGATACATATTCTCAAATGAAACTAGTATCCAGAATTCAAGTACTGCTCTCCTAAAAAAATTATTAAAGTCGCTAGGTTGTCATCTTTCTCTGTATTTTCATCTGTGTGGGGATATGTGGTTTCAAATCCTTAACAAACCAAAGTTTACTCTCTAGTACCTTCTCCCATTGTATTTGAATGTTGATCTGAGTGCTCACACAATTTTAAAAAGAAAGAAAGAAACAAGCCAGAACAAAAATAAAATTACAAGAAGCAGCAGATGCCATCTGCTTGTGATAGTCCAAGTATAGTATTTCCTGTTCTGTATAGCAGTGAAGACCTGTCTTCATGGACTTACATCAGTATTAGTGCTCAAGAGGTGATATTGCTGAATGTATTTAATGGGTAATACTTGGGGATTTAATAGAGTTGCTGTATTAAAAAAAAGAGGAAACTTGACTTTATAAATTTTGGAGGTTTTTTTGGGAGGGAGGGTATAAGAGAGCCTCTCAGCTAAAATGGACCTTTTAATTCGGCATTTGAACTCTAGAATGGTGGTTCATTTTTTGGCTGTTAGGCATCTTTCTCTTTGTGCTTAAACATTTTTAGGGCTATCTAAGTAATATTTAGTAGGAGTTCTATGCAGATACTTGGCTGGTTTGGTTTTATGTTCAGTTGTTTTTTTTAAAGAAAGAGATGTTTTGTAGTTATTCTGGAAAAGGGATTTTATCTGTGTAGTCTTCAAAATACATGGAGCTCATTTGCAGACAGTTTGGAACAACCAAACAGCTTAGAGACCTTCAAGGTAGAAGGTCTGTGTATAAGGAGGAGGAGAGCTCTACAGACCATCTAAATTGATCTTATTAGTTCTTGTGATGGGTGTAAAAATGATCCAGTTTGTCAGTTCAGGGCAATTATTGCTTGACTCAGTGGAACAAAGAAATGTTGCTTAGTCTGCTGTGAAAACTCAAACACAGAGAAGCAGGGGACATGGTTACAGTCACAAAAACATTTTTGGAGTCTTGTTTTAGCCTTTTGGTCTTCAAGCAGCCAGCAAGATGCTTGGGATTCCTGAAAAAAAAAACCAACCCAACCAATAAATAGTGCCTGCTTTCCTGTCATAGCTGTTTTTCTTTCTTTTGAGGATATGAATTAAGTTTGCAAGTACAAAAGTTTAGTATAGTTAGCTCAATGCAATTTATGACTGAAATATGTGTAAGGTGACTTTCTTTCTTTCTTTTCCTTCCTGTTTTCATTAAATAAGCTGACAGAGGAAAATTATTGGACTGGTGAAACCATTTGTCTGACATCCAGTGAATATATGTGAAAAGGCAGAGATGTATGATTGTTTTGCTATAATTTGCTTTATAGACACTAGCTCATCAAATTATGTCCTAAAATCACTGCTTCTCAAGGAACAGAGCTACCTTTTGGATGGGATTGTGTAACACAAAGTTCTCTGCCCTGCAAGCTTGCAGGGAAGTGTTGTCTAGGGAAATCTGTCCTCCTCTTAATATAAAGAAAGTAGAAAAAGAAACGACATTTCTAGGAGTGAGATCTGGAAACCTGTGTGACAGTTCTGCTGGCTACAAGGTAGAAATAAACTTCTTTACTTTTTTTTAGGCAATCTTGATTAAAAGTACTGCAGGTGATGTTGAAATGTGAATAGTGAAACTTACTGGGAGTTTCAGTGGAAAAATGCTCAGATTTAAAAAAAAAAATCAAGATGTATATTTAAGTTTCATTATAGGTATTCCAAAAACATGGAAACAGTCTTTTTCTTGAAGTTTCTCATGAAATGTTTTACTTTTTTATATTTTTAAAAGACAGCTGAAGTAATTCCAGGTTACCCTGACCATTACTTCTATTTTACATGCTAAGTAATTGGATACCTTGCATTTGTATTGGAAACCACTGTGAATGTATATGAAGTTAGTTTTATTCCGTTCTTGTGGGTTTTTTCCATGCCAGTTTACAAAAGATGAGACTGATCTGAAATACAGTGAGTACTGGTGTGTAAAGTAGGGAAGGAGTAGTCTCCAGAGGGAAGTTGCAGACTTTCTAAAAGGACAGTGATTCTGTTGCCCTCCCAAATCTTGAATACTTCAAGGATTTCTTCATTAAGAGACTAATCTATTTCTAATATTATCACACAAAAAGAAAAGAAACCTCTAAATTAAAAACATTAGTTTAGTTGGATTTTTTTTCTGTATATTTTGTTCCCAGCTGTCACTAAAATGGTTACACTGTAAAGAAATCCAAACTTCATGTGCCTCACAAAAACAATAAAAGCTGTGAGTAGTTACAGTTCTGGAGGGCTGACACTTTAATTAGCTGCTGTTAATGAGTAAGTTAAGCAAGTTACTAACATACTGCCACTCCAGCCTGGTATTGAAATGCCTTTTTCCCCCCAGCTTATACAACGAACAACTTTTTAAAATCTGTAATAAGCAATGATAAAGATCATGTTTTCATCTTTTTTGGACACTTCTGAAGTCATACATAGAGCTTTTGAGACCCTGAGCATTTCTTGGCAATAAGATAATTTTTCTCCAATTTGAGTCTGTTTTGCCCATGACAGCAGTTAGTGATTGATCTCTCCCTGCCCTTATCTCAACCCACAAGCCTTTTATTATAGTTTTTTTCCCTTGCCCAGCTGATGAGAGGAGTGATGGAGTGGCTTTGGTGAGCACCTGCCATCCAGCCAGAGTAAAATCAACACAATAGAACATCAGTTCCTAATCCAGTTCAATTCCTTTGTCATAATTTCTCTCACTATTTTAAAGGTGTTAGTTTACTATTTAAGCAAGCACAGGAAGAATTAAATATATGCAGAAACACTTTCCCTAAGTTAAATCATGTGACATGCAGGGATGGCTTAATAGCAAGAAAATAGACAAAGTGGGATTTCTTCCTCTCTGGAAAATGAGAGGTGTGGTGATTTTTTCTTTATGCTTTTCTAGTTTTAAATATACTTGAAAAATTTAGTGATATAATTTCTGGTATTGCATCTGAAACAAAACCTACAATTAAAGGAAGTCTCTGATTTACATCCTATTCCTCTGTTACCTGTGGTTATAGAGGGCTGTGTATGCTTGACCTTTTAACATGGCTGCTAAAGATTTCTCTCCTCAAAAAATGGATTTGTTGAGGGGCTCTTTATCATACAGCCATAAGTAGGATTCAGAGTTATTGTGTGCTGTATAAATATATAAAAAATATGCATAATGGTATTTAACTTTTTTTTTTTTTAATTTTCTCAGTGAGAAAGAAATTTTTAGTGACTTTCTTTATATACAGCTGAAATTTCAAGCTGTGTACATGCGAGACTTTGGGCTGGTACTTGGCACTTTTTTCTCTCTGTGATAAAATTAGAAAGTATTGTTTTGTCTCAAAACCAAAATTTTTAACTTGAATGTCTATCATTTATTAATATTAGTCAAATTCTGTCATTGATATAAGATGAAAAAAAAAAAACCTGCGATTTAAAAATTTTGGCTTCCAAAATATTTTTTTTGTTTGTTTCTCTTGACACAGATATCAACAATTAAAAAAAAAAATCAGAAAGCACTTTTGGCTGAATCCAGACATCAGCTTTCAATAAGTTAATTTTTTCAGAAAAGTTTCCAATGGACATATTAGGTTCCAACTGAATTATGCATAAATGTGGCCTTGGGATAAATGTTTAGTTGTATTCTGTAAGTGATGAGCTGTACTTTTGAATAGCTGTACTTTTGAATATTTTGAATATTTTAAACTAATTAGTGTAAAATCTGTTTAGATCCTGGCTGAAGGTGGTTCATGAAGTCTCCACTTCTGCCTCTGCGTGATTTGACAGCATATATTGACTGAAAATTTCAGTTGACTTTAGTACAGGAAATTTGCTCAAATTTGTGTCAGGCATTTGAAAAATAGTTGGAATTGATTAGACTTGTATTATTCAGAAAGATGTGAATCAATGGGAAGGGAGGCAAAGGGCTGTGGAGACCTGTGCTGTGCTCAGAGCAGGTCAAGCATTAACTTGAGCTCTCTTTACCATAGGAATGTCAGTAAGTTGAAAGGTTCTTCAAAATAAAGAATGTATTTTAAACCATTTTAAAACCCATGCATTTGAAAATGAGTGATAAAAGGCAATACTAACGATTGCAGCATTAGCATCTTTTGTAAGAATGGCAGGAAGGGCAGTGGTTGGGAAGTGCAGTAATGGTGAATATATGGAGCAGTATATGTAGTATTGAAAGCTTTCACAAAAGTAATGTGTCTGATTTGCCAAAAGAAAACATGAAAAAATGGACATTGAGATTCTAAGTGCTACTTTGAGTATGACAGAATGAAATGCATTTTGTTCTAAGTAAAGCAGAAGGACTTAGACAGGCCAGTCGCAAGAACTTGGCATTACTTGTCTCAGTTGTTAATCTGGGTTTGTGTTGCTTGCCTTGATGATAATTCTTATATCTCTGAATTTGTAAGGGTGCCTGTTTTTTATATTATCCCTAGTAATTATTTGCATACCCAGCTTATAATGTATAAATCTGAACAGACCTGAAAAGGCAATAAACCATTTCTGTACTACCTGAGAAACTTGCAAACGCCACTTGCTTATTGGCATTCCTCTCAGATTTACAGAAGGAATAAGCTTGTCCTTGTCACTGAGTCACCATGTGGGGAATCAGATGGCTTAGTTCTGCTTCTTGGGTCTGCCTCAAACTTTAACTGTGAATATTTAATATCACCATATGTAAGAATGGTTATTTTATATATATGCATGTATACATGTATATTTATATATTTGTTGTTGCTGGTTTTTTTTGCGGGTGTTCGTGGTTTGTTTCAGGATTTTTTTGTAGGGGCCCTACAGGTTAAATCCAAATTTTCTGGGAGTTGTGACAGCTCATGTGTTCTCTGGAGGATATACATCATAATGCTTCAGGTAGAAGAGTGACTGCATTGGTACTCACACTCATTTTTTTACAGGTTATTCCATCTTCATGTGGCAGCCACAAAGCCAGCTTCTGGATCAAGTTTAGGTTGAATTGATTAAAAAAAAAAAAAGAAAAAAATTAAATATTAAGAATTTGTTCCATGGAACATGCTATTTTTTTTTTCCTGTGCTAGTGTATGGTAAACATCACGTGGTTATAATGTGTCTTATAATGAAGAAAAATAGAGGAGCAAGGATAACTCTTACATTAATTACAGCTGTTACAACCCTATCATTTTGTATTTTGGGGTTTTCTGAAACACTACCTGTGCAACTGTAATTTTTCATTAATTTTGTGGATCTATTTGGTTCTTGTATCTAACCCTGTTATGGACACTTTAGTTTGTGCTTTTTCAATGTATCAGCTTGACTATGCACATTAATTAGGTAAGACTTTCTGATATTAGAGACTATTAGAAAGCCATTCTTGACACATTTTGTATTAATTAAATCATTTAAGTACAGGAACAAACACCTTTCCATTATTAGTGGATTTTTTTTTCAGGTCATGTTCCATAGTAGATACTTTTTATCCTAGCAGATCCTTCAGTTACTAACTGAAATTGTGCAGCCTTTTTTATGGTTGAATTCTGTTTCTCACATGCTTGCTCATTCAGTGTTTGGCTCTGATTAATGGTCTACAGCCAGTCTAATGTTAAATAAAAAAACATTCTGGTGGCTGTGGCATTTGGTGATAAGTAGTTAGACTAAATAGAAGATGTCCTGTGCATCCCTTGGCTACAGAGTTATGATTAGATTCGGCTCAGCCTGCAGAATACTGCTGAGGATATTGCTGCTCTGCTGCAGTGATAGAGCAACTCATATCAAAGCAGCTTGTGTTGCTGCTTATCTTGCATTGTACACTGTGGCATTCTAAACACACTGGACAAACCAAATAGTGCAGTCTGGTTTTTTTTCTTTTATTTTTTGCTAGATTTATTAGAGTGGAAATGAGGGGTTAGATTGAGTCTTTCCACTGAGCAAGCCATTGTAGTACTTGCAGCAAGTTTTAAAAGCCACATCTTTTAAGAAAAATTCTATTGCCGTTTTTTTGTGAAATGTTTATTTACGCCTTTGGACAGTTGACTTTTCGGGGTTCATATGCAGTCATTCTTCTGCTGAAACAAAACAATCCCACTGGTTTACCTCATGATATATTTTAAGCAATCACTTCCCTCAGACACATGCACACTGTATTTTTACTCTGCAATGTCCATATTGAAATTTTAATGCCTTTTTTATATTTCAAATGAATGAAAAAGGGGAAGGGTATTTAATACTCCATAAAGCACAGGCTGTAAGATTTAGAGATTAATTGAAAATTACTAATTGAAAAAAATGTTTAAGGTAAACCACGGTTTCTTGTTTCTGTATCAGTCATTTCATATTGGTTATTTGAAAGATACAGAGTTGGATTTTTCTAATGGTTACCTGTCCTTTTTCTGCTAGGACACCACTGCCAACAGTAAAGGCCATGTTGAATTTTCATGTGACATCTATTAAAATGCCTAGATACCTGCAAGAATTAATCTCAAGAGCACTGAGCTAATCTTTTCTTCTTGCAAGTTAATTAACTCAGCAAACAATATTTTATTACAGATAAACAGCTAACATAAAAGAGCTAATTCCTAAAGTTATAACAATAATAATTTTTCAATCCACTTTGTCAAGGCAACAGCTAGGCCAGCTGATTTTTCCCCATTCCTGAGCCAAAGCCTGCCTTACTCGTGGGAACTGTGGAGTCCTGTGAGGCAACAAGCCCCAGCTGAAGTTTCCAGAGCTTTGTGCTGTGACCTGGGGCTTTTGACACTCTGCCAGATGTTGCTGTTGCTTGCTCCACTTGGTTCACTCGTTCATTTTTCTGCTCACTGCCACTACTGCTCCTCATTTTTGTGCTGCTCAGCCCGACCCACTGCCATTTTGTATCATTTTCCCTTGTTTTACTCCCTCTTCCACTTTAAAAAAATGCACGTGAAATGCTAGCATGTCCTTGATGTGTACAGAATATTGGTAATCAGCTTTTCCTGCTTTATGAAGTCTTAAAAAGAAAAAAAGTTGTCACATTTCTTCCTTGCAGTTTGACACAGGTCATAACATGAAGAGTTGGCCTAGGCCTGTTAAGTCTGTGGAAATCTGGAAATTATATTTAATACAGTTACACAGCTGTAATTAACTTTTTTTTTCCACTTGGATGTTCTTTTTTATAAAAATGCTTCTCAAACATCTGTAGAATAAGTGCATTTGAGAGGTTCCTATCTGTGCCTCTCATTTCCTCCCCTGGAAATGCTTTTCCTTTACCTCCTTCCTACCCACTCTGGGTTGAGGAATGGCAGAATACCCCACTACTATAAGCAGGGATTTCATTTTGAGTTTGTAACAGGTTCCTTTAATTTTTATCTCATGTGAAGGATAAGCAAACAATACTCCAAAGATCCAACTACACTACAATTTGAATGTAGTCTTCCAAATTTTTTTAGGGAGCATGTTTTTCTCTGTTGGTTTTTTGGTTGATTGAAGGTTTTCTTGGATTTTTGTTCTGGTGGTTTGATTGTTCAGCATTTAGTTCTGGATGTGAGAAGGCAGTCAAATGACAAAATTTAAAGTTATATGGTTTTTCTCTCTTTTTCTGCCAGTCTGTGCTATTTGTATCAAACTATTGCTGAAGAGAGAAGCAATTTTGTTCATGTTTCTCCTGCTGACATCATATTACTCAGCAGCAATCCAGAGAGGACAAAGCCTCTTACTTGTTCCCAATAACATCTCTATACCACTTACCAAGGACAGCATGATCCTTGGGAAAGAAAACCTGTATGTACTTCTATCATCTGAATGTAGATAAAATAGTAGGGACTTAAATGCTTTCTAGCAGAAAACTGAGTGAATTTTTGATTGTTTTCTGTAATAGTTTGATATTGAAACTTTAATAAATAAATTCTATTATATATTTATAAAGAAGTCATTTATTTTTGCTTGAAAATTTTTTGTTCAGGATTTCCTTGACAAGGTTTTTGCATAAGTAAGATTTGATTACTTCTGTAATGCTAAGAAAAAGCTTTTTATATTGCCTCAGACCTTGACAGAGTTATGTAATAAATAATTAGAAGTGTTGTAAATCTTACTGTAGTGCCTTTTTAAGCTGCTTCAAGGTAGTGATAAAATATTTTTTAAAAAATACTTTTGATCCTATTTCCATTGATGTAAAACCAATTTAATTCCTTTCCCTGTAATATCAATTAAGGTAATGAAATTGTACAACTGAGTGAGATACTCTGAGAAGTTTAGAAAAAGTAGAATAAACTTGAGATAAATATTCTCCAGTTTCTGGTGTGAGTTTTATGGACTCTGAGGGAAGCTATAGTCAGGTCTCCTCCTATTTGTCATAGCATTCATAGAAATTTAAGGTTGGAATCTGCCTTAATAGATGACCAGAGTTGTATCAATGATTTTTTGAGGCATGTTATCATTTCTTGCGTGCCTATACATGTTCCCTGGATTGCCTATTCCATTGTTTTACTATTCATACAGTTTAAAAAAAAATGTTCTTTACTTTCAATCTGAAAAGCCATTTTATATACATGTAAATATACACCTACACATTTTTTGCAAGCTGGGTAGTTCCATTTGATATGAAGGAAATTAATATGAGGAATGCAGTTTTAATTTTCTGTCTCAGTAACAAATTGTCAAAGATCATTCATGCATTTATTAAATTAAAATTTTCATCCATTTTATTGGAAATTAACATAAATGTGCAAAACCATAAAAGGCATTTGCTCAAAACAAGCAACTTCTTTTCTAATACGAAAGGAGAAGGTCATTTCTGCACCCTGCCCTCCTGTCTGTGAAGAAAAGTGAAAAATAAGGAATACAATTGTTTTTGTTAGTACTCAAATGGAAATTCACTTCCAAAAAAGCTGAATGTGCTGGCAGTTTGAGTTGCTAATCTGTTTTACTTATCTAAATAATATGAAGTCGATCTCTGCAGTGGAAGATGGGAGACTTATATACAACTGTGCACTAGGAAACTTTCAGAAATTAGGGTTTTTGCCCTCTGACTTGGCCAGTTGCCATATCAGGGATCAAAAAGGTTTTTTTAAAGAAAATTTATGTGTCAAAATGATGTAAGATCTCTGACTTAAGTGTTTTTATTCTGTTGCTGATCTTTGTTTCCCATTTTACTTTTCACACTCTTTCTTTGAGACTAAGGTGTGACTGCATCCCTTTGGAATTCATGTTTCTCTGTCTACCTTTGCTAAAAAACACAGTCATTCTCTCCTCATGAGACTTCAGTTCTGTATTCAAAGATTGCTCTAGGACAAGATTAAACATCTGTTCTCACTGTGAAAACTTCCATGAGAGAGGATGAGCTTGGAGTTTATGTGTGATGAGCGCAGCTGAACTGTGGTAGATTCTCAGTGGAGTATTTAAAGATAATTCCTAATATATATTTGAAAGAATGGCAGAATTAACTTATCCAAAATAATAAAATGCACTACAAGTAAGAAGACTTAATTATTTGTAGGTTTACATATTAAAATAAAATTCTTATATATGCTAAAGCATTTAGCACACGGAGAATTCTTATTTCCTACTACTGTTTTAGGGTTAAAGGATGCTTGAATGCTTGAATTAAAGGCTGTGCTTAAATACTTATGTGAATTATAGTCTTGACTTGGTATAGCTGGGTAGTCATGCCTGAGTAAACTAATAGCAGTGAGTATAAACAGTAAATAATTCAGATTTGTACACAGTTCTTCCCCACAGACACTTATGGCTTATGTTCTTTATCCACTTGGTTTCCTCTGTTAAGATGTCAAGCAGTTGCTTAACTTCTTAAACTTATATGGCAAAGCCAATCTTTTTTTACCGTGCCTGCTGAATTATAAATGAAGTTCATCTGAATTATAAAAACAAAACCCCAAAAGAAAACCCAAAAGACCCTGAAATGAGAACCTGTTGCCACTTGATTTATTGTTTATAGTTTTAAGCAAGGTCCCCCATCTATTGCATATGGAATATGCAGCACTCCTGTTGCATTTTTAAACTGATTTACAGTTGATCTATTTCACCAACAATATCCCTGTTCTCTTTATAGTTATAGTACCTGACAACTATACCAATGTGGCTGATCCAGAGCCATTATTCTGCAATTAGATTTTTGTACTGAGCATTCAGAATGTTTTTTTATTTTCTTGTTTTACCTTAATCATCTTCCCTTTGAACCATCTGTTGAATGAGAGGGCTTATTATCCTCCTGCTGTATCTGCATTATATATAAGCAGGAGATGCCTAACTGAGGTGTCCTTGAACTATCATTTATCACAAGTTGTCAAGCATAGAACTGAACATTTTTAGGGCTAGGTATACAGTGCACGGTTTCCTAGGAGACTGTAACATCCCTGACTAGGGCTAAAAAAGCCTTGTAGAGTATCTGATACTTGGCCAGTACTTTAACTTGATGCCTTCAGTATCATACTTTGTATTTTTTTTATGTGAATACCTATGGAGAATCATTTTAAGATGGTGTATTTGTACCCTTAAAATAACACAGTACTAAGCAATATAGAGATGTTAACTCCAAAACCATCATAGTGCCTGAAGAGGAAAACCTAGCAGATTTTCATGCTTGCTTACATTGATTACTGAAATTAAAAATCAGACTAATAATTCTTTATTCACAAAGGTAAGACAGCACTGTATGAATTAAACATTGCTGTGAGGCTTCCCATGCAGTGGAGCATTTTGATGGGATTTTTGGGCCCAGGTTGAATCTATGTGCTATTCTTGTTTTATTGGATTTCTCCCTTCCTTGACAAATCAAAATCCTGAACTAAAATTTTTGATTGTCCTTAGTTTATGAGGTTATTTTTACTTTGCAATTGTAAACCAGCCTCAGAGAGTTAGTTTCAAGTCTTAGTGCTGAGTTGGTTTTATCTGGATGAGTCACCTTTTAGATGTAAAGGGGCAAAAAAATTCACCATTGGGTTTTTTTACCCTCAGTTCCTACAGTACTTTATAGCCTTGTTGTGCTTTCTGTATTGCTGTTTTGCCTTCAGACAGAAGAGACAGTATAAGAGGGCTTACATCAGTCTAACAATAGATTTGAAGTAGTCCTCTGTAGCCAGTAATTATAGTTAAACTTATACTTAATCAGGGTCCTTTTCACTAGAATTTTACTCTTCTTTCATTGTGAAATTTCCCCTTTTTATCCTGGCATATAAGGCCACCTCCAAACCATTGTGCAGTGATGGAAATTACTGTCAGACACCTAGGAAGGTGAATCAGTGACAGGAGAGTTTTCTGTGCTTATGATGTTTTTTTAATGCTGAGTAGGCTCATGCATGGCACTTTTCTCTGCAGAGGGAATCCTTCAAGCCTAAAGGTCGCCCAAAAGTTGTACTGTTTGGTTTTTTTTAATGCTTATCTTCTGAGCTCTCTATTTCTCTCATTCCAAGGTTCTTCTAAAGGAATGGTCCCTTTTTACCAAAGCTCTTTTAGAGAAATTAGCAAACTGCTTCCGGCTGGATCTGATAGATGGCTCCCCTAGCTACTGATCCTTAGTTAATCAGGAAGAACTGCAGAGTGAGAAAGCAGGCAAAGAAAAAACTGGGAGAAATAGTCATGACATTCAAAAAAGTGCATAAGCCTCTGTTTATGCTATACATGTGTATTTTGCTGAAGTGTTAGGAAAGAGTCATGCTTCACATCTTCTAGTGCACCTCAGGGCTGAGCTCTACTGCATAAGTGCAAAAAGCAATTTGGGCAAATACTTACACAGTATGGTGGGGGAATGTTCTGCCCCTTCCTGAGTTCCTCTATGTAACAACCATGGTATCTATACTTTTGGCTCATACTGTGATATAAGCCAGTATAAAGTGATATTGCTTTCCTCTTCATCCGCTCCTGTAGCTGCTCCTGATTAGCTGAGGATCACATGCCCTTGATCACTCATTGAATCTAGCTGATTAATTTCTCTATCAGAGCCCAGGTAAAAGGAGGTATTTTTTAAGAGGGTGCCTGGTGGTAGAAGGACAGAGAGGTTATAAACTGATCAATGAGATGTAAAGGAAAGTATATGTTCTTGAGAACCTGTGTAGGCTTGAAGGGTTTTGAAACTGTGAAGAGTACATCCTCTGCAAGAATGGGAGGAATAAAAGTAGTTGAGAAGAATTGAAGGCTTTTATTTTCTGATTTTCTTTGAAGTGCCTTTTTTTTATTCTCTGCTCTATTGCTGGAAGAGGTAGAGGTATAGTAGGTACCTACTGAGGTAGGTACTAAGCAAGCCAAGTGACTGATGATCAGAACTAATTTGGGAATAAAAAGCTGGACTAAAAAGTCTGTGCTTTACTAGGGAATAAGCAGATAATTTCTTTGGGGATGCTCAAAGTGACCAGTTTCTGAAACCAGCTCCACAGTGCTGTGGCGCTAGAAACACTGAGTACATCTGTCTTGTCCCTAGAAGTGCAAGGATGTTCAAGGAGCCTAGAGCAAAACATCTGCTTTCCTTATTGTTTCTTCTGAAAGGCTGGACACCCTAAACTGCAATGCTGAAAGTTTATTCTGAAAACATGAGTGGGTGTTAGGGGTGCTGTAACATAAAATAACTCAGTAACCAGGTTCCTCATAGTGACTGAAAGGCATATTGCTGAAATTGAACCATTTGTGCATAATTTTGCTATGGAAAAGAAAGGTCTTAGCTTAATTTTTAATTGAAATTTCTCTATATAAAATGTCTTTAACCTGATTGTGTGTCTGGATAAAGGAAAGTTAGATGAATTGGGGTGACTTCAGAGGGGCTTTTGAATCTTGTTGTTTCTACCTACTTTCTGGTTTTGTATTGAAAGTATCAGGAGTATTGCTAAAGATATTGCAAGAGATTTCTTGGAGGTGTTCCAGGCCCAGTGTACTACTTGAGGTTCAGTGTAACTTCTTTATGTGTTTGTAGTACATTTTTTTGCTGTCAGTTTGAGGTAAATAATTGTTTTGTTTTGTTATAGGGAAAGGTGAACATGGGAAACCGTACCCTCTTACAGAGGAAGACCATGATGATTCTGCTTATAGAGAAAACGGCTTCAACATATTTGTTAGCAACAACATAGCCCTGGAACGGTCCCTGCCAGACATCCGACATCCTAAGTATGTAAACTGTTTCCTGGACTGTTTAATTTTTAAGATTTTTTTCTTTGTATATCTCTAAAAATATTTTCTAGGAAGGTAAAACATAAACAGTCAGCAAAAACCAATCATCTCATTTTATAGGAACTGGAAGATTTACCTCTGTTGTTAAATCATTTGCTCTGTCTTTTAAAATGACTTCTGATTTGATTAGTTACACATTAAGAATTGAAAGGGCCTCTTTTCATTATAGAATGATTCTTATTAAATTTCTGTGTAGTGAGTTGGGCTAAAAAGCATTCACATAGCTTCTCATGTTCTCATTTGGTTAATAGCTGCAGATCTTTGGGCTGGGGAGCGGAGTTACAACTTTATATGGTTTTTGACTGTGATTGCAGAGTCTTTCTTCTGTTTTGTTACATAAAAATTTAAAGCAATGCAATAGCTGCCGAGTGCTGATACATCAGCTGATTTATGCTGCATAGAATTGTGTAAAAACAGAATATGCATGATGAACAGGCAGAATTTGGGAGCACTGGATGATGGTATTGTTCCCTAAAGCATTAATATAACCGAGAGAAATGGGATTGAAGTTATTCTGAAAAATAACCAGAGCCAGAACCATTGAGCTAAAAATCATCATACAGCAAACCTAATTTGCTTTTCTTGTTGTTTAATTTTTGGCTCCTTTATACAAAAAGTAGAACTTCCTGTCTGTGACAAGAAGAGGGACACCATTGCCATTGATGGCTCCAAGCTCTTGTTCTCTAGAGTCATTCTGAAGGTGATCTCTGAAGAGGGAGCTGATTTGATTTGTCTCCTCTACATGGAATTTTCCTGCTCTTTTAATTGGATGTTATGCAATTAGTGTATGGGGGAAAGGTGAGACAAAACTAATTGTCTCCATGACTATGTATTTTCCTGCAGATACAATTCTCTCTATTATACAAAGATTCATGTTAAGATATCATCCCACTTCTTAATTTATTTTGATATGAAATGTTGTCAGAGAACAGAGCTGAACTTCAGAGCTTGACAGAAGTTCTCAGTACAGGGAGAAGAGAAACATCATGCAACTAACTGCAAATATGCAGCTGTCTTTTTGAAAGAATTAATAGTGTATAAATATTTGCATAGTGAGAGTTTAAAAAAAATAAATTTAGAGCAGAGGAATTAACCTTTCTTTAGAGATGTTTCTAATTTAATTTTAATTGCTAATTGCCTAATTTAATTGCTGCATTGTTTTGAGAAAAAAACCCTGTTGCTCTCTTAATTTGTAAACAATTTATTAGGATTGTTTGCATAGGATTAAGTAAAAGAAATATATTTTTCTAACAAGTTTTATGTTTTATATACATTCTTTGCTTTCTGCTTTGACAAATTAGCTGAAATTATATAATGAGTGCTTCCAAGAAGTTTGAGTTCAAATGTACACCTGTATAGCATTGAAGCTGTGGTAGATTACATTGTGGGTATAATTAATGTGTTCATCAAACAACCTCCTCTGTTAGCAAAACTGCAGAGGATAATGACTAGACACAAAAGGAAGCTGTCAGATTTGTCATCCCTTTGTGCTTTTGTAAATTGGACTTTCGGCAACTTCTTTCTTACCTGCTGCTGTCCTCACAGTCCCTGACACTTCCGTGCATGTCCCCAGAAGTGATGTGTTGTCAGAAGTGACATGTTAGGAACGAGTCAGTGCCAACCAGACTGTCTCTGCCCTCTTTTCCCCAGCACAAATCTTCTTCTGACTTGCACCTAAGCGTCTCATTTGGGAAGCTTGTATCCTTAGGTGCCTGCATTGTTTCCATGTTCCAGTTCAGACAGGTTCCTGTGGCATTCAGTGAAATCTCGTGTGGTAGTGTCCTGACTGAACTGCCTGGAGTCATGGCCCTCTAACCTTCCTTCTGTTAAACACATAATACAAGTAGACCATTAGTTAATTGACTGTATCACTTACCATCTAAAGATAAAGAGAAAAAATGTTCTTGTGCTATAATTGCCTACTAAGTAGTGGGTCAGTTGAGGTGACAAAGCTGGGCTCAATACTTTTGATGGCTATACCAAGCTTGAAGCAAGTGTATTTCTTGGACTTCCAAGAGACACAGGGATCTGGCAATACTTTCTGACCTGCTGTTAGAGACAAGCACATCTCTTGGCTGCCGTGTGTTAAGTATGGCCAGTCTCAAACTGCTCTTCACTTTTGGAAATGTCTCCTCTCTTCAGAAGTGTGTATGAAATGCAAAGTAGTTCACATTGTGTCACATGGCATTGTGCTGGTTTTGGCTGGGGTAGAGTTAATTCTCTTAAAGAATTTGTGTATCATCTCTGCTGGAGGCTGGCGTTAAACCATGGCACTAATAGAGTTGCTTTCAGACAAACCATTGGAAAACTATGTAATTTCTGTCTTGAGAAAGGGGTTCTCTTCAGTAACATTATAGCAGATAAATCAGGTGTGGTAGAGCAGGCAGGTCTAGTTTGGCCAGCTTTTGAACATTTTAAAGGGTTTGGCTTTGTGGAGCTTCTAACTGCTTTGAGGCCTTCAGCTGTCATCTTTATGTGAGTTTATGGGAGATGCTAGTATTGTAATCTTTGAGTTTTGATCCTCTGTCTCTATTTAATGTATGCCATTTGCACAGGGAAAATGGTTATCTTCCGTTGAAGATGTATTTCCTGAAAATACTCTCTATGATATGTTTTATAGAACCAAATAGAATGGCTTTATTGCCTTTAGTAGAGAAAATCCACAAAATTAGCCTTCAAATGCAAGAAAACTGAGTGGTAAATCCTGTAATTTGAATAAAAACTTACTTAAATGGAAACAGCAGCTGCAGCAGTTTCTCCATTCTTCTGAAATAACTTCAAAAATATTATATTCCAAAGTCAAACCAAAGAAACTTGAAGAACCACTTATAAGTGTTTGATTTTCTGGGAAGTATGCAAAGACAGCAGAAAAAACTTGTTCTTTTTAATCCAAATAAACTTTCTTTTTCTGAGTTTCTTTGGAATTTGGGCTTAGGATTTGCAAATAACACCTTCTGCAGGGGATGGGTAGAACTAAACAAATGCTTAGATGATTTAGCTCTCAGAAATTCAAGTTTTCAAATGTGTTTAATAATACTCTTTTGCTTTTCCTGTGATATTTATAACACTTCAGCAAGATGTTATGATTGATTCTTCTTTCCTTTTTAAAATGTGTGTACTATAAAACAACTGTGTAGTGAAATGAAACAGTTCTATTCTAAGGCTGACTTGACCATTCCTGCATCTTTAATATGTTTTTATTGCATCCTTCTAATATCTCCCATGCTTTTTTTCTTTCTCTCATAGCTGTGCTCAAAGAATTTTTTTTTCCATTTCTGAGTGGTCTTTGATGTCTTGTTTCCGTTCCACTTCTTTGTGAAAGCCTTGGCACAGTGGGTGCCAATCTACATTAGCTAATTTTTTGTTCTCTGCCCACCATCACCCATGTCTTTAAGTTTAAACAAAGAAACAATCAAACAAAGCAACTTTTTTTCCCCCCTCTAATTTTAAATAACAATCTGAAAGAGGCTTATCACCTCAGTTTATTTGGTTTCAGGACTGATTCAGTGAAACTAAGAGTTCTGGTCACCCAAAGTGAAAGGTAACATTGAGTTTTGGGTAGTATTGAGAGAAAACAATGGTATTGGTATTTAGGGCTTAGAAATTCTATACCAATAAAAGAAATATTTCAAAACCCACAAGAAGAGTTGTTTCATTCACTTCTGTTTTCACCTGTTTTGTGCCACTTTGTGTAGTCTAGAATGTAACAAACCTGTGAATGCTCGGGGGAAAGTTGGCAGTATTATTTTCTATTGTAGAAAGAGAAATGCTACTTATTCTAATACTGAATGTACCAGTTGAAATTAATTCTTATCTTCTCCACATTATCAAATATTCTGCTATTCATACCAGCTTTGTTCAAACAAACAAAACTGAATCTGACTTGCATTTTGAATAGCATTCTAAATGTGATTTTAATGAGACTTGGGGGAAGGATTGCAATCACCTAGTCTGAACAGTGAATATAAATTTTGTGACCTATCCTGTTTCAAGCTCCTAAGTCTTTTTATACTAGACAATCAACTTTTAATCAACACAAGACTCAAGGAATTCAAGTTAGTCCCTGATGCCAATACATTTGCAAGCTTTATAATTTAAAATATTTTGGTTTGTTTGTTTGTATATCTTAATTTCAAAACAGGTCTCCTTTTATCTAAAATATGCAGATTAATTGCTGATAACCATATCCTGGAGCGCATCAAGCACAGCATTGCAAGCTAGGCAGGGAAGGGGATTGTCCTGCTCTGTGCTGGTGCAGCCTCACTTGGAGTCCTGTGTACAGTACCACAATGTAAGAGGCATAAAAAAGCTATTGGAGACCATCCAGAGGAGCATCATGAAGATGAAGGATGTAGAGGTGAAGCTGTATGAGACGTGGCTGAGGTTACTTGGTCTGTTCAGCCTGGAGGAGACTGAGTGGAGACCTCGTTGCAGTCTGCCTTGGGAGGGAAAGAAGGAGGGCAGGCATTGTTCTCTCTTCTGTGGTTACCAGTGGCAGGAGCCTAAGGAATGGCATGAAGCTATGTCAGGGGAGGTTTAGGTTGGATATTAGATCAAAGGTGGTTTTTATTCAGAGGGTGATCAGGCTCTGGATCGGGCTCCCCAGGAGAGTGGTCAGAGCACCAAGCCTGACGGGTTCAAGAAATGTTTGGAAAATGCTCTAAGACAAATGGTGTGATTCTTGGAGTTGTCCTATGCAGGGCCTTGATGATCTTTGTGAATCCCTTCCAGCTCAAGCTATTCTATGATTTTATGTCTTGGGTAGTCTTAGATCAGATGTGCAAATACTCCCCAGTTGGCCTGAGTAATCAATCACAAGAAATCTCATCCTTTTAAGGTTTCCCTGGACATAAATAGATTCATTTGGTAATGAAATTCTTAGCATTCTTCTTGTACATTAAAAATGTCCAACCTGATTCTTGTAATGTCTGGTTTTTAGCCTGTATGGGCTGGAGTCAGTGTTTCCAATCCTTTTCTGCTGGTCTTGCTGTTGATGTGTGAAGTTCTGTCCCTTCACTGTCACTCCCAGCAATATTCCTTTTTAGAAGTCTGAACTATGCTCATTTTTCTTAGGCATTAAATTTTTCACAATCCTCAGAAGGAATGCATTTTCATAATCAAAGAAATGAGAGTGTTTAGCTAAGGGCTGGTTACATCTTCTGTGTCCTGAACAGTAATGAGGTTTTATTTCTATCTAATAACAAAACCAAGTTTCATTCCATGGGTTCTGCATAACTGAAACTCTCCTTTTCAGTAGCAGAAGCTGAGAGAGTGCCTGAATGGTTCTCTCAGAACATTTGAATGCAGTGTGGTTGCTCTCCATTGTATTTTTAAAAGAGGCTAAAATGATTATGTAATGGGATTTCTCTGGGCAGTATGTTTTTTGATTGGCTCCATTTTTGTGGTTTTTAGAGTAGTTGCAGAGCCAACAGAGTTGGAGTTGTTCTTAATCTCAATGTTTTAGTACGCTTTGCAAAGAGTTCTAGTATTACTAAACTCATGGGAAAGGGATATAGTTAGATACACAGGCAGGCAGTAGCATATATCTGCATCACCTAAAAAAATAATTATTTCCTTGTGTTTAGTTACTTTCTTTTGATAACTACAGTGCATTTGTCACAATCTAGCCTATGTATCTTGCCCCTAAAACTAAAATTTAAAAGTTTGTCTTTAATGCAATGCTCCAAGATAAATTCCAGTTAATTCCTTCTGGAGTCTATCATCTTAAACACAGTCTTGGGTTGTCCTGCCTTGCTAAAAAAAAAAAAAAAAAAAAAAAAAAAAAAAAAA
>LTAT01000006.1:34038349-34087378 GCA_003286495.1 Chlorodrepanis virens
AAAAAAAAAAAAAAAAAAAAAAAAAAAATTAGTTCAACCATTTAAGTATGCTGAAGTTAGAAATATTTAAGAAGTCTTATGGAAGTAATTGTTTATTTCTATTGATCTTCTGTTGAATTTTTGATCATATGGTGGAAGAAATAAAGATAGTAGAAGGCTTTTTCTAGTTTTCAGAATCAGAAATGTCTTCAGACACACATACACATTGCTTCATATTGCTGATTACTCGTATTAGCTTAATTTATCTGGCCACAGAGAAACCTATTTAAACTCAAGGTGTGTTTTTAGTGGGTAATGGAAAAGCTAGAGATAGTTACTGTGCTTTTCAAACGGTTTTGTGTAGTTGCTGAATAATGTAGTGCAAGTGAGAAGTTGTGTGGTCCAAAACACGATAGGCAGTGTCCCTTTTTCCAAGCCCGACCAGATTGTTCTCTGCAATTGCTGCAGGGGTATCCTATTTGAAGTGCAGCTCCTCAAAACAGGATCAGGAGTTTTTTATACCCAGGAAAACCTATGGCTTTCTGTCTTTGTCATGCCTACTGTCACTTTCTCTGCAGGATATATATTGATAGGAACAAATAACATGGAATAATTCCCAAGTGCTTTCTGGGTACTTGTGTGTCTTTTTTTTTTTTAAGGCAGCACCAGCAAAAATATGGCTGAAGATTGATGATTCCTCTTCTCTCCTTTTATTGAGAAATAGGCTGCAGTGTTAAATAGGCCAGTGGGGAGAGTCCAAGCCTGATGGGACTGTTTCTGTTTACTGAAAATTATTTGATAAAAGAAATAATCTGTTTATACACATGGAGAGAAGTAGTTCATGTGTATTTAGATGCCTTGCATGTTACTTAGACTCCAGTAAATCCTCCCACACTGCCGAGAAGATCGCAAGCTGCAGTAAACATAACTGTGAAATCTAAACTTAATGGGGACAGGAATTCTGAAGAATATTTACCCTCCAGCCAGTTCTGTACATCTGGGATAGCCAAGTCTATTAGCATTTGGCAGTGGTTAAAGCTTGAACTTTTAAGTGTCAAATAATACAATAGTAAAATTGGAAAGTACATCCAGCTTTGCTAAGATTTGTGTGGAATGTGGAATATTCTGGGGTTCTGTATCTTTGAATTTCATAGATGAAAGTGATGATATATGTTGTTAATGTAGTTTTATGAAGAGCCTCAGTACACCTTACCTCAGTAAGGTTGTACATTCTTGGCACTACATTCTCAATGGCAACACAATTAGCTGCAGCACCTCATGTAATAAGGACAGCAGATGTGCAGCAGTGCTGGAATGGAGAAACAACTTCTATTTTGCCTGATTTGATTGTGAGTAAGCTTCTTGAGCTCAAATTTTCTGAAGGCTGTGCTGGCCACAGGATGTGGTAGTAGACATGAGAATTTATTGATCTTCTTGGCACACGTGGTCCATGAGGCCCAACAGCTTTTTCACAGCATTTGTTCCCTTGTTTATCAGCTGTGATTTCAGTATTACAAACCCTAGTCAGATCTAGTACTATCTTGCCTATTATCTCTTTTATTGTGTGCAGATGATGGTGTTGAGAGGTGTTAGCCTGACCACATGTTGCAGTGAAAAGGAGAGGTGAAGTGGTGTAGGTAGATCACAGAAAGACTGTCTTTGAAAATTAAGAATTTTATGCTTAAGCAAAGTGGACATAGTAAGTCCATGGGCCTGAGGAGATGTACACCTGAATGCTGAGGGAACTGATGTCTGTTTGAGGCTCCTCTCAATGGTCTTTGAATGATATCACAGCAATTGTGAGAAGGACCTGAGGACTGATGCAAAACTGGGAGGAGTGGCTGAGCTTTTCGAGGGTTCCTAGAAGCCTATGGGATGCCTTTGGAATATAAGGGCAAGTGGTAATAAGATAACTAGGATTTCTGGAATGGAAATTTAAAGGGTAATTGAATGTCACAGGTTGCTTTTTTCCTGAAGTAGTGTGCTTTAAAATGCACTTTGAAGTGACAAAAACCTGAATTCTAATCCTGTTTCTTCTTCAGCCATGAAAATGACCTTAGATTCAAAATAGAGGTTTTTTATTGGTCTTTTTATTGATGGTCTTTTTATTGAGGTCGGCCTTATTTGTGAGAGACAATCAGTTAAGGATGCTAGGGTCAGATGAATGAATTTTAACTAGATTTTTTTAAAGAGAAGATCAGAGAAGTAAAAAAGTGTTTTGAGGGTGTTTGCTTATGTGTGTATTAAATAAATTGGACTGATGTTATTTTTGAATTCACAGGTAACAAAGTTCAAGGTTTAAGCTAAAATATAATTAGAGTGCAAGGATGCCTTCTTATGTGCACTTGCTAATAAGGAATTTTGAGATAGTATAAAATGACTGCATGCATTATTTCCCAAGCCTCCTAGATTTAATACATATGGTGAGTAGATAAATTTCTTAAAAAATATTCTTTTTTTTTTTAATTTATAACATCTTTCCATAAGTGATGAGGATTTTATAGGTCACTGTATGGTAAAACAAAACTTTGTCAACATAAACCTGCTTTATGTCAGTATAGTTTATCTGACTCTTAGGCTCTTCCCTTTGTTAGAGGAGCTTTTTGGTTTGAAGGACAAAGCAAGGCAAACTCAGAGTTTGATTTCTTCAGAGACAGAGAGTGCTACTGAAGAAACTGTACATGACAGGCCAAAATGAGGCAATTTGACATAATGTAACAAGCACCTAATTCAGCTCCATCAGTCCTGATGAATTCCATGCTGAGGAAAGTCTACATGGAGCACAGGACTTTGCCTCCTTAGTTCCCAAGACATGTTGATAGTGCACTTAATAGCAATTTCACTAACAATTTCTACTGTACAATTTATTTTTCTTCTTTTTCATGAAAATCCTACTTATGTTTTGGAGGAGGTTTATTCTAGTAAAGTGTTGTGACATTTATTGAGGCCCATACCCAGTAATGCCTGCTTGCTTCCCAGCTGTGAGTCGCTGTGAAAATAAAGATTACTTTCCCTGCCATCAGCTCACACCCAAGCTAATTTTACAGCCTTGTCAAATAGCAGGAGAAATTACTAGTTATCACTACTTAATCAGGCTCAGCTGACAAGACTAGATTGGAACAGAAACATGGTGTGACTGAAGCTTGTTGCTGTAAATTGAATACTTTGACATGCTAGGACAATTACTATGTAAATTTCACTGGGAAATGTTTTGTTCTGGTAGCTTCGAGAGGTCTTGTCACTACTTGGGGGCCCAGTGGGTGCTGTAGTTTCTTTTAATAAAGGCAAAGAAAAGGTCAGATCTGAAAAAGCAGCTTAGTTAAGGGAGGGAGAGCTGACAAAGCCAGTGGGAGGAAAAAGATTGAAACCCTCTTTCTGTTTTGCTTTAACTTTCTCTGGCACTTCCTATAAGAGGAGAAAATTAGAGGTGGGCTACTTTTATGATCCAGAAACTGCAGTAGTAGGCTGCTGCTTTGTTTCTTAAATCCAGCAAAGGGATGTCTGTGAGGCACTTAACTTCTCCTGTGTTATTATCTATCAGGGCAATTTTCAAGGCTGTTGATGTGTTTGGAAGGCACAGAGCCTGCTAACTGACCACAGCATTGCCACTGGTATCCCTTAGTGTGCATCAAACATTGTTGATACGTCTGCAGGGTCAAGCAAATTGCTGCTTTTACGAATCAGCTTTTGCTGTTGAGTGGCTGGAATGGTGCCAGCACTGCTCTCCTTTCTCGTCATTTTAGAAGCCTGTATTCTTTCATTTTGTCTTCTACAGAGGCAGTATATTTCTGCATCTCTCTGTTAACTGTGAAGCTGTAAAGGGGGATGATTTGGAAGTTCTGCATATTTTCTTGAGCTCGTGTGATGAGGACATTTTTTCCCCCCAAATATAAAGTTATTGGGGAAGCAAAGAGAACTCTTCTTATTCCTTGAAATAAAGCAATGCTGTTATTTGTGCCCAGTAGAGTAGGCTAACCTACAAAATGAAATCATAACAGTCTTAGGATTCTTAGTACCGAATAAGAAAGAAGTGTGATTTTAACTCCTTTTCACTACTCTTTTTATGAATAGTCATCCTTTCAGGTTGTATTTTAAAGGTGCCTCCTGCAGACAGCTGCATGGCATTTCTGGGACAGTTTTTTTTCCTTCCTCAGGCAGGTTAATACTTCAGAAATAGAGGAACCTCTTGCTATTTTCTTAACGTTCTAAAAGTCTCCCAGCAACTTTAAAGCCAACTCTAAAATTTATTTGTGCTGAAACTTGGTTTGGTTTCTTGTTTCAACTCTGTAGAAGAATTCTGTATCTCAAAGGAAAAAATAAGTTGATATTGAATGTTGTTTCTGTGAATAAGCCTTGAACTCCTGAAGCCAAGTTCCCAGCTCCAAAACCAAACTGAAGGAGCAGCATGAAAAGCTGGTGAAAAGTTCTGTTTTGTTAATTATGTGTATTTAAATTTTTTACTATAGAAATTATTTGAAAATAATTTCTACCTTTTTTTTTTGGTTAAAAAAAAAAAAAAGGGTTTCCAGAACAGTAATGAATTACAAAATTGAATCATACATATGATTAGTGCTCAATTATGTTTCTAATAGAAGGGAGAGAGGAAGGAGATTTTTTGGACAGAGATTGATTTTCAAAGCAGTAAGTACAACTTCACAATGTGGAAACAGCTTGTGGACTGGGAGATCAGGCCTCTGTTTCTAAAACTCTCATCCAGAAGTCTCTGAGGGACTAATTTAATGATGCAAGGATATTCTTTGATAGGCAAAACCAGATATTAATTTCTGAAATGCCATGGAAAAAGAGACTAAACTGATTAAGGAGAGCAATATTTTAAAGCATAATTCAAGGTTCATAACATTTGATTCATTATCATCATGAAAATGACATTGTATCTAACTAATCAGCATATTCATCATTTGATGCCAGGTTTTGGTTGTTTGGGTTTGTTTTTTTTTTTACACAAATGTTGGCATTTATAAAATATTTTTTTGGCAAATTCCACATTGCTAGCGTTATTTAATAATTCTGTGTATTTGTGCAGTGACAATGCATAATGCCCCTTTCATGTCCTCTTCTGAACTCACATTGCTCTGAATGGTAATGTCAGAGCAAGTAAGAAAATACAGATGTGAGCTACTTAACTAGCAGGATGAGGGTTGCCTATCATGGTTATTTTCTTGCTAAGTATCTACCAAGACATTTCAGGCTTAAGACAGAAGTTATTCTAAGACTTAAGACTTCAGTAAATAAGCTTGAAATCTATTATTTATGCCAAGAAATTTTCAGTTTTTCAACCTTGGGTGTAGAACCAATTATTCAGCATTGTTCCATGATGAAGTGCTGGTGTGCTGCACTAAAATATATTTTGTTTAAATGCAATAAAAGAGGCATCTTGAGGAAAGCTTCTGTTATACATTACTGAGGCCAATCTGTAGTGTTCTGTTAAGATTATGCAGAAAAGACTTCTGCTAAGTAGGAGCCCTTTTCTACTTGTAAGGTTTCTAATTGTAAGGTTCTTCACCCTCTTGAATAGTATTCCTGCCACGAGTCCCAGATATATATTGCTGCTTCTTCATCCCCTTAGCCCCACCCAGCTTGTTGATTCAGGCATCTGGATACTGCCCTCTAGAAATAAATGACCTTGCTTTCAAAGGGCTTAATATCTTTTGGTGCCAGCCTTTTTTTTTTTTTTTTTTTTTTTTTGAAAAGTACGACCAAAAGGTGAGTGGTTACAGAAAGACTGAACTCTTTCTGAAGAGTTTTGCATTTCTAAGTGTCTAGGATGAGTCATTGTGTAAAAATACAAAAATTTAAACTATACACTTCCTTTAAATTAAAAAAGACTTCACCTCGATACCTCAATGGGCATCCTCTTCCCAGTTTACGTGTATGACAGGACCAGCATGCAGAAGCAAATTATTTCAGTTTGGAGTGAAATTGCTGCATGGAATAATGATGAGCTAGTTTTTTTCCCTTGTTTTGTGTGGTCAAATGTGTCACTGTGGAACTCAGCAGTGAAATGGATTCCCGGTCTTCAATAAGGAAAGTATTGGTAAGGGATTCTGTAAGATGATCAGTAGTACAGGCGGCATAGTGCTAAACTCTGAAGGCCACTGCCTTTTACAGCTCTTGAGAGAAGAGCTGGCAAGTTGCTTGCATCTGATGAGACTGTGTGTTGAAAGGACAAGAGAGATAACATGCCCATACGTTGCTGGATTCCAGTCTTGGCTGTGAAATGGGCAAGCTGTTTAAATTCACCAGACTAGCCTGGCAGTCTGTAGAGCTAGGAACAATCCGAAATTCACCCTCTGGAGAAGACTGGAGGCCTGGGTCTATTCAGTTGGATGAGCCACAGGATGTGCAGATGTTGACTGCTACACTGCACTGAGTGCTCATGGTGTAGCATGGCACATGCCTAGAGGTGCAAACATAGATGTGAGCTAAGCTGACTGATCAGGATTTCTTGGAATAATTTGTGGAAGACAGCATCAAACCTTGGGCACTTAAGCCTGCAGTTCTGTAAATGATCACTTACCAGCCACTAATGAGGAGGCTGTATTATTCCTGTAGCTGAGTAAGGTAAACTGAGGAAGACATAATGTGAGGTTTCTGAGCAAAGTGAATGAGTGATGCCTCAAACACTAAACATTAAAAATATTGCTGGACTAAGCTATTTGGTATTCTGAAGAAACATAAGTATGGAGGTAAGGATAAAAGTGAGGAAAAATGTGGAAAAACAGTGGAAGACTAGTCAAATAATGTGTTCTTAGCATCCTTAAGTATTTATCCTCTTATCAGTATGGGAATGATGAGCATGCATACGTAGCCAGGGCTGATTACAGAAAACACTTTCATGGAAATTATAGTGATCAAAGCCAAAGTGAAAAATCAGTTTGGTATACTAATTTCAGGTAGACTGATTTAGTTTTCTACCCTCAATCCCAAAATTATAAAATATCATGGCAAGTTTTTCTTCTGAAACTTTTTGTGTTTATACTACTATATATCACATTCAAACAAGCCATTTTATAATATATATGTAGATTGAGTTAACAGAGTCAAATAACCTGTCTTCATCTTCATTTGCCATTTTAATCAGTCTTGTTAGTGCAGAGTCCTCATCTCTTATTTTAAAAGTTAATCCAGTTTCAAGTGTCACTAAGGCAAAAAACTGGTCCTGATAGAAACAAGCTAAAAATAGCAAATAATAAGTTCCTATTAAAATTATTCTGAAAGACCTGGTCTTTGTATCCATTTTTCAATTCCCCACTGATTTTTTTTTTAAAATTCCTTAATTGGAATATGATGTGACACTAAAGCTGTACAGTAATATATTTGCTTTTATCAGTTGAGCTATGATTTCATAATTAGGAGGTGAGCTTAAAGTAATGTTGATTGACATCAGATACACTGCAATCTATTCTACACTAAGTTACATCTTGGAGCAAACCCTTACTTTACTGAAACAGGCTGAACTGCCTATCTGTCCATCTTAAATCTACTAACTTTTTTTGAGTATTGATTTTAGGATTTATTTCCAAGCCTTTATAGATTTTCTAGTATTTCATGCCTCAATGAAAGTCATTGTGCTCTTTGGACACTTTATTCTGCCATTCAAACTACCTGAATGATACTTACTGTCCACATAATGCCTACTTTCACCTAGTGTGCAAGTAATTTGCAGTGTCTTTATGTGGAAGATGACAATTGGAGTTCATGTGTGCAAGTACTATAATTTGCTAAATTGATACAAGTTTGACTGAATTTCCCACCTAAATTTTTAGGCTCTGGGAAGAAAATTATTTTACTCAGTAGTATTTTAAATATTTCTGTAGGTAGTCAGTTCAGTTTCATTTTATCATAATTTAGACAGTTTTACCTAATGTATATGAGGTTATGGTAATCTTATACATAGCGTTTTTCCTTTCTACAGCAAACTTTCTTAATTTTTTATTTTGGTGTACTTTGGTAAGATTGCATTCTTCAAGAAATATGAAAGAATCTTAAATTGCAATTCCTCATTTCTTTGGAGACTCTAGAATTTCTTTTAAAACAAGAATCAATGTCTGTAGCTTCTAAGTAGTCTTCTTTACAGCCAGGGTGTTTGGCATCACTTCTAAAGACTCGGGATATGAAGAAGCACACTTGTGGACTTGGAACAAATGGTGCATGCATTATATATGTTTATTCTCATGAAAATACTTTATTTTCATGGTACATCTGCTGTCTCAGCTGTGGAGGTCTAACTGCATCTTCGTTGCAGTTCATGGGCCTTTTCTGAGCATTACAGGTGTTCATCAGCTCTGTCCTGCATCCCATCAGAACACAGAGCTAGCTGCCCTCTGCTATGGACAGTGTTGAATAGAACTTCAAATAAAATGTCTTTAATGTCACGCTTTTTAAAGCGTGATCAAACAGTGATCTTCGGTTGCTGTTAGAGTCTCGTGTCAAGAGAGCAAGGGGCTGAAAATGAGCAGAATTCCCCTTGATGAAGAAAGGCAAGTAAAGCACTACTATGAAACCTAGCAGAAAATTATTAAGTTTAAGGTTTAATTTCTATGAATTTGAAATCTGGCCAGTTTTTTTGATAAAAGCACAAAAGAATGTTTTGTGGTTTGTGGCTTTTGCTAGAAATCAATTCACATATAGCCTTTACCACATACCTTTGCAATGGCAATCAAAAGTAAATGTAAATGAGGATTAAAGGTCAAAGTTGAATGATTGAGAAATGTTAAGAAAGTGTTAGATGCTTTCATCTTCTAAGTGTGGCTCTGTTTTAGATCAGTCTGTTCAGCAGGAAGAATAGAATAGTTGTAGACTAAATCCATCAATGTTGCTTTTCTTTCTCAACACTTTAGCATAATGCAATTTCTCTGAAACTGTCAATTAGAATATCCAAATCCAATGACCTACCCCATCCTTCCATGCATAAGGTTACAATATTAAGCATGCAAATTTCAGTACAACTGCTTTCAAAAGGTATCTTGTTATACTGGAGGGGTGACTTTTAAAAAAGAAATGGCATTCTAATGTGTTTGGGTGTTTTGGGTATTTTTTCCTCTTACGCTTTAGAAGTTGTTAGTCTTACATAGGTGAAGTTCTTTTGCTTTTCCTTTTTTTTTTTTTTCTTGGCTTGGGGTTTTATGGACGTGGAAACTTACTAGTTTGAAATTGTATTTACTAGGAGTCAAAAATGCTGAAGGAAAAACTTTTGCTTTCAAAAATAATGTGAGAGTTCCATGTATGTCTCTTAGTTGCATTTGTTCTAGTCCAAGAAGCATCACTGTTGACAAACAGCTGGCAGCAATAGGTGTTGGTTTGGGTAGGTGGCTTTCTTAATTTGCCATGTGAAACAGCTACATATTAATAAAGGGCTTCATTTGTTGTTCTTCTTCCTACAGATACAAAAAAAAATTCTACTAAATTCTTTTGCTGCACTGGATTTTATTTTTCTCACAAAATGTTTAAATATACATACTTAACCTTTTCTGTCACTAGATAATGAGCAATGCTTTCTCCAGAACTTCATTATTGCAAAGCATCTGTCCATTTTCCAATGTGCATGTATGTTTTACCAGAAAGCTGCTTACTAAAATGTTTCCACAGTGATTATTTCAGAAAATGGCTTGTCATTAAATTAATTTGCAATGTGTTTTAGGAATAAAAGTCTGAACTACAAATTTAAATCTTTTTTTTTAGTAAAGTATCTAAAACCTACTTAGTTTATTTATAGCTACATAGCAGTTAATATTTTGCAAATCCAACTATATTAGCTATGAATTTTTATTATTTCTTTGGAACATTTCATCAGTGTGGTAGCTGTATAGTGTATTCTAAGTACTGATTTCCAAGTGACAGTTATAAAGAGGAAATGCAAACTAACCTGCAAATATATGTAAATCAAAACTATATTCTATAGCAGTTTTTGATATGCATAGTTACACTTTCTGACAAGGGGCAAAGATATCCATACTTTTGTTTTTTTTTTTTTAACCCTAGAATTTGCAGGGCTAAACTTTCAATTTTGTTTGTTTATTGCAAAGCTGACAGGTTTCTGCTCCAGGGATACCTTTATCAGGATGTGACTTTCTTTTGAGGAATGAGAAATCATTCAACTACTTTGTCCCCAGAGGTGAAAATGCCAGGCTTTGTTAACAACAGAGGAATGTGTCCCTTTTTTCTTTTTTTCAACAAAACATGAAAGATGCAATCCTATCAGTAGCAGTAATCTAAACATTTGTCATAAAATATTTTTGGGTATTAGGAGATGCTGATTTGCATAGCCATTATTTACTTTTGAGTATGATGGTTTTTTCTTCCTGAAATGTGTAAACAACTCAATATTGAAAACAGGTTAAGTACTGGTATTCAGTAGCTGCTGTGCAATTAAGATGTTGAATGTGCGGTGCTTTCCTTTCAAAGATGAAAGCTTGTTTACATTTCCTTGTTTATAAGTCTGCACTTTCAGAATTGTGTGTTGTTTTATGTCTGTACTTAGTAGGAGCAGTCATTTTGGATCTGTAGATGCAAAGTTGGAGTTGTATATGTGGATGTTGTTTTTCATATTGTAAGCTCATATCACCCAGGATAATACTGAATTGTTTTCTAGAGTTTATCTCCTTGTAGAGCAAACAATCATTTCAGATTAGCTTCATATTATGCTTTGAAATTCTTTTTGATAAGAGGATTTGGTTTGATTTGGTTTTTGGAAATGATGTCATAGAAGATATGTCATCTGTCATGCTACAGAACAAAGTTTTCAGTGAAGGAAAATAATTCCAGCCAGTTAGATTTTTTTTACTCATTCCACTTAAATTTTGTCATCGCTCCAATTTATTTAGTGTTGTAAGCAATGTGTTTTAAACAATCCTGCTATTTTCACATGAAATTACTGCTTGATTGCACTGTTGAATTTTTTGCCAGAAACCGTGTTGGTTGGATGGCCCAAATGGATGACAAGGTTTGCCAACTCGGGTTTTCAGTATGCTTATACAATTATTTCCTTGCCTCTGCAGCTGTAAGCACAAGGTGTACTTGGAAGCACTACCAAACACGAGCATCATCATCCCGTTTCATAACGAGGGCTGGACTTCGCTCCTGCGCACCATCCACAGCATCATCAACCGCACCCCGGACAGCCTGATCGCAGAGATCATCCTGGTGGATGACTTCAGTGACAGAGGTAAGGCCCGCCTGGTTATGTTCTAACTTGAAATTTATCGTGTGGTCCAGAGAGAAACTAAAGGAAGGCAGAAACAGCCTTGAAGTACCCTTTGATTGTTAGCAGGAATAAACATTTATAAGATGCTTTTGTTTTACTTGGCATGAATACTGAAATTCATGTCAAAGGGAAGAGAGAATGTCAACGGTTAATTAGGCTTTATTAATGTTGTGTACTGAATGTTATTACTGAAATACTGCAAATTTTAGTATTTTCACATCTTTTCCCTGTACTTCTCTTTTGCTCTGAAAATACATCAACTTTGACCATTTTGGAAGCAACTTGTTAGCTTTTGATCCTGGAATTTTATTGAGCTAGGCAGATTGACATAGTAGTACAAAATATCCATACAGAGAAATGAAGCTCTTTTGAATGAAATGTGAAAAAAATGCTTGGAATAGTTGATCAAAATTTACATCATTTATATATAGTAAAATTAAGAAAATGTCAATCACTTAATGTCTTATGCTACCATTACTTCTTGAATGCAGTGCAAAAAATTAATACCTCAAGTTCCTTAAATGAATTTTAACAGTTATTCTGGTGAAATTCCTCCATGATAAGGATATAGAACTAGGAAATAGTTTTGCTTTTTTTTTTTTTCTTCAAATTTCAGTTCATCCCTTAGAAGTTAAAGCATGAAGACCTTTGACTTTTCATGTTTTGTGGGCTAGGTTTTCTGTTTCTGTTGAAACATCAGTTGCTGGTGTGTATGTTAGCTTTGTTCTGAGTAGACTGATAGCAAAAGAGAGAATTGTAACCTTTGCTAATGTTTTACTTAAAACTTGTGTCTCAGTTAGGAACTTAGAGGAGCAGATTTCTGACCTACTGTTTTAAGAAGCCCCTGGGTGAGTGAGAGAAATATTAGTAGAGCGCTGCAGTAGCAGAACCATTTTTGTAAGATTTTTTTTTAACTTGATATTTCAGGGTTTAGAAAGATAAATGCTGCACACATCTATCTTGCCCTCTCATATCTGCTGGTTTACTTGCAAGTTCCTTTGTTGAACTGCTTCTCGATCTGTAATGCAATTTAAGGGAAATTGTCAAGTGAGTACAGTTCTGACTATTCTATGTTTATGAAATCTAGACCGCAGATGAAAGTTTTGGAAATCAGACCTGTAAAACAGTACACCCAGGCTTTTTCTGCAGGCTAACAATTTTCTAGCAGTAAACAACTCAAAGGGAAGTCTATAAGTTGATTTTATGAGGTATCTGACAAGTAAAAAAGCTGGTTTTCTTTTTTTTTCTCCCCCTTTTTTTTCTTTTTGGCTGAAATAGCAGCTATTGAGACTGTGCTTGCTCAATATGGTAATACTGTAGCATTTTTTATTGAAGAACTTAATTCGTACTGTTGATGCATTTTAAAACATGCTAGTGTTTTGTAAAGCTTATCTACTTCCAGGTTACTAGAAAAAGAATTAATGCCAGTACACAGGCTCTTGCTCTTCCCTACATGCTCTTAGTTTCTGCCGATTGCTGAAAGTAATATTATTGCTATAACACCATAAAAATCTCCATAGTCTTCTTCATTTCCAGTTATATAAAGCTATCTGACTTTTCAGTGAAACAGTTTTCAGCTTGAAGTGGTTCATATAGCATAAAAGTGTTTAATATCAGTTTGAAAAACTGAAAGGAATCTACAAAGCCAACTTACATGAAGCTGGACCTAGAAGTGTGGTACCAGTAAAATGATTTACTTCTGTTTATTTGTTTTATTAAAATAAAGTTCAGAAATGCGAATGGTTGCCAGTTTTTAACATACTGGGCACTGTATGTTTTAAGAAGAGAGATAGCACAAGAAAAATCTGCAGTCTCTACTCTGAATTCAGTAACCTTGAATTTGAGGTCTGATGAATCGTTTTGGTACACCAGAAGTTGGTTTAATTCTTGTGTTTGTGATCCTCTAAACTTTACTTAACTGAGGCTATACTGTGTTTTCTTGTGCTCTTTTATTCTCTTCCGTGAAGTGGTCACACACAATAGAGTTGGATTATTTTATGTTAAGAAAATGCTGACTGATATCTAGCTCTGTCCCCTCCTAGTTCATAAAATAACCTGTTTTTGAGAAGTGGCAGATTCTTTTACCCTTTAGTTGCCTTTCTGAGACTGATTTGGAGTAAAGCAGCATAAAAGATATTGAAGCCAGATTAGGCAAAAATGAAGTTTGTATGCTCAGATGTTGTCAGAACTCATGGAATCACTGCTGTGTTGAGGCAGTATAATGATTAGTAATAAATTCATATCACTTTTCCTTATTTCTTCATGAAGTTGCAGATACCATCTAGCTGACAAATGGCTGTTATTTTGTGAAATCAGTTATATGTTATTAAAGTGAGTAAATATGTTATTAATGCGTATGCTATTCTTGTTCCATAACTTCATATTATAAGGGGAGAGTTTTCTATTAGCAATCTAAACATCATGTGTAGATAGAAGTGGAAATGAGGTATTTCAGTAACAATGGTATTTTTAAAATAGTGATTAAATGGCAAATGCTTTTCTCTAAAGTTTTCTATTAATCCTGCTGTTCCTTTTTACAAACTTCTAGGAAGTTATGAAAAGGCAATTCCTATTAGAAGCAGTAAATGAGAAAAAGAAGAAATTTGAAAGCTGGGTAAAAGATTTTTTTTTTAAAAAGGCTCCAGCATTTTTCCTCCTTTTTAACTAATGCTGGTATAAATACTGAAATGCACTGAATCAAACTTTTGATAACAAATGATGAAAATATTTTGCTGAACAGCTAGACACCAGGAGTTTGCTGGTTCATCTGCAGAATAACTTGTATGCCTTTATTTTATTCATATGCACTCCTTTGACTTTTATGATCAAAACCTAAATCTTTAGATAGTTCATGCATAATATTCTGCATAAATTATGACATTTAGATGTTATAGAAGTAAAAGGACAGCTGCACATCTTTAAATATCAATATAATGCAGACTAAAGACTTGGTATTATGAGGGAGGTAAGGAAATGTTACATGAAAGTGCAATATTTGGTTATGCACAGATTTAATATAAAAAAAATACATGAATATTAGAAGTTACCTGTGACAGAAGGAAATGTAGATTTAGATACAGGTACACAGTTGCAAGATTTCTTTATTCATGTAATTTATAGAGTGTTTGTATTTAAAATGGTGAACCAACAGGTAGGAGAAAAATGTCTGATTTAGTGGAGCTCCATTTATGCAGAAATAACAGCTTTGATTTATATTGTAAATGCAAATGGCAGAATGTTGGTGTACTGGTGAGATAAAAGGGGGCTGAATCTGAAGTTCATAGGTGCTTTAATGAATGTAAAATAAATACATTGTCACTTAACAAGCACTATAAAAGAGAGGAAAATAATGGGCCTGTGCTTAGCTTACCTTAGAAAGCTTTGGATACAGTAAGAGTACATTTTAACGATGTACGTAATTTTACATACTAAAGTGTGCAAAGTGTTTCTGGTTTTGTGATGGATTTGGGGCTGCAAATATAGTACCTGAGTCACATAAGCCCTGTATTTCAAACTCAAAGTTAAAGACCTGTCAGTTTCAGTGTAACCTACCGCAGAACATCAACCTTTAAATTGGAGATACCAGCACACCTCTGTGTCATTATCTGCAGTGGCTTTGTGGGCAGCTCTAGTTTTGTGGTTCTGGTTTCTGGGAAAATGAGCCTTGTTGAAGGTGGCTTTTTTTTTCTGGGAATGTTTTGGGGTTTGTATGAAGGTTGTTTGAAATGGAAGGTGGAGAGGATTGGTTTGCAGGTTTGACATTAAAGATTGGGTGTTTCTAGTTGACACAGTTTGCTCTGAAGTCAGTCTGTCAGCAGACGGATATCTGAAAAGGCCAAGAAGCAAAATATGGGCAACAGTTTCAAAGGAAAGGGCAAAATGAAAGGGAAGAAGCAAGTTTTCATTATTTCAGTTATGGAACATCTTGGATTTACAGAGGAATACTAAAAATTCTAATTAATGTTTTAAAACTTTGGGGAAACATAGATTTGCATAATTCATTAGTTAAACAGTTCATGTAGATTGCCAACATATGATAGATTTGTACATCAACTTTTATTTCTTTTTATGTTTTAATTACTTTATTATCATAGTCAGACTTGTAAACTGTTGCTAACACAGTATATGTCCATAAATGTAAAGTTGACTTACAAAGGATTTTGACTTTACCCTGTAGTTCTTGAACCAGTACAGCACCTATTATAAGAAAAAATAAACATTGCCACAGACAACAATAAATTTATTAGCAGTAACAATTATTTGGCAGTATTTTAGTTTGAAAAAAAAACCCCTCAGATCTGCCAAGGTAAAAAAAAAAAAAGAATTTTAAAACTTAGTAGCCTACAGCTCCTTCCTCAACTAGTTCCTGTTGCTGGCAATGAACTGTTTTTCTGGTAGAAAATGACAAACTAGGAAATTTTCCTTCATGTTGATGAGCCAGTCCCTTCTCATACTGCTGTCTATTATGTTCTCCTGTATCTGTCCCCTTGCTTAGGTCTTTTTTCTGCATCATTCGTTTGAGAGTATCATGGTGTCTCCTATCAGGTGCCATATGGTTTGTGTCAGACCTTGGATAGGCCAGTTTAATAACATGGAAGTCAGTATGCAAAAGCAACTTGTGATTGCTTCGTCAGGGCTGTAGTTGGAACTTCAGTGAACTTCAGTGCCAGTAATGTGCTTTTATGCTGTGAACATGGAAGATGAGCTGATGTGTGACTGGGGTTTTTTAAACTGTAGTTCTGTAAGCTACATTGGTTATATTATACAATAATGGTAGAGTAAGGGAAGAGAGTTTGTGCTGAAAGCAAAGCAGCTCTGTCAGACTATCAGATTGCACCACTCTCCACTGAAGGAACACATGCTATTGCATGAAGTGGAAATTCCCTGATTTTTGTTTGTAGACAGTTTATGTAACACATCATTGAAATTCAAATGTGTGGATGCTTGGCTTCAGATCATGGCTAGATGTAACTTTCTGATGAAAGGGAAGGGAAAGTTTTATATTGTATGAATGACTGTCTTGTCATAGGAAAGCTCTGCTACAGAGAGAAAATGTCTGTATGATGAAAGCTCATGTCTCCAAAAATTGCAATGTTAGGCATAGCTCAGGTACGACATTATTTGTGAGAAGGTAAGGGTGAATCTACATATAAATCTGTTAGGTTTGTAGGCAAATAGTTTTACATGAGGCACACAGCCTTACCAGCTGGGAAGCCTGTTGCTGCAATCAAGTAATTATACAAAGGTGAAGAGAGATGTTTTCTGCTTAGTGAAGAATTTGTAGTGGCTTTGCACTTGCTTAGTGCAGCATTCAGGAACCCAGCGTGATCCCAGCAACTTAAGCTGCCCTGTTCATTTCACTAATAGCATAAGCAAAACTTTCTTGGAGCAGAGTTTAATACAGCATGGTTTTCAAGTAATGTTGACCTTAATATTAACGTGTTACTGCATTGTGTATACTACATCAGAAAAAAAATTTCTTAACTTTTAAGCCTATATGAAGGTCAGCCTCATATTTTAAAGCAATTTAAAAAAAGGAAAGGGCCAAACAGAAAATGAAACAAATTCCATTTCAAGATGTCTGTCTTGACTAGAGATCTAACTAAATGCAGGATTTGCATTTTTATACTTGTGATATTGAGCTATAAAATGCCTCTTTCATTTCCTCTACAATGCACTCAGTTACTTGAATTTCATGAAACTTGGTCTTGCTTCTGATCAAAATACTATCACTGTAAAAAGTACAACTTAAAACATATCTCTGCATAGGTTGCAGTAAACTGACTTGAATCTGTAATATCAAGTTTTCCGTTCTTCACTCTGCATTCTCAATTTTCATTATTTAACATTATAAATTCTGTTGTGGGGTTTTTCTTTTGAGATTAAAGAGTACAAGATTTTTCCTTCTGCTCCTTGATGTACCTTGCAGTAGCAGTTTCATGACTGAAGGCATTTTGACCTGACGGAATGGCTTTACCAGTGGTAAAAGAAAGGGTTGGCCTGAGGTTGGTGAGAGTTCAACTCAGAAGAATAATGGTAATTTTGAAGGCAACTGCAGCTCATCTCAAAATGCATTTCATTTGCTGTAGTAAAAGTATTGTTGTGTTGTGAGAAAGTGAGAGGTGGGAAGAATTTAAAAAACCTGAAGTTTTACCCTTTACCTAGACAGAATTGAGGATGTGTCTGCATTGGGATAAGTTTAGGAATATCTCCCACATGTCAATGCTGCCTGCACTCAGGTTACTCAAATACAACTTGGCTGTAAAAATGAAAACTCCAGTGAAGAAAATATTAATATGAAAACAAATTCTTACTTTTCACGTAGTTGATCAAATCGCTTATAATAGAGAAGTAATTTCACTTTTGAGTACACATGGAGTCAGAATACAAAGCTTTTGTTTCCACAAGCTCTGTATTGGTCAGTCTGTCTTTAGTTGCCTGCCCTATGAAATGCTTGCTGAGCGTGTATCATGCCTCCACACTGCATCCCTTTTGTTTGTGAACATGTGAGGAATTCTTGAGATGGGAACCAATGAGCAGCCTGCACTTAGCAAGGTTGTGTTCTCTGGGTGTCAGCGTCTAAAAACTGTTATGCTGTGCTTGTTTTGAGTGTGGTTCATGAGATGCCTGAAGTAAATCTGGATTTAAAACAGTCGAGTTACTCAGAGTAATTTTAAAATAATAGAAGCACATTTATTCATGTGGCAAATTTTTCTACTATGCATCTCAGCTTTGGTTTACATTCCTTAGGGTTAAATTGAATTATGGCTGAAATTGCATTATTTTGAAATTCCTCATGTGGAATACTCAAGTTTGATCTTGTAAACAGGAAGGAAAATTTCTAACTCTGGTTAGAAACATAGGTATCTACATTGGCTTTTCTCTGAAGTATGAGCTGTTTACTTTCCACTTGAAAAAGCATTATTACATTTCAGTAATAGACTAAACAACTTGACAAGAGACTTGAACAATTAGCTCACAATTATCTTCTCCTGCTTCAGTTAATGAGCTGCAGAAAAGATGCACATTAGTTTCGGAAAAATTTGAGAAGATGTTGTTCTTACGTTTCCTTACATTTCTTCTTTTCTAAGTTTCTTCTTTACTTCTTATTTCTCTTTATAAGCTTTAAGAATTTTTTTTTGTCTTATTTGCATTAGGCGATTCTTAACTAGTATTCCAAATGTATTGCTTCCACAACTTCACTGAGTAGTGTATTGGAGATGTTAACTAATTTTTACATCTTCAAATGATATATCCTCTGAATAATCACAGTTAAAACCTGCAGACAGGTGATGTAGGATGGGAGCTGAAGTCTGTTGCTTTGGACTTTTTCAAACATTCCATCTGATCAAATTCAAACTGATAAATTTTTCTTTTCTTGGTGATGTTTTGTTATTACGAATCAGGAGAACAGGCCTGAGATCTTATAAAGTATTGTTTTTTATGAGCTAATCAACTAGATTTTTCTGTAGTATCAAGAGAGGATTCTTGCCAAATACTAGTTGTCTGTTATTTCGAAAATTTCCTTTAATTTAAAATTGAAATTTATTCATGATCCTTTTCATGCATGACTGTTGCTTCAATGTTATCTTTAAATAACTCATTATCTTCTCATTGTACACAAAAAGAGATTGCAACTTTCAGTTTTCAAAGGTCATTGAAGTTTAATAAAACGTGACAACCTTTCCAATTGACATCCTAGTAGTCTTTCCAAAAATGGTACTTTGTTACAGTCAAGGTTGCCTTAATTGCAACATTTGAGTTCATCTAAGTGGACTTTAAAAATATATTTCATCTTTCCTGAATGTAGACATTCAAGTAAGCTTGTAACCATCAAGCAAAATAACATCCTTAAAGAATAGGCAATAGAACTGTCCCTAGCAACTACATTTTATGCATCTTAAAGAAAAGAATTCCAGAGAACTTTTTACTTCATTTTCCTATACTATAAAGGTATTTTGTTTTATTCTTTTTTCCTGTTTGCGAATCATGGGTGAGCCTGAAACCTGCTAATATTCAAAATATAACATCAATAACTTAAGTTGTTTTCCTATTAATTCACTGGTACTGAACTTCACATAAGCTAAGAGGGGAAAAAGAATGTAAGAATGTGGGTGGTATAGGGAAAGCTGTGAAATGTCAAAACCAGGAAATTATGATTGTCACTCCTAAGAGAGTTTTGACCATGGAATTCTGGTATTAAAACACTGTGTTTTACAAAAAGATCTGAAAATTCCTTGCAGTCAGATATGGGGTATAAATAGTTTCTAATAATTTCCCTGGGAGATGAGTGGGAAACTCATCTATTGATGAAACTCATCTGTCTGATTGCTAACTAAATGCTTTTTTATTGTTTATTTTTTCCCAAACTACACGCCTTTGTCTTTTCTAGACTGATTCTTACATGTAGAATTGCTACCAAGTGTTTAGTTTACAAATCTTAACAGATTCTAAAGAACAAAGAAAAATCCTATAATGAGGTTAGCAGATGAATGTCTTCAAAGCTTTATAGATGAAGGAGAAAGGTTTGTCCTGCCCTATTTTTTTTTGGTAACCCTGACAAAATCAAACACGTTTAAAGAGTCCTAGTAGGTATTCTCACCTTGCTTCACTGATGGAGTAAAACAGTTAAGAATTTCCATTCAAATTCTGGTATGTTCTATTTCTGTGAAAGCAAATGATTAAACAACAACAACAAAAAAGCTCACAGAATTCTTTCTTAGAGTATTGAGAGCTGAAATTCATTTATATGAATTTCATCTTGATGCTTTTCTTTTCAGATAACCCAGTACATAATTTGACAGTATTTGTTTCTGATTATTCTTTCCTGGATAATGGCAAGCAGTTCTCCCATCATTTTTTATTTATTTAATTTATATTTTCTGAATAAATGGAGGCCCTGTTGCCAAAAGCATCTATTTGTTTAGTGTTATATAAGTTTATGCAGATTTTTATTTTGTGCAGTCAAAAATCAAAAGTGTACTTAATGCAACGTCTTGTTCATGGCTCTGTGCATCTTCAGTGTCTCACAGGAAGCATTTGTGACATATGGAATTGTCTAGTTACAAATCTTCTTGTACAGAAATGCAATCATAATTTTGATTAACTTGAAAAGCAATGTTGTTGCTCTCAGAAATCGCTATCCAGTTCAGTCAGCTTTGGGGGCTTTTCTGTGTGTGCTGATTTCCCAAATTGAGCTCATGCATCTTTCAGACAGATGGGCAATTTTATGAAGCTTATAAATGGCTGAAAGCTTTAATGGCTCTGTCATGCGCAGTTTGTTTTTTAAATGCTACTGATTTGTGAAAAAAAGCATGAATAACTTGTATTGAGCAATTATAATGGATTTATTTTAATAGGACTGTGTCAGACTATTCCATAGAAGTTCCATATGCAGTGGGAAATTTCAGTGAAGAAGAATGACAGAAGCAAAGCATGATTTGCTACATGTAAAGAGCTTTTATCATTCTCCTCTGCCTTCTCAAGTTACAGGTGTAAACTCAATTTACTTGGGATGCTGATTTTTTTTTTCCCCCTTTTTATCCAGTTGTATGTTTTTGCATTATGAGCGCAGGTACACTCTTTGGTTTTGGCAGCTTTGCAGGGCTGCTGCATAGTTAAGACACCCAGCACACAGAGGCAAACAAAGATGTTGATTTCATCTATGGTCAGTGACTTAGCAACCTTTGTTCACCTGCTGTAGGAGCCCTCATATCTGCCCTCCTCACAAATTCAAAAAAAATATGTTTTTGGATAAATGGAAAAGTGTTTAGTGGAAGCAGAATGCACTACACAATATGGAAAATCCTAACCATTTAGAATACGTGACTGCTGGGGATTTTGCTGTTATATGGTATAGAAAACCCTTCTAATCACACTGGTAAAATGTACTACAAACACATGCGTAGCATTCAGGGATGAAGGCCTTCCAGTCTGTGCTGACTTCTGGCTTTGGGAGTTGAGTGTTGCTATTTTCATAGTGGTGAGGGGAGGGGAGGGGGAAGTGGTTGGGGAAATTTTGGGTTTCTTTACTTTTGTTAAAAAACCCAAACAATCTGAATTTCTCCTACTGTTACTTCAGGATATTTTTCTATCTTTATTTCTTTTTCTTCTATCTTTATTTTTTTTACTAGGGATCTGATAATTCTTTAATAGGTAGAAATCGCTCAACAAATATAGAAGATTATTTCTGCCTGAGGTCTCTTCTTCCCCTTCATTTGAAGGGCAACATACTGAATTTAGAAAACAGAATTGACATTCCTTGTAAAAAGTGCTGTTATGCACATCTGTCAAAATAGCGAATGTACTGCTTTAGATTTAGCAGGATAAACATGAGTTAGCTGTCTTGCTCCATTCCTGCCTCCTTTAATCACAGAGACACAGATTAAATGTTCTTTATTTGTGGTACACTATTTCTAGTCAACAAGGAAATCCACTCCTGTTTGTAAAAATTCTAACTTCAGAATTTTATTTTTTTTTTAATGTTCTACAGTTCTAGTGGAAAGTGATGATGCTTTAAAATGTATTTCAAGTATCACTAATTCATTTAGGAGAATTTGAAAAAAAAAAATTAAGGGTCTTACTCCTTAGTAGTCTTGCATAAAGCAGTTCCTGGTGTGATGAAAGAAAGACATATTATGTACAAGCAAATGTAATATTTTTGAAATCAGTATCCTTTAACACTACAAAGTGATACAGAACAGATGTTATTCTTGTTCTTGAGTGGTTTACCTACTGCAGTTTTTAACTGTGGAAAGCATTGACAGATTATGCTAATGAATGGAAAAATGAAAATAATCCTTACTACATTTGAGTCTAAAACTATTGCAGTTCTTGAGTGTATTTGAAAAGACTAGCTGAAGTGTTTGCTTCTTATCTGCAAACCTCATTCTTGTGTTTTTGTATTGGCAGCTTGATATTAATGGTGAGAAAACAAGCATTGTACTATGAGCTTTAATAATACATGAACATGGCATTGAAGTGTACAGTGGGCCAAATTCAGATATGTGCATCTAGTCAGTGTGTTATTTACTGGACTTTACATGTCCTTTTTAGAGTAGTCCCTGGTTGTGTTTTTTTTCTTTGAAAGAAAGTTAAAGATGTTCTTAGTCAGTGATTGACAATCTGTGTTCTGGCTGTGGAGTAAGGGTGTGAAACATAAAATTGGTTGATGGTGCCAATTATGCTGGAGCCTTTTTTGTGTGTGTACACCTGAAGTAGAAGTGATTAAATTTAAAAAGAAATTGATGATTATTACTTCTGAACTGAATTGATTATTTCTGTAGAGTCTTGTAAGTGTTGCTAGCTCAGGTAATTTAACTGAATTTAGAGCTTCAGCAGGAACTGCGAGCTAATTCCTTTTCTTCTTTCTTATGTCCCATGTTCATTTTAGTTTTTTGAAGTGCTATCTATTTGAACTTGATTTCCTTCATGGAGTGGGCATGGAGTTAAACTGCACATAACAAATATCATATTTTTTAAAATGCTATGCCTTAATTATGAATTAAATAATAGTTATAAAAATTCAATTAAAAGCAAATTTCCTTTGAGAGTTTGGGAACCCTTCAAAGAAATCTGAAATTCTGGAAAGTATATGCAATTATTAAATGGTAAACTATTTTTGCATACTTGTTGGTTATGGTCATCTTCATTTTTTTATATGGACATTTCACTGGGCTGTAGTGGGCTTTGTTTGTCCTTGGGTACCTTTAGAGTTCATGCAGTAGGAGGGACAATCTTGTCCTAGTATAAATCAATTATGTTGGCAGAAGGAGATCTGTGATTAAGCTGCTCTTTTATACTGTCCAATTAACCTGGCCTATACTGAGTTGAATTTTAGCAACATGCTTCAGGTAAAAAAAGAAAAAATGAAACCTGTCATGTGCCTAAGAACAGTTGTCCCCCTAACCAGCCCACCTGTTCCCCACCTCCTCACCCCAAAGATCTGCGTTCCATACCATGAAATGATATTTTATTTCAGATGATATTTTATTTCAGGATAGAGTAACCTTCTATTCCAACATGTTGGCTGCTTCAAAGTAGTTTCTCTATGGTGTGAAAACTGTAACTTGTGTGGCACTCCTGCATTACTGAAGCAGCAGCATGAGCTGTGAGGCAAGTTGGGGTATAGCAATTTCACTGCACACTGTTTCATATAAAGTAATGTTCAGCTCTAAGGTGTCAGTCTAACCTAGCTTGCTATTCTAAATTGTACTGCAGTTGTATGCCTGGGTTGTTGGTAATGCATCCTTGCAGTGTTTTTGTAAAGCTGCTTAAATGCATATGCATTCTTTTTGTTAAAAAGTAAATACAAAAAGATAGCAGAATCCTGTAAGCAGAGTTACATTCCTGCATATATACAAGAAACTAGTATTGGAGCAAAACCAGAATTTTTCTATTTCTTGTTCTCACTCTCCTCCTTCAGGCTGTGTTTTTAACATCATGATTTTCTCACTTCTTTTAGATTTTTGTCCAAAACACAGTGTTGCTGAAGCTGTAAACCCCTTCACAGCTATGAAATATGATACCAAATCCCAGGGAACCTAAATGATTCCAGGTTTCAGTAACTGAGAAAAAAGAATTGGGATGATGGTGAAGTTATTATGAAAAAATGTCTATTGATGGGATCTTGATTAGAGCAATCTGCAGGGAACTGAGGGACAAGAATGAGAATCTGTTTTGCAGATTCAACACAGAGGGGCATCATAGGAGAAACAAATGACAGAAAAAAATCAAGACTAGTAACATAATTCTGATACGTTTATTTTAAACTTTGGGGTGCATTTGCTCCTCGAGTTTTATCTTGCTGCATAAGGTTGTGCTTTAAGATGTGTTTTTCTTAATTTCTCACTGTGGAATCAGAGAGCTGGAGAACTCTCTTATGAAGATAGGCTTAGAGGCCTTGTTGAGCCTGTAGAAGGGAAGGCTCTGGGGACACCTTCAGCAGCCTTCCAGTACCTAAAGGGGGTCTACAACAGAGTCAGAGACGGACTTTTTACCTTGGCAGGTAGTGACAGGATGAAGGGGAATGGCTTTTAACTCAAAGAGGACAAGTTTAGATGTTCTATTGGGAAGAAATTCCTTCTGTGAGTCTGTTGAGGCACCAAGATGTGTTCCCCAAAAGTTGAGAGTGCTCAGTTTCTGGAAGTGTTGAAGGCCAGGTTGGATGAGGCTTGAAGCAACCTGGTTGAGCAGAAGGTGTCCCTGCCCATGGCAGGAGGGTTGGAACTGAATGATCTTTAAGGTCCCTTCCAGCCCAAACCATTCTATTTTTAATGAAGTATCAGTCACACATCTTAAAGCAAGTTCACATCTGCTGTAAAGGTCAAAGCAGCTTTTCTGAGTGTATTTATATACAAATACAAGGTTAACTAGAGTTCTTCTTGTCTGTTTTAGGTAGCTGGACAGAGCTTTGGAATGATGTGGTTAACCTAGTTTTCTAATTAGTATGTGGTGTATGCATGTTGTTGATACCGTATTTCTAACATATTGTTAGAAATACATACTGAGTGGAGATGGAATTACTTAAATATTAGATAGAAATATAAACAATGTAGTAGCTTTAGTATTCCCAATCAGAGACATACTTCAGAAAAACAAGTCCAGAATTTAGAGCAATGTTGGCTGTCTGACAGTAGCATGCTTAGTTACTTGACTGTTTTATTCAAGCCATTTTGTGAAAAGTATTATATAATGCTTTTTGAGTCATTCTTGCCATAAAAAGATTCTTATTGAATGTTCAAATCCAATTTTGTGGATTGTTGTCAGATATATGTGCTATTTATCTCTGTTGCTCTTAGAATTATTACACAAGGAAACCAGTAATATTAGTTTTTTGGACTTTTTCTTGAATTCAATTACTCTTTTTTTGGTTTGTCAGTGTATAAAATAAGATCTTTAACATGTGGGGGTTTTTTTGAGAGAATGAATTGTTCTAAAATTGCTGAAGCAAGCATGTCTCTTCTGTGGCATGCCAGTTCTCTCCTTTAGGTGAGTTACAGAAATGCACTGTGGCAAGAAACGCATTAAGGCTTTGAGCAACACATTTCACAGAATCACAAAACGGGATGGGACCACAGTGGGTCATCTGGTCCAATCTCAAGCAGGGTCATCCTAGAGCACATGGCACAGAATTGTGTCCAGACAGCTCTTAAAATCTCCAGTGAGGAAGAATCCACAGCCTCTCTGGACAATCTGTTCCAGTGCTTGGTCACCCAGACAGTAAAGCTGTTCTTCTCCTATTCAGATGGAATTTTCTGTGCAGTTTCTGCCCTTTGCCTCGTGTCCCATTGCTCGGCACCCCTGAGCAGAGCCTGGCTCCATCCTCTTGGTACCCTCCCTTCAGATACTGACAGATGAGGTGCCCCTTCAGCTGTCCCTTCTTGAGGCTGAACACATCTAGCTGTCTCAACACTTGCTGGGACACAATATTTCTTCATGAGAAATATTACTTAAGAGTAATGAATCAGGCTTTTGATGTTCTCTTTCATATTTGTGTTTGGGTTTGAGTGGAAAGATTTTGGTAGTGGGAGTGGCTACAGAGGTGTCTTATGGAAGAAGCTGCCACAAGTTTCCCCCAGGTTCAGCAGAGCCAATGCCAGCCAGCTCCAAGGTGGACATGCTACTGGCCAAGGCCTGGCTCATCAGCTTTGGTGGTAGCACCCTTGGGATTAAGAGATTTAAGTAACTGCAAGAGCTATTTCAGCCAGAGAAAAGAGAAGTGAGAATATGTGAGAGGAACAGTTCTGCAGACATCAAGGTCAGGGAAGAAGGAAGGGCAGAAGATGTTCCAGGTGCCAGAGCTGAGATTCCCTTGCAGATCATGGTGAGGCAGCTGTGCCCCTGAAGCCCATGGAAGTCCATTGAGGAGCAGAGGTGTACCAAAAGGAGCCCCACCACAAATCAGGGGAATGGCAAAGGGTGCTGTTACACAGTGGGGAGCATGGTCCTATCAGGACCCATGGAGACAGGAACCCACGCTGGGGCAGCTGTGCTGGCAGGACTTGTGGCCCCGTGGGAGACCCCCACAGGTGCAGTCTGTTTCCAAAGATCTGCATCCCATGGAAGGGACCCATGCCAGAGCAGTTTCTGAAGAACTGAAGTCTATGAGAAGGACTCAGTTTGGGGAAGTTGGTAGAGGAGTGTCTCCCGTGAGAGGGACACCACAGTGGAACCGGGGAAAAGTATGAGAAGGACTCATTATGGGGAAGTTGGTAGAGGAGTGTCTCCTGTGAGAGGGACACCACAGTGGAACCGGGGAAAAGTATGAGAAGTCCTCCCTATGAGCAGGAAGGAGTGAGTGCTGAGCCACTCAAAGCTGATTGTGCAGTCTCCATTCCCCGTCTCCCTGTGCCATTTAGGGGGCAGAGAAAATCAGGACTGAAGTTGGATCTGGAAAGGGAGGAGTGTGGAGAAGGTGTTCTAAGATTTGGTTTTATTTTCTTAGTATCCTGCTGTGGTTTGCTTGGTAATAATTTAAACTGATTTCTTCAAATTGAGTGAGTTTTCCTCATGACAGTAAATGGTGAGTGATTTCTCCTGCTCCTTACCTTGACCCATGAGCTTTTCATTATGTTTTCTCTGGCCTTTTCAGCTGAGGAGGGAAGCAACAAGAAAGGCTTTGGTGAGCACCTGGTGTCCAGCCAGGGTCAAGCCACTATTGTTTAAATAGAACTGAGTTGCTTCAGGACCACGGTCAGTATCTCTGACGAGGAGCTGAGCAGCTGCTTCCATGTGTCACAAAAGCCATGATTGCCTGGCTGGTGCCCAGGAGTAGCCAGGCATAGTGAATGCAGAAGGAAATGGGATAATGCGATTCATAATGATGACCTGGAAATCTGATTTTCCTTCTTTGTGTAAGACTCAGAAAATGCTGAGGCTAATTAAAATACTTAGATTAAGCCATGAGAAATCAAAGAGATGCAAAGCTGCTCATTTCTGGGTCTCTGATGAAGGAGCTCTGGGATGATATAAAATGCTATTCTTCACTGTTTTTGTGTGTGGCTTTAGGGGACTAGTAGTTGTCAAGGAGAATTGAAGTGGAGTGATTGATGTGTTAAGATAAAAAGTCAGTGATGTAATCTTCATCCCAGAAGGCTTGTTGTTCCATGGTATATTGCCTGTTTTACAGGGAAAGGCTTAGAGTAGATTGATTATGTATGAGAAAGAGTAAGCTAGAGGAATTAGCCAAGAGAGTATAGTATTCATCTAGCCAGTTTCCTTCTTAAATTGAACAAAAAATCTGCACAAGTGATGATAATGAAAAGCAAATAACCTTAGGGTGAAACATAAGTAAGGAATTTATTGTGTGGAAACAAGAAGAAATAAACTGTCTTTGTAATCATTGCAATAGGAAAGTGTCCTATTGGAATGATTACAATTGTTTCCAGCTATATATAGATATATGCTTGTCTGTTTTCTGTTGGGCAACTTGTAGGGAACACTGTTGGATAGGATGGCGTCTAGAAAAAAGCATCAAGATGGTATTGTTACATTTATGTTGTGTATTTTGCCATTTTAATTCCAATTTCATAATTTATAGGGATTATATCCTAGATATATGCAAAGGCATCTAATGCAGCATCATTATTTTCATCCTGTGTTCTTTGAGTTCATAGGGCTAGCTGGCTGTGTTCCGAATGCATTTGGGAGCTAAAAAAAAAGAAAAATAAAAACTTAGTATTTGAAGAGAAAAATAGAGAATAATACATCTCATTGATTCTGATGTTGATTACATTGTTTCTCTCTTTTTGTGTCAGTGGGCTTATGTTGGAGAAAAGCATCTTAATTTTATGCTGAAAGCTAGTGAGTGATGGCTGCTTTTGATAAGTTATATTTGCTGTCAGTATAGCTCAGCACTGTGGCTTCTGCTGGTTTAGGAACAAATTGAGCAAAAATTGAAGTAGAAGAAAATTGAGCAAAAAGTGGAGTAGAAGAAAAAATAAAATGTACTTAACTTCTGGGAAACAGATTTAGAAGTTCTCCCTTTTCTCTTGCACAATCTGGTATAAGAAACTGTTCTGGTTTAAGGCAAATTTGGGAGAAAACCTCTAAAGGGGTTCCTCTGAAAGCAGATTCAAGCTGCCCTTCCCCCAACTGGTTTGGGAAAATATTTCCTTGGAGAAAAGTGGGGAAAAAACTGGTTTTTTAACTGGCAAAGCATTCACCAGCATAAAAAATGAACAATACTAAACAACAAAACCTCTCCTGTTCCAAAGAGATGATAAATTCAGAAAGTCCCTTTTGTGGCTGTAGCTCAGGTCACCTAGTCTGCTATCAGTCCCTCTGGCACTGGAATGCAGCATCCTGGGCCGGGTGGGCCACAGGTGTGAGTGAGCTCCCTGTGATTTTCTGGGCTCTTCAGTCCAGAGCAGGTTTGAGCAGTTCCAAGAAAAAGAAAAACAAAAACCAAAACTGCAGTCCAGGGAGCTTCACTTCCTCAGCTAGTAAAAAACTAACTGAAAGCAAAGGAGAGCTCTTTCTCGCTATCCCTTCTGCAAGCCAGCACAGTCCAGAAGCAGGAATGTGGAGGAGTGAGTGCAGTTTCTGAAAACACACCCTGCACTTCTTCTCTCTCCCTGCCCCTTCACTCTCAGAACCAGTCTTAAAGGTGCAAAATTTATTTCTGGGCTAATCAGACAAATGGGGATACAATTCAGCATCACAAAGTCACCCCAGGACAGAAACTTACTTTTAATTGGGTCATATCTTAGAGAGAGAGAGACAGAGAGGATTTTATACCTTAATCCTGTTTCCAGCTTTTTTCATTGTCTCTAAGATCCAGCTTGATTTTCTTCTCTTGATATTGGACATCTGTGAGCATATTTAATGCCAATGTCATTCTTGTCTATATGGTGTTTTGATATCATGCAGTAAATTTGCCAGTGTAATAAACTAATTTTCCTTTGTCTGTTTTCAAATCATTTTTCAACCAGGAAGCCAACAGTATTTTATTTAATTCAGCAGAATGAACGTAGCCTCCTTAAAATTCCTGTTGATTTATATGACAGTCTCATAGCAGAGAAAGCATCTCATTCACTAGTTTGCTCAGAAGTACCTCTAGCCAGCTGGAATGCTAACCCAGCAGATAAGATTATGCATTTGAGAAGCTTCATGCCAAGCGAGTATCGCTGCTGTTGGTATCCAGCGATATTCCACAGGCACAGAACATCTTATGTTAACATCTTATTGTTAACATAATGTGGGCTGGGAAAAGAGATTTGCTCTGGGAACATTCTCAGGTGGGCCTCAAGATTTGCATGCATTTATGCTTGTTTTGTGTTTTAAACTTGTACAAGGTTCCCTAGTGCTCTGATCAGATCTCTTGCCTTGCCAGCAGATTATCACACAGCAATTGAATACATTCACTTTGTGCTGTCTCAAAGCACATGTTAAAGACTCCAGTGTTTGAACAGTAAGACAAATGTTTGTTGTCTGAGGGATGCAAGGAAAACAAGAGGTGTGTAAAGTGGGGGATACTCTAGTGGTACAACACAAACAATGAATAATGAGCAAAGTTTAAATTGGTTTTTGCACAATTTTTTGTAGAAGTTTAGTGTCTTCCCCTTGTGCTTGTATTTTATTACTGTTGAATACCCACTGTCTTGGGAATGCAGCTCTAAGGTGAATGACCAAGTATTCCTCTGTTCCCTGCCTTTTAATGGCCACTGCAATTTTAGCTTCTGGTGTTAAGCTCTGTTCTGTGGGTGTTGCAAACTTTTAAGAGAAGTATTTTGGATGGGCATGCCTCAGGTAGGTCACTGCAGGAACTAAGGCAAGACATGCCTTTTTCTTAAGCCTACACTGAGCACAATTAAGGCACTTAGAGCTATTTTCCCTCCACTTTATAATACCTTGAGGGTCACTGTACTGCTGTTACAGTAGCTATGTAAGTCCCATGTTTTGGAAAAACGTTAACAGTATAAATGCTTTTATACTGATAAAATTGCTCACACCAAAGGGAATCAATCTTCTAAATGGCTTTCCTTAACTGTTTAATGCAGGATAAACACTGGGGTGAATCAATGGGAAGGTCAACAATCCTAACATGAAGTGGAAGGTCAGCAGCTGTATAGAGCAAGTTGCTTCACTAACTTGGCTGCCCTTATTGGCATTGTATCAGTGATTTATTTCAGACTATGTCTAGCCTCAGCATAAGAAGCTTGAAAAGAATTTGATAAATCATTAAAATAGTACACTATGACTGAAGAGTTGAAATGATAAAGTTTTTTTGGTCATAGAACTGTAGTTGAGCACCTAATGTGGTTTTAATAGAATTATTAAACTATATTATTCTATTGCTTAATTTTTCCATAAATTGAAGGGTGCTATCAAGAGTGACACTTCAGGACACATTGACAATACTAGTCAGTATACCAGTATTGCATCATAGCATAAATTAGGTTGTAAAGAAAGAAAGTAAATAAGAGGACTTCCATTTGGTGCACTTGATCATTAAGCCCAGTTATAACTTTTTAAATGTTTTCTCATTATGAAAATCCCTTTAACTCTTGTTTTTGGTTTTTGGGGTTTTTTTTCTAAAAAGTTGTGCATTGCAGCTAACATGTATACGGTGGAGATTTACAGGAAAGAGTTACCTGTGGTTAGGAAAAAGGGAGCCGATTGTTCAGAATGCTCTCCTAGTTCCCAGTGCCCCAGTAAGGCTTCACCACAGGCTCTGCTCACATTTCCCCTTCTTGCCAGCACTTGCCCAGTTTTGTTTCTTGATGCTGACAGTCAGTCTGGGACTGTCTTGTGGTGTGATGAACTCTACTATTTTTTGGTATCGGGCACAAATTGTTCCCATGGTGGCAATAAAATATTTGTGTGTTTTCAGTGTTCCTAACTGCTGCTTTTGCAGCCTTTCCTCAGTATTGTCAGGGGTGATTTAAGCTTGACTGTATGTTATGACTGAAGCAAGAAAGTGAAAAGTAAAGGAGAAAAAGGCATGAAGAATTCTTGGCATGGCTTAACTTTCATCTAGGACCGTTATGGTTACTTAAAACATCTTAACCTTTAAAGCACATACTTTTATGGCAATTAATTATATTTGTTGGATACATGGTTTATTTTATATTCATATTATATTGTAATCTTCATATAATACTGTAGTTTGTAATGTTCTTTTGAACACTGACTGAGCATCTACCAGACTTCTAAGATGCAGATCAAGTATAATTTCTACATTAAATGTGGTCACACATATGGAGTATTCTGCTGTGGCATTGAACAACCCATTTGCCTTGGGAGGTGGATGTTGATTTTAGCTGTTCAGACACTGGAGTCTTTTGCTGTTAAACTCTTTTGCCTTCCTTTCTTGAAAGTTATGTTCTTTGTGCAGTTTCTTTGAAAGCTTTCTCCTTATATCCAAGAATATCCTCATTTTGGTTTTCGGTTGGGATTGTTTGTTTTTACTTTAATCTGTACTGACGGGCAATGGTGCATGTGGAAGTGGAATGCTAAGGGCTTCTGACCTGACCAAGTTAGAGGAGAAGAAAGCAGTTTTTGAATAAAATAAAGGTTTTATTCCTTTCCATTACTATCTGTTCCTTAACCACTGCTTCAATAATGCTAGAGGTTGAGGCAGTCTTTAACTCGTATGTGTTTGCATACGTGTTGTGACAGCTAAGCAGGCTGTGTAGGCAAAATTAAAACATAATTTTAGCAGAAGTCTGTATTTCACAGGTAAATGGGCACAGTTGGCTTGCCTACCCTCGGACTTAGTTAAGCCTAATTGCTCTTGTATCTCAGAATTGATTCTTATTCTAATCATTAACTCAAATTTGGCTTTTAATGTTTTAAAAGAAATTATCTACTGAAAGGTAGAACACAGCATCTGTATTCATCTTAATTTTTTTTGAGATATTTTGTGTTCTAGGAAGTTCTTAACTGCCCATTAACAGCAGCAGAAAAATCCTCTCAGTTCCTCTAGAAAAGACAGAAATTATAAAATTGACACAAGAAAAGCTTTTTTTTTGAAACACACTGTGAAACTATTGCTGAAATTACATTTTAAGTATTTCTTAAAAATGTTTTTAGATGCACTCAAGTACCTAGCAAGTGAACAGATGCACATCCTGCAGCAGCAAGGTAAAATAAAAGAAAGAAATGCCAATGACCCCTTTAGGGCTGAGTTTCTCCAGTTATCATTTTATCCTGTCATATGATTTTGCAGTCAGCTGCAGGCTTTCTGAAGCAAGAACTATTTTGAGATGTGTTTCTGTATATGTCTAGTATGGTTCCTGTCTCAACTGATGCATGTAGGAATTGCTACAAAGCACATTGAAAATAAAAAGAAATGGATAGCCTCATAAACAGTTAATATTAATTGTGTCTTTTAAAGGCAACTAGTAGCAATACCTCCTATTAAACGATGCCACAGTCTGAATGAAGGTTGCTGTTATATGAGGCAGGCATGCCTTTCTCTTCATTAATTATCTAATTCCTTTCTCATTTTGTGTAACAGGTGGTACCTTGTTGAAAATGCTTATAGTTTTCCATGGAAATAGCTAGCAAAATTTTCTAACACCATGTATTTCCAAAACTATGGAGTTCTGAGTGGGAAGTGATCACTTAAAACAGTAAACGGTTCCTGTTTCATGCTAATGTGCACTATTAATCCCACTCCCTTGTGTGGGTGTCTAAAGTTTCCTTCTAGAGCATCAATGTCAATGTGTATAGCATCAGTCTCAGTACTTCTTAGAGCACTTTTGTCAGAATTAGATCATGGTTTGGAAACTTCATTTCATTTCAATGATTCCCTATTCAGAACATAACAGACATTAATTCCTGGACTCCTTACATTAGTGAGTTTTGCTCATTTTTTCTTGTCATTTCCTAAGATAAATCATCAAGACCCAGACAACTAAATTGATTCCAGTTATGAAACATGACTCAAACTTAATTTTTGGAGGTGAAAATCAGTGGTGTGTATCAAAGCATCATGCCACTTCCCTCCCTATTTAGCAGTTTTGTTTGCACTGTGAAGATGGCAACCAAAAGTGCTAATGCAAATTACTGTCTTTATGATAGGAAAATGGGAGAGAATTGCTTGATTTCTGACATGAAACTGTGAGAGATAAAGACTGGAAGCATAGTATCACATTGGTGACATTTTACGAGAGACCTCAGAGAAACTTCTGTGCATTTGAAAAATACCAGCAGCTTAAACCTTCTGGGTGAACTTACCCAGAAAGAACAAACGGGGAGAAAGCAGGCAGCTCTCTTCAAAACTGAACTACAACTGCATTAAAAAAAAAAAAAAGTGCTAAGAAGTGCAGTTATAACTTAGTACCCCTTTTATTTGATAAAGAAGATATATAAAGTTTGTATTTTTTCTATTACTTTTCCATCTGTCCTTGCATGGACACCATTTTCACGAAAGTACACAATATACACTCATTCTATTTATTATATAAAGCTCTTAGGTCAGTAACATTTTTCTCAGCCTTTTGTGTGTCCCTAGGTCCACTTAGAAGTGTTTGTGTTTCTACTTGGCCTCATATTTATTGAGACATAAACCAAATCTGTGGGTAGCAAACTGTTCTCTTTTAATAGTTATGTTAGGATCACATAGATTCTTTATATTGTTTTTAAAAGTATATTTGATTGTGAAAATATCAATATCATTATCGATATTCATAATGATTTTATTTGTGTAATTTATATATGTCTTTGTGTATATTAAATAAATTTATTACCTCACATTAATTGATTTTAAAGTACTTTATCATCCCTGCTAATCTGTGTGCATTAGGTTCTAGTGGAAAGCCAAATAAACAACCGCTTTATGTGACACACCGCCCTTGTAATTTTTTAACTTTTGTAAATCTTGAATTTAAAATCTGCCAAGTCAGATCAGGTTAAATTTGAGATCCAGCCAGGTCAGGTTGGAATGCTTAAACACAGCTGAGTATTTTCCACTGTGGATATCCTGATGTGTTACTGGCTTAATTAACAAAGTTGCTTGCAAAAGTCTCTAGACTATACTTCTACAAAACAGCTTTTGTAGCACATTGCTTGTATGCAGTGCTTAGGATCTTTTTAAGACAAGTTTTGTCAAAAACTCTGTAAAGCTGTATTTTAAAGAAAGAATACTCTTACAACAGTATTAAGTTGGTTCTTTTTCATACTGGGTATTTAAAAGGTTCTGAAATGTCTGCTTCTTGCCTGAGGAATGTTATAACAGCTTCTTGTAGTAAAGTGAATTTGTCACGAGCTGTTATGTTTGTGACAAGTCCACAAAAATAGCAAATGCAAATACAGATCTTAAGTCATATAAATCACCTAGTAAAGAAATTTTAGTATCTTTAAAATGACCTAGAATCAAATGTCTAGATGCTCATGAGATGAAGAGAAGAAAGATTTTTTTTTTCCCCTCAATGATGTAATAGTCACCAGCTAGTGTAAAATTAACAGTGTAAGTTTATACTGTCATCATCATCATTATTCTTTTTGGACTTTGTAAAATATTTGTCCCCCGAAAGTGATCTTTTTTGTCACACTCTCAAGATCAGCTGTTCCATATATTTTGTACTCATATGAACAGTATACTCAGAACTTGAATTTTGCTCAAAACAGGTAGTCATGCACATCAGACCTTAAATGAACACATTAAAGCAATTGGTGACTTCGCTTTTCCACTTGCTTGTATCCTTTAAGGTATAATGATAAATGAGGCTCTTTTCACTGCTAGCTGCAGTGTTCGATTTGACTTTAATGTGATTATCTAATCTAAAAATTACAAAAACAGGAGTACTAGCCAGACTTATAGGTAGCAAAAAGTATTACTACTTGTCAAATATCTTTCAGTTATTTTGAAGTAACCAGAAAATAGAAAAAACTTATGCTTTCCCCTTTTGAATATCTACAGAAAATCAGCAATCTTCATACAGTTTCTTGTTCTGTTTTTGCTCTTGAGGTGACTGGATACCATTGGCCAAAAATAACAGTCATTTATCATTAAAGTGGTACTGGATATCTGGGGCACAGTTATTTCTTAATTCTGGTGGAATATAGGTATTATGGTCAGACCAATACTCTGCATCCCCTTCCCACAAGGCTGATAATACAGTCTTGAGAGAGTAGAGCATGTCAAGAAAGGAACAATATTTAAATGAAATACTTGTTTAACAGTCTGTGGTTTAGTAACTTTTTGAGGCTGAAGTACTAATTTCTCTTTTTTTCAGAACTTGGTACCTTTTCCTTCTAGAAATGTGTGTCATTATTTGGAAAAATGCTTTCTAGCACTGAGTTCTGGTTTTTTAAATGCACGTGGTATAAAATGAGTATCTGTTTAGTTCAGTTGCTTGTGCCTTCCTACTTGCCAGTTCTTCCAAAAGGAGAATCAGTAAACGAAAGTAGGCTTATCACTACCTTTTGTCTGTCGTTGATAATTTCACACATAAGGCTTGCCTTCAGTCTTCAGTCATCTCTTTTCTACACTGTTGGCTGGTTTACCATTCCTATCATTCCTTGTTTCAGAAATACTTATTTCTAACATCTCTTTTTTTTTTTTTTCCTATCGATGTCTTTATCTGTCTTATATCTTGGGTGGCAGTAGAGAAAGTGCTGTAGATGCTACCAAAGATTCAGGCACACAACAGATTGGAGTGGATTTATATATTCTTTGCATTCTGATTCTTGTTTTGGTTCCTAGTGAACATTAAGATGTTTTTTCCACTGAGATGTCTATTTATATCTATTGTGAATATTTTTTTCAATGTAGTAGTTTTCAGCTCAGTCCAACACATGTTTGAAGTTAGCGTTTCCTTTCCCATGTGATTTATTTTTTTAACTGCATTGAAATCTGTCTGCCATCCAGTTATTGATGAAAGAATTTAGTCTTTTTTACTAGCCTTTTCATCAGGAAAAGGATTGTCATTTCACTATTAGCTCCTTTCTGAATCATTTATGTGTAAATTGAAAAGCAGTGGAATTTTTCTGTTGTCTCTGCTCTAATGTGAAAACTAGCATTTGCCTATCATTGATCTTGTGATTAGACAATAATTCTTTCATGAAAGGAATTTTCCCTCCCTGACACTTCAGTTGTTTTCTGTTTTTATGTTTGGTAAAAGCAAGTTATAGGTACTGTAGTGTGATATATTATCCGTATTGTATTGATTCTGATGATAGTGTATTGATTCTGTTTTTCTTCTTTCTGACAGTTTTCTTCATACTGGTGTCAGACTTTGGGAGCTGTAGTTTCACAGATTCTGCAAACACACTCTTTTGAAATACTGAGGCTATATTTGCTGCCTGGTTGTTTTTTTTTCACTAGTGTCCAAATGATGATTGATAGTTGTGGGCCAGAGTTGCAATTCAGCCATTTCATGTTAGTGTTCCTTTAAATCCCACACAGGATAGCCTCTGCTTCTGACATTATGATCCTGATTGCATTATGACTGTTTTATGGCTTCTTCTGCTAGTGATTAATTTTGAGACCTTCCACCAGATCTGCGCTAAGTGGGAATTGTAATGGGAAAAATCATCACACACTTTTCTACAGTGGATGCAGATGCCACTGAATATGCAAAGATTTCTGCTCTTTTCATGTCTGATTGGTTTTACACAGTAGCCTCACTTTTTTGCAAGCTTCCCTCTTCGGAAGAGAATTTAATATTAGGCACATAGACTTTTGCAAGCTGTTCCACAGCATATTTTTTTTCTTTTTTGTCCTACCGATGTGAGGTAGGACATTTGATTTTCTAGCCATGAGGGTTTTTTGAATAATTTAGATTTGACTTAGAGTATAACCATATTTTAAATAGGCATTGATGCCTTGCTGTTTGATCAGGTGAACTTCTTTCGTTGTCTCTTTTTCTAAATTCTTGTGCATTTATTGCTTGGAGACTAGTGTAGATAATTTCAAACAATGCAGACTGCTAAACCCAAAAATCCCTCAATCCTTCAGGGGTGCTTTTTATCCTTTCAGGTGTTCCTCTTAACAGTCTCTTGCTGAGCTTTTTATGTTGATGTAATTCTTATTTTTCTGTCTTACTTAAATCCTGTGCAAAAATATAGAATATATGAAACTTTAAAATCTGCATGGATGTTGCATGAAATTATTCAAACACATTGAGTATGGCTTATGATAAAATGAAAATTCAGTTTTCTTCATGCAGTTTGCTTCGCTGTGTGCTAATGTACTTTTTTGTTTTCATGAATTAGTCTTGTGTCCTGACCTGAACTTAATATAACGAGCATTGCTAATGAATCATTGCTGATTTAGTAGTTTCCTAGTCACAAATATTTTAATATCCATTAGCATGTCAGTCATTGAGGTCACTGTTTCAATTGTAGCACAGTACTGTTTTTCCCTGATCAAACCACAAATATCAGTCTGTATTTACTAACTGCCAAACCCCCCAGCCCAAAAAAAACCCAAAACAAAACAGAAAAAATCTCCAACTTACAAACAAACAAAAAAAAAATCCAAAAGACCCCCACCAAGCCAACAAAACAAAAAGAAACCCACCAGCATGATAAAGGAGTTTTTGCTGCACAGTTGTATGCTAGATTGACAACTACTGAGAGAATTGGAGCCGTCCAGTTACACCAATAAATGTCTTACTGTGGCCTTTTCTTTAATAGTAATGAAAAACAAATGCTTTAAGTGATGCTGAACAGCTCAAATCATTGTTGGTCAATATAATTTAGTTTGGGATTTTTTTTTCAAGTAGGCTCTTTATGTATATGGACTGTAAATACTGAGCTACTTGACATCTCTTCTGGCAAGCCAACACAATCCCAAATCCCCATAGAATGTAGTAGCCCTGCCATGTAAAGTAGGGTAGCTGGTAACATTTTGCCAAAACAAAGTGGAAAAGTCGCTTATCCCTCATAGCTGCAGTGATTATATCAAGCTGGCTCGTAATAGCAAATATTGGACTTGTTATGGGGTTGGCCTCCTTAGTGTCTGTCAGTATAGTATCTTCCAGACATTCCCATTTCTAGCTGATCCATTAGAGTAACATAATATAAATCATTACAGCAGACTTTGCCTCCTAAGCATGCTGGCTTCAAAAGGTTTTTCAACACATTATCATCTGTCTGCATTTATAATATTTGTTGAGTAGTTTTGCTTCTTCATGTTAGTGTGTGTCTTATAAACAGCTGAATGTAAACTGAGCACTGTGTTTTCCTGTATCCTGTTGCAGCTTAGCCCCAAGTGATCATGGTATGGAAGAACTCCTGTTGATTAACCACTCCATTTAGGTATTTTTGTGACATTTAAATGGTTGAATTTCTGTCCTCTGTTGCTTTTACTCATCCAAGAGATTGACATGAAGTCATATACCTGGAAAGAAGACATTTCTAAAATGTTTTATGAAATGTCAGAAGCAAAAATTATGTTTCCTTTTATTAACGATGTGCAAAAACAAAGGCACAATTAATATCTCCCTGCTCCTTTTGATCTGAACAGGCTTAAATCTTCAGTGCTGACTGCAGAATAAATCACGATGAAGCAAAGGGTGACCCCCTTGATTGTATCCTCCCTGCAATTTTAAGTGATTTTTGTATATATCATTAGGTTTTATCAACATGGAAGCTTAAGCTTATGGAGGGTTTGAGGCATATAAATCTTGGCTCCTTCTTTAATTGCAAAGAATTGTAACTATTACGTAGCTGATCTTGCAAATTCAAAAATATTCAGCACTTTAATTATGCTTACTTTATTTAAGTGCTAAAGGCCACAGCAGGCCTGCAATTGCTAGCATGCTAACAGCATATAATACAGCCAATTGCAAACAGCAGTCTAATTTGTTGATTTCAACTGAGGTGTAATTATATTGCTTCATTTGCTGAGCAAATCATATGAGAGCTTCTCTAAATCAGCCTGATTGTGTAATGAAGAGCTAATTACAAACAGCAGTGTTCTTGCAGTAAATTTATGGTGACTGCTAATGCCAGGTTGGCACCACTATGACAATGGCTCATTAGTACATTTACAAAAGCAACAGTGGAATTCTGCCCAAAGCACAGCAACTGTTCTTTATTTCAGGAGGAGATGAGTGTGATTAACCCTTACATTGTTACTACTTCAAAGAACAAACAAAAACACCACAAAGCACCACACTGTTGTCACTCCTTTTTGGAAAGAATTATATAGCACTTCTAGAAAAGTTCACCATAAGACAGAAGGACTTGGAAAGAATTTTTCCTATCATTAAAAGCTTGTAGACTTGGAACATGTTATTTGGCTAGAGCCTGTGCATCACTGTCAAGTGTTGGCCTGGTTAGTCTTTTGCAATTTCTCTTCTTCCCTTGTACCTTTGCTGCATGAAGTCAAGGATTGTCTAGGCAGGCTCAAGGCTGAAAGAAAATTTCTGAGGGAGAATTATTTTTGTGTTAGCCTTGTGTTTAAAGAGTTTTAAATGAATAAAGATTTTTTAGATTTCTTCAATTTTATATTTTTTCTGTTTAAGTTATAATTAGAGACCTGATGCGTCTTCTTTTATGTAATTCTAAATTATGTTTGCTGTCAGATCAACCAACTGAAGTCGAAAGATGAACTGATCACTGTAAAAATTCACAGCACAGTATGACTTCTCTAGTCTTTCTGAAGTTTACATTAATCTTTTGGGTTTTATTAATTTCTTTGAATTCCATGAAGCATAGATTCTTATAGGTACTTTCAAGCAATTGGAATAATTTATTTCTGAATTAAATGTGTGTAATTGTCTGTTCAATTTTAAGCCTGACACCCACAGTAGATTGAATGCTGTTTTACACAAAGGCTTCTAATCTATTAAATGGTGCACTGGGACCGATTTCCTATGAAATTGTCTGAATTACTTTTTTTCTTGGCAGAATAGCACAAAATGAATTTCTTCCTCTATATCTCCATCTGGCTTCTTTCTCCTGTAACACAGAAAAATGAGGCTGTGGTCTCTTTTTATTTCTTCTCTAATTCTGTTTACTTATAGATGACCCTTAATGAATGGTTTGAATTGGACAACCCCCCCAAATACAAAAATAGATTCATTAGATCAACAGCAATGGACTTGAGTTTATAGGAAGCAGACTTCCTTGAAAAATATTTCGTATTTAAGTCCAAAATAGTGATGGGGTTTTTTTCTTCCACAAGCACCAAAGTGGCTGTTTGCTTTCATGCCTTTGAGTTTTGGCTGGTTTTGAAACTTGTAAGTAACATGAAGACAGTCCAGACTAAATTTCTAGATCAACACCTTTTGGTCAGTAGTGAATTTGTGGAGAAATTATGGGAAAGCTAGTACGAGTAATACATTGGTCACTGATAGTTATTGATATGGGCATGCATATTTTGAAATTCCAGGAAGGAAATGAAAACATGCAAATTTCATCTAACTGTACATCTATTAGGCATGGGGCACACTTTGTAAAAGCTGATTTTTTTGTTGTTGTTTTATTTTTAAATGGTGGCTTGCTCCATCCTTGTGAAGGATATATTCTCTATGAGATATTATAGACACTCTTTTCTTTGGCACCATCTTCTAACATAAAATCTGTTTCACTAACCAGATCTGCTCCAAAGCTAATATATTAATGGTTGTTAGTAAGACTATCAAAGGAACCATATTCATATTTTTCATGAGACATAGCTGAAATATTGCAGTAGCGAATATAAGGTAATTTATATTTCCTTAGCTGTTCGTTTTCTAGAGACCAGGGGAAGGGAAGGTCAGAAAAATACAGCAAAAATTACTTTCCACAATGGTTTTCCCAGTTTTCAGACTAATATGCAGAATACTTTTAACAGAACCCTGTCAAATTGGGAGAAGTTTGCTTTTTGGATGAAGTGTGGTCTCTAACATAATGGTGGATTCCAGTTTTCTCTTTTGCTTTTGGATTTGCAGGCTAGTCTCCTTATCCACACTTTCAATGAGCACATATTTGTCTACTTCTTCCCTTGATCTTCCTAAACAAGATGTATGTTAGAGAGAAACCTTCCATAAATTATTCTCTTACTTTGATTTCCCATTAAAATGAATTTTCAAGTTAAGTTCAAAACAAATTATTCCTTTGTGTGGAGTAGGAGAATGGAACAGAAGAGCAAACAACCTCAAAGTGGGCTGATGCCTGAGGAATCTGCATGAATTTTAGTCAAGTTTCTCATAAAAGAAAAGTATCATCACTTTGTTCCCTCTGGTATTTGCATTTATCACTTTTTGTTATTGTATTATATGAACCCTAGATCATATCTCCTCTGAGGAAAGCATCTTGGAGTTTGCTGGTTTTGGAAAATTAAAAGGACAGATATCTCTCCATCATGCTCTCTCTTTTTAACTCCCTTTGGTTTTTGTTGGGTTTTTTGTTGTTGTTTTTTTAGGGTTATTTTAAGCAAAACAAAAAAAACCAAGCAAACAAAAACCCAAAAAAAAAACAAAGCACAAAAACACATACAATAAATTGGAGTTTGTTGCCTATGTAAATTTAGTAAAATCTAGTATGAGTTAGAGCAAATGTAGAAGAAATTCAAAGATAACCTGTAGTTCTAAGAACTGTGTGAAAAATCATTAAATAGGATGAGATGGCATTATATAGGGAAAAAAACAGAAAATACTTTCATTATGAAATTCTCATGTGAACCAGCTCAGATAAATTTGATCTTGCAGAAGTTAGGACAAAAATATTGTTGAGCTTCAGAATTATTATTAATATGGTACTCTAGTTTCCATATGCCTTATCTGTACCATATCTTGCTTTGCTATTTTGTATAGCTTGCTTTTTAAAAGTCTTAATTTTTTATGCTTATGATTCCCTCCTGAATGTGCTTTACAAACGTGGTGCCATCAGTTTGGTTTGCTGTCACTGCGAGGTCACAAAGGCGGGCAAAAGCCGCATTTTAAAGTTACAGCCTATTTTTATACAGTTTTCAAAGCCATTGTGTTTAATTCTAATTGGTTCATAACTTTCTTGCCACTCAGTTCATTGTTAGAAGGTGCTTGTGTGCTAACGTGCCAATGCTTTCTCTTTACACAGATGTTTACATTTTTTCTTCAAGGATTCTCACAGGTAGAATCTTCTTCACATGTGCAAACTGTCTTTTTACAAAAATACGTTGTTGTGCTAACTGATTCTTACTGTTACAAGATTCCATTCTCATGGGAACTTACCAGGCTAGCCTATCCAGAATAGCAAGGCCCCGAGCCATGTTTTGCAAGGCCTTTCCATTGTAAGGTTTTACCTATATGCAACAGTTTGCTACTGAAGGAAAAATGGAGTGACAAGGCTGACTAATGGTTTGGTCCATAGAGTAGGATTCATTTATTCCTAAGTTACAGTGACTCAGTTGACTGGAGATCATGAACACATGTAAGCTGCAGAATTATTCATGCATGTTTCTGGGCCACTATACCGTTTTAAAAGTATTGATTACAGGTAATTACAGAATTACTTTTAGGAATGCTGATACTATTTTTTGTGTTGCAGCACCTCACAAATTCAGTTGTGTCTGATGTTTGCTGTCAGGGAATTAAATTATGTGTCTTGAAATAATATGAGAAATATTTTCCAAGAGTTTTTGAAGTGTATTTGAGAAGTAGAAGATATGACTTCTACTCTGATTGTAGAAGTTTTTGTTTGGGTATGGTTTGCATGTGGACGTACATGTATGCTCACATGATGCACGCATTTGTATGAGACATATTCTAGACTGAATTATACCATTTAATTCCAACTGTCTTTATAAGAATTAAGTGGGTACCTTGCTTAGTGATTTCATTTAAACAGTTATTTTCACTTGAAGAAGTGCCTCATTTTGGTTAACAGATTGCTAATCATTTTGACTGAAGTCATCTTGTACTCGTGATCCTTTTGTGGAACTGTTTGGTTTGAAGTCTCCTGGAGCGACCTGTACTTGAGCGTTACCTACATGCTTTCATGTCTATGTCTACCCTTTCATTGTGCATTTGGAAACTGAAAACCATCACTGAAATGAGCAGCTGAAAAACAATCTCAAAGTGTCCAATATGCACAGTATAGGAAACTAAGTATTTCATAGTTAGAGAAAACTAGTACTGACAAAGAGAAGAAAGCAGGAAATTAGGTTCTTCATACTCAGTTTGTGTTGCAGCTGCAATGAAATGAATTCTCCAACAAACTGTCATTGTTGGATTTTGGTGTTGCAGTTGGACAAAAAGGGATATTACAGATTTGCCATCTGATATTTGTAAGCAGAATTCAATAAGGGCCTAGAAACTTCCACTTTTCTGTAGTGTCACTTTTAGGTTTTTGTGGTATTATCCCTGTAGCAGAAAGGTATTCTGTTACCAGTATCATAAGGATAGACCTTTGGGTAAAGGGGCCCAGAATTTTTTGGGTGAGCTGTCAGTTCAACCTTTAGGAAGTAAAATTGAAAGTTACATGTTAGTGAAAGGAAACAGATAAGCATTTAAAAAAAAAAAAAAAAGCTATCAATGAGACATCCTGTGCATGACTTTCACAAAGCTTTTAAAATCATGCAGCTAGAGTGGTGACATGTAAATATGTTGCTTTTCTGAATCATGAATTAAAATAATGTAGTCATGTCCACAGGTCATATATATCACATTCTTAATGTCTGAGAGGAGAAAAAAGGCAGTTGTCAAACTATCATTTTATTTTGGAATATATGAATTGCAATAGAAATTGTGGCATACATGTAGGAAAATATCAATTAGAAGGTGCTGGTTTGCATTTTTTTAATTAAATGATAATTTGTTATATGATTTGTGTCAAAGACTTGTCACTGATATGACAAACAGTACAATGGGCTTCAAGTGTTGCAAAGATGATGGTCTTTAATCACAATTCCATGTTGTTAAATATCTGATGCAGTTTTGCTGTTACAGTTTTTTCAATGCTGGCTCCAGAGCATAAATCCTGTAATATATCTAAACTTCATTAAGAAACTGTCTGAATCATATCGAATCTGTTTTGAGCGTGCTTTTCATGTATTTTGTAGCAAGTTGGCTTACTGATTATTTTTTTTTTTTAATTTGCTTGATTTCACTTTTTAAAAGTGTCTTAAAGTATAAATTGGGAAATCTATAAGCTTGCACCATTACAGATTTGAAGATTTTTGTTTTTGAATTTGAATATTTCAATGAACCCATTACCAAACAGAAATTTCTTGTCCAAGTTAATTGGCCCATTGTTCTTAGAAAGTCATACATTGGAGTCTTGATTAGTTCACAAATACTGCATGAACATACTGAGGTAAATAACAGATCAGTAGCCACCTTTTGGAACATTTTTGATATTAGTTTGGTGGCATATATAAAAATAATAAATGGTAGCTCTAGCCATGCAAAAGTACTGCATTTCTTATTTACAGAGAGATTGCTGTCAAATGTTCTAAAATTCAATGGCAAGTATTTTAAAATGTAGTGGTTGTCCTCTAGTATCTTCAGTCATTCTGTATAGCCTTGAAGTCTGACTTTATACCACTATGCATTATTTTTCATCAAACAACACCAGAATCAGATCGTGGGCAAAATATTTTTCTGGCAAACATGAATTCAGCAGGAATTCAATACAGTACTACATAAATGTTTGTTTTAAAGAAACTAGTGTGGTACAAGCTGCTGAAATGGAAATCAATTTTCTTTTTTTCTCTTGTTGGTAGTGGTGTTGGTCCAAGAGGTCCCAGTACTGGTTTGCATTTGCACACCCTTTTCGTGGTGTGCTTGTAATACTTGTCTCTAACACAGAGCACCTCAGACTACTGGTGAGAGGTACTTCCCTGGGAGGGGCCAACATCTGAATTCTATAGACTGGGACTGGAGGCACAGTCATAGTTTGTCTGAGATTGCTAAATATCAGCAACAGGAGAAAGAACAGAAGACCGATTCTCTTAGTTCTTGAAATTTACAAAAGAAAGTCTGGTCCTGTTTTACAAATTATGTTTTGAATCCTCTCATGGCAAATTGCTGGCTCGAAAGTTTTGGTATCTTATTCTACAGCACAGACAAATGTGCAGTCACACTCTTCCTCCAAATGATAGACCTTCCTCTCTTCCTTTTCTCTCTTCTGATACAGTAGTATGTAAAAAAAAAAAAGTAAAACTTGTCTTTTAATGTTTTACCATTAGTGAACATAATTTAGTATTTTCTTTAGTGTCAGAATTAAGTTGGTCTTTATATCCAGGTGAACTCAAATGCTACATTATTTTAATGTTAGTATATTAGGAAAGATGTTTTACTCTTTGGCCAGTTCTACTCGGTGCTTGTCATCATGAAGCTCTGTTCATTGGAGCTTTAGGAAATTCAGATTTAAAAGCCTCAGGAAAAAAAAATTCTGCAGACAGACTTGGTTTGACAAGCAGTTGTTGGAAACATGCAAAGTTTCAGTTCTTTGCAGCATCCAATTTGTGTGCAAGTCAGCTGGAGACAGATAAATTTTTGTGTCTAGAACAGGAGATAAACAGTACTGGGTGTCAGTATCACATGTTTCCAAGACTCACCATAGATTGCATTACATCTTTGGAAATATCATTCCATTTTTTTTCTTAACTGTACAGTAGGACAGTATTTACTTTTGAAGCCCTTGGAGGGAAAGTGAGCAGCAGACAGAAAATTCGCAAGGCATTTGAATTAATGTTCTTTCCTTGTAGGTCACTCTAACAAGTATTCCTTTACCTGTCTGCAAAATCTTGTTTCACACTTTGAAGGTTAATTTAGCTCACGGCAGAATTACAATGGCAGATAACTTAAATGTGACAATATATAAATGTTCTCATATGAGAAACCCTGCCCTTGACTCTCACATTTCTAAAGCTACATGATAGTTTAGTGGTGAATACTTAGAGCCATCTGTGAAGATGGCATGTAGCCCATTTCTAATAGGTGCCAAATAAACATATTCTTAGATAGTAATTTTGTGCAATACTGCAAATGCTATCTTAGCTACAGAAAGGTCATGCATTGTGACAGCTTTACCAAGCATCTCTTTACACTTTGTGATACTTGTTGACACTAATAGGCCAGAAAAGCATGATATTTCTGAACAGTGAAACTAGGCACCTGTGCCTGCCCACAAGGAAAATATAATTGTAGGAGTGACCTTGAACTACAGAATTAGTCAGAAAACTAGCATACAAAACTTCGGTAGCAATTCTGTATTATTAGTCTAATTCCAGAGTACATTAGGTAATTAAAGAGCAGGGCACAGATTTCAAAGACAGTGATAACTGGAAAAGAAAACAGTGCTTCCTCCCACAAACTGTCATTGTTGGATTTTGGTGTTGCAGTTGGACAAAAAGGCCATTTGTCATGATGCTTAGTCATCTGTATTACAGCCAGCTTAATTAGTCTCTTAATTCAGCACAGAAAAGTTGGAACCTTTGGAAAATATCTAATTGATAAAGTGAAACTTTCTGCTTGGTGTTTTGTTGTCTCTTTTTTTTCCTGTAAATGTCTGTCTCCTTGTAACATGTCTCAAAGAATTACTTAGTGTCATCTGCTGTAATTTTCAGTGTATTTCAGTGCAAAAACTTACTAACAAGGTATATTTAAAACATTGAATTGTCATCACATAGAGGCCTCTGAAGAAGATTTTATCTTACCAATATATAGTTTTAAAAAATAGGCAAAACCTCACACTAGATGTGGTTAGTATTTGGAAATTGTGCTTCCATGAAGAAATAACATATATTTGAGCAGCCTTATCTGTACTTTTTGAGCATCTTTTGTCATTCTAAAACTCAACAGAAAGTTTTTCACACTATTTCCCTCTTTACATCCTTAATAAAAATTCATGCAAGTTTTTACCCAGGAATTATTTTAGGTAGAGTTACTCTTAAGAGTGCCATTTGAATGGATAGGTTCTCTGTGCAGAAGCAACGTCATCAGTTTTACATTAGAATTCCACTTCCTTCCTTCTTCTTTTTTTCCTTCTCTATTGTAAAAGAATATAAGATTTTATAAATAATTCTCTTGTGATCTTACTACTCCCCACTGCATATGCACATTTTACCATGGCTGAATTACCAGAAAAAAAGGGTTAATTTTTCTAACTTGATTATCCTGAAGAGAATGATCTTACTCACAAAATGAGGGGACTGGTCAAATAATTCAAATCCAACTTGTGCAACTTACTCATAAATCTGAGTAAAAGATAAATTCATTTTTATATTGAACAGAAAAAAAATTAGTATCTCAAATTTACAGTATAAAAATGAATGAACCATTTCATTTCTTGTGAATTTTTCCACCTTGGCTCTACTGATGATCCCAAGTTGTCTTGTTGTAGCTGGGAGGTATTTGTATGGGTTTTGCAGGATCTGCTCTTATTTTTCAGCAGAGGACGTGATTCTGGTGCAATATAAACAGTACTGCTAGGTGACATAAACTGCAAGGGCATAATCTGTACCATCTGTGGAATATCAGGAACAGCAGCAGAACATCTCTGCATTGGTGTGCAGTTAAGGTATTGTCTTCAGTATTTAGGACTCAATTGTTTCATTTGCCCTTTACAAGAACAATTGATCTTACTCGAATACAGCAAGTAGAATTGGTGCAAATCTGCTTTAGAGAAGGCCTAGTACAGAAGTTGTAGTTGCTGATGAAACACAAGCATAAAAGTAGCCTAAATGTGGGGTTTTTGTGGCCTGCTTCTTGCAGAAGCATTTGATGTTTAAGGAGGGTAGTCCCTGCAAACAGCACGAATTTGAATTCAAGCAACTCTGGGCAGTTGTGACTTTTGCTTCTGGCCTGCTGGGTGTGTTTTGGCAGCAATATTTTACTTCTTCAGTAGCCATTATTTCAGATGAAATTGTGTTTTAATGGGCAGAAATTGTTTGTACAGTTCCTGGTATAACACTCCTACTTGATTAGCTCCACCTTATGTGCTCCTATATCGGACCCTCCTCACCCCTGCATCCACCAAAAAAGCTTTTTGTAAGCCTGATTTTTTTTTTTTCTGATGTTAATTTCATCACTCTCCAATGTTGGTACCACATTTTTCAAGAATTTAAGTTTAGAGAATTAATTTTATGAAAAAGTGTTTCTGTTCTTTTTCATACTGATTTTACATTTAAGTTGGAAATTGATTTTTATTTTTAAATGTATAACTGAAGTTTTAGTAGTAAGTGGTATGAGTAATAGTAAATAATAAATATTTGAGCACCTAAGTGTTACTAAATATGTAATGAATGAAACATAATGAAAACTGATATTTAAACTTGGGGTTTTGTTTTTTATTTTCTTTAGAGTGTTGTTTGGTATGTTTTCCATATATGTGGCTTTATCCACATTCTATTTAGTAGAGTCTTCAATCTAGTAGTGTTAAAAAACATTTGTCCTTTTCAAAAAGAGCTAGTCATTCATAGGATTGATAGAGACTTTGAGAGTCTCTAAGTATATGATCAGAATTAAAGCCAAATTTTACTTAATGTTGCTTCTGTTTGTCCTCACTCTCATTAGTTTCATCCCCATTCCATCATGGTTGGCATCTCTGAACAATAATTTTTTTTCAGTTTCTAACACATTTATTTTCCCTCAAGGAGACACTACATTTAAAAGTTAATTAGCTTCCTCACAAATGTACAAGCCAATAAAGTTTCATTATTATTATTCAAATCAGAAGAATTACATCAGTCCTACAGATCTGGGAATTCATCACATGCAAATTTCATTGGGATACAGATCATCTGCACTTCAGGCTCCGACAAGACAATATGCTAGGACAGGGATGATCTCCAAAAAAAAAAATATATATAAGGAAGGTCACGTTTAAAAGAACAAAAAAGTGAGATGTTAATTTGTGCCAGCCTGCAGAGCTCTCTTGCTATCTAGGTTCTCCTTTTCTTCAGTCACTTTTCTTTCATGGTTCCAGTTTTAATTTCGGTTATTTTGGAAGTGCAGTTA
>LTAT01000006.1:34092382-34103583 GCA_003286495.1 Chlorodrepanis virens
TTGTGCAGTCTGGACTGGAATTTGAGGCCAAATGAACACTTTCAAGATGAGCTTCTATGTTTATCACATTCCAAAGACCACAAATAATTTTGTAATTATGGAGTAAATTGTAATATAAAATTTCTTTCCAAATGGGATATGAACCAAATGGGAAATGGAGAGATTATATATATTATATATATTATATATTAAATGGAGATATTATATATATTATTTTATTGTATATATTATATGTATTATAATCCATATTATTATATGGAGAGATTATATATATTATATATTTTTATATATATATATATATATATTATATATTTCTCTGTTAATAGGCTATTTACTCTTTTTTCAGCAGCAGTGTTAAAAAATGTCAGGATACTCTCTGTGTTATGCTGACCCTCTCTGAACTTTAGTGTAGACAATAGCCAGTCTTCTCTGAGTTTGTTAACAAACTCTACACTGTCTGAGTTTGTTATTTGAAGTACTTCAGTATTGCAGTATAGCAAATTAAGGTCTCTGCAGAATCTGTTCTCACTAGCAGTGGTATGGAAAGATTGTCTCCACATTTTTTTACCACTTCAGATAATATTCTGTCATGGAAAGTCAAGTAGTTGTTATGGTTTTTTATTTTACAATTTGTTTCCTCCTCTTTCTCTTTTTTTGCCTTTTCATTTTTTTCTGTATAAATGTAATGATTCCTCTAAAATTTTGTTTGTTGAACATGGTGAGCTGTTCTTCATTAAGGTTTTCAGATTTCCTAAGTGGTTTTGGTCAATACAAACAAATTCACTTACAATTTAAACATCTATTCCCCCACATTTAACCATGAATTGGAAATATGATGTGGAACTCAGAGTGATTATACCACCTAAGTGCTTCCTTTGCACTTGTATTGAATGCTTCTGGACTGATGCCACAGGTTTAAGCCTTCTTAAAATAAGACTATTCAAATCTCACTTGAACAGTATGTCAATTGTAATTATACCAGTAACTACTGAAAAGTCATTTATAAAACATCCTAGTCAGAAATGTTGCTAATGCTAATGAAAATTAATTCATTTCCAGACTTTAAAATTGAAGTCAAATTGAGTCCTTGAATTAGTCAGAATAATTGTGTAACTTGTACAGTGGGTTCTTCCTTTTGACAAGTTCACCTTAAATAAGTATCTTCACTGTTAGACAAAGGATAATGATTTCTAGTTATTTGTTATAAACATCATTTTGACATGTTTGTTGAACATCAGTGGATTAAATCTTATTGAATTTTGATTGCTTAGCAGACTTGTAATGAATTGCATAGCATGAGTCATTGGCTTATAGTTACAACTGTAACATACTACTTAAAATTCAGCCTCTTCATAAACAATTTCATTTAATGATTCTGTTTGGCATATGAGTCAGCAATGAACTGCAAGAACTTACCTATTGCCTTTCGTAAGCATGCTTTTATAGAACAAGAAAATAAAAATGTGAGCTTTTTTTCTATTTGGGTGAAGGGCAAAATCTAATTTTATTATGACTGACTTAGACTATTAAATAGAGAATATATCATTTTGAGAAAATGGCAAGGCCAGGTAAGCAAGAATTTTATTTGAGGTTTTTTACCTCTTTACACTGTGTGACTAAGCTTAATGAAGAGATGCTCTCCCTTTGTTTCATACTGACTTTTGATCTATATGTATATATAATAGGCCTGCTCCCAACAATGACTTACCAGCAGCCTTTCAGTTAGCACAGCGTTTCATGGCCTCATTGACATTTGACCAAATGTGCTGTGTAAGTGTTGCTAGTAAATCTTCCGGTGGGTACAGGTCCATCAGGCAAACTTCAATTCTGGGAACTTTGCAGAGGGTCCCTGTTTGTGCACAAAGGGTAGAACAACTGAGGCATCAAATGGAAAAATGAAGGGAGTCAACAGCTGTAGCGGCAGACCTGGAGTGAGAACACTGTGCATCACACAGATTTGTGTAGGAGGAGCCAACCTCCTGCTTTGGTGGCCAAAGTGCCTTGGTAGCCTGATCTGCCCACATTTGCTCTTTGTTTCAGGCAGATCTCAACCAGCAGTTAGAGCCAATGCTAAAAAGTAAAAGTATTATGCCCTGATGTTCTAGGGGGTCTCTTATTAAGGTCTAAAAATAAAAAAAAAAACTCATTGTAAAGAGCTGAGCTTTACCAGGAAGTATTCTGTCAGCATGGTATTGATTCGGAATTCTAGTTCATATGCCTTCTTTCTGGCATGAAAAAGAAATTTTGCTGCACATTTCAGGTCTCACAACAAATTCACCTTCTGTTTATGTATGTATTCTGATTTTTCAGCTGTAGAACAAGTAGTAGCAGCAGGCTACTTATTGACCATGAAAAACAGTCTCCTCGTGTTTTGTTCTCTCTGTAAATGTTCTTAAAAAAATTCCTCATCTTTATTATTTTGTCATTAGTGGCCCCTGGAAAAAAGAAACAACCCCATTTTTGGAATAACCACTTGTTTCCTTTGTAATGTGTCAAGGACACTTCCTTGTCTGGCCATCCAGGATCTACTCTGTCAGTCACTCATACCACCTGAGAGGGGACCGAGGTCCCTCTGCAGATATACACCCCACTTACAGTGCTTTCATACCTAGAGCTTTTGCTGAGCTCTAGTAAGTCTTTAAAGAGCTTTTCCCTATTGCAGATTTAGCAATAGGGTATAGAAAGGAATAAGTGACTGACTGTACAACATCCAAGTATTTCCTGGGAAAAAGGAAGCAGTGGTTTCATCTCTTAAGCATTTGCTGTGGCACTAGCACTTGGCTTTCTAATGTGCTTCAGCAGCCTCTTTGAGAGTCAACACAGATGGTGTGAGTGGCTGGAAAGCAGAGGAAGGCATTATCCAGCTTCTCAGGATGGTGACACCCTCAAGGCTGTTTCTGCTAATTACTGAAACGAAGAGTCAGAGTGGGGCTTAGCTGCCTCACTTCTGTAGTAGAAAAAGGCTTTGGCTCTGTTAGCATTGTCTTCTCTAGGTCTGGGCTAGAAAACAGTAAAAATAGCAGGGCATGAGTAGAGTTAAAAGCTTGGATTTCTTCTGCATTCTAGGGTCTTTTGAATGACACGCAGCTCAGAAGAGAAAGGGATGGAAGTGCTGGGTTGTGAGAAGCTGGGGGGAAAGGGGACAAAAGAGCATTCCATAGAGAAAAGGGTATAATAGTTCATTTCTTATAGCAAATCTGTAAAGGTGAGCATTTGCTTGACCCTTTGCCATGTCAGTCAACCATATGATGACTTTTAGAAGTCTGGTGGCTGGGAGGCCTCAACTATTGCTGCTGTTTCACTGTTGGTAACAAATTGCAACCAGAAGCTGCTAAGTTGTCTCTCTAAATGCTTTGAGTAGGAGATCTAGGTGACAGCCTTCGGCTGCTTCATACAAAGAAAGCTTCCAGCCCTGGATTGCTTAGAAGTTTGGTAGTTCCTACAGAGAGCAAGTTTAAAGTTAAAATAAAAAAAAAGTAATAATCTTGGGTTTCATTTTCATCCTATGCCAAACTTTGCAATACACACAAGTAAGTCTTGATGTATGTCTGTTTGGATTAGTTGATTATTTGTATGAATTGATACTGTTATGTTTCATTCTACACACTGGTAGTTTTGTACTCCATGGGCAAATGGAGAAAGATTAAAAGAGGAATACTTGTCATCTTCTCAAACAGTGGGGGCTTCTTTTTTTCTTTTTTTTAATGAAAGCCATTAAAAAAAGCATTTGTGTAGCCAGTATTTAATCTAGTATGTATTGTGCTTCTTTATTCCTTCCTGTGCTAGGAGGTTCTTCAGTGGTTTAGTGAAAACTTCCACAAATGTGCTGTACCCTATTTCATTCCTTGTTAGCCACCTGCTGAGTGTAGATGTTTATAGCATTACCTTTACATGCTAGCTGAGCATTGTGTTTACCAGAGTCTCTTTAATTGGCATAGAGGGCCAGATTCTGGACTAAAAATCTGATGCACCTTTGTTTCGACATGCCACCCTCAGAGTCCTTGTTTTTGGGTCTGTGCATGTCTGTTAACAGCTAACCGGGCCGTTTGAATCAAATTTCCTGAATGCTAAATTCTGGTAATTCTTTCTTTCATGGTCCTTTGGGAGTAAAGAAGAAAATTTGTTTTCCTGCAGGGTCTGTGTTTCCCGTTTTTCATACATAATCTAGTAAATTGAGCTCAGTTTAATATACTTATTCAGCCTAACTCTTCTGAGAGAGTGTTTCATGTCAAATAGAATTAGAGATGCACCAGACTCTTAATTTGAGGCCTCGGTTTGGCACAGAAATTACCCTTTCATCCTTTCACGCGTGAAATTGAAGGTTCCCTGCTGGCTTAACACAGTCCTTAACAGCTGAGTACTTGGCCACAGTGGAAAGCTGTGAGTGGCTTTCCACAAATACTTTCCCCCCTACGTGTATTAATCTTGGGGGACTATAAGCAAGGCAGCCCCACAGCTTGTGCCAGTTGCTGAGTCTTTCTGGAACTTAAAGAAAAAGTTGAACTATACATTTCAGTAGATCTTTTTCCTTTGTAATGATTATTTGTACCAGAGGTATGCATTCAGAGGTCTGAGTATTTCCACATACATCTGTTTGATAAAGATTTTTAAATGAGAACGTAAGTAAATTAATTATTGTAGCTATATTTGAGTACCATAAAATTCTCCAGTTATCAATGATAGCTGCAACACTCCATATGTGGAAGTCTGTTTTGTGCCAAGTGTGGTATTTGCATCAGTAAGATCAGTAGGTATAACTGCTTAATACTCTGATTATATATTTATCAAATCAGCAAATGTTTTATTTATAAAAAATAAAAAAATCCCAGATATTTATAAAAAAATAAGAGACTCACAGAATAATTGGGATTGGAAGGGACCTGTGGAGATCATCTAGTCCAGATCCCTGCTAAAGAGGTTAGTCTAGAACATATCGCCTAGGATCTCTGGGCATCCTGTTCCAGTGCTCTGTCACTCTCAAAGTAAAGAAGTTTTCCTGATACTGAGATAGAACTTCCTGTGTTTCACTCTGTGCCAATTGCCCCTTATCCTGTTGCTGGGTGCCACTGAAAATGTCAGGCCCGTTCTCTTCACACCTGCTCTTAAGATACTTGTATGCACGGGTAAGATCTCCTCCTCTCCAGGCAAACAGGACCAGCTCTGTCAGTTTTTCCTCATAAGAGAGTTTCTCCAGTCTCCTAATAATATTTGTAGCCCTTCTTTATAGGAATGGAAAGTTATTCCAGTGTACCCGCTCCTTCTGTGGATTTTTTTTTTGTAATGGCTGCCCACTCTTTTCTCAGTTCAGTTGGATTTGGGTTTTTTTTCAGTGTATGATCTAAATTAAAATCCTGACTACTGCTAGGAAGGGTCAGTCTCGGAATTAAACAATGTGTGCCAGCTCTGGTAGTACTATAGCAAAGACATTCCTTCCCAGCATTGCATCAACTAAATGATTTTTTCCTCATATTCTTGTACTCTCATTGACACATTCTTCCCTATAGACTGTGATATTCTATTTGAAACTTTTTTGTATATAACTATTTTACTTTTAGGTAGAAATGATCTAAACTTTCTTCATCTTGTTCTTTCTTTTTAAATTTGGTGGTAGTGTGCCTAGAAAGCCAAAGACTAGTCTATCTATCTCAGATTTTCTACATTCAAGTAATAGTCTAACAGGCTTTAGAAAAATGTAAGCAACAATCTTACACAGCAGTATGCAGTGATCATAGTTGTGGGAACATCTCTTTTTCTTAAACTACTCTCATTATAAAATATATTTGTGTCTTTCATGCAAATATGTAAAGTAGCAAAGTACAGTCAAGTCAAAGGTAAGATTTTGAAAGCTTTTAATTGGGAGAAAGCCCTGGCCAAATCAAGTGTTTTAATAAATACTTAAAATATGGTAGTATGTACAGCTTTGGGGGGAAAAGTATTTTCTGTAGCGCTGTTCAGCAAGGTGGGAAGAACTCACCAATTATAGGGTTGGCTCAATAGAAAAAAAAAGGAAAGTTTGATTCAATTTTTAATGATTCTGTAAAGAAATAGAAAACTACATGCAGTTGTTACAACACCTTAACATTTTTGGGAGGTTTTGGGGTTTTTTTAAGCAGAAGACAAATATTAAAAGATCTTAAAAACATAAAACATAAGAAATAATTGCTGCCATCCTTCATTTTGAGATTAGCAATGTAATGAGCCTCAGGATGAAATTTAAAATATTAAGAAACACCATTAAAGAATTTGTTCTACTAAAACTAATAAGTGTAAGAGGTGGCTTTATGAAGTCAGTGGTTGTATACAAAATATATTTTAGATTAACCAATTAATTGCAAGAATAAAACTCTATGCAGGGCGATTTCTTGAGCCCTGGAGATCATATTGTAACTATAATTTTTTCATTATTAAAATTAAAAAAGCACACTTGATCTGGGTCAGTGCATGCTCAACATGTAAAGTGCTGAATGAACAGAATTCTAAGATATCTGAGTATCTCAGATATCAATATCTGAATGGCCAGAATTCTAACCATTACTGACATCCACTAACATGTGAAGGCTATTATTGATTGCATTGTCCTTTCTTGAGTCTGTGTTAAAGCATGAATTGTGTTCTAAAAGGCTGACAGATGAATTCTCAAGAGGGTGTTTCAATGCAATTTTTATTCAATTTGAAAAATTTTTCTTCCTTTTCTTTGTGTAAGCAGTTGTGCATCTTTAAGCCTTGTTACAGGCTTAAAACATATATTATCTCCTGCAGATTAAAATTTCTTAGCCCATCTTTATGTGTGGCCCATTTTAATGAATCTTCAGGTGATTTTACTGAGTGAAGGTGTTGAATGTCACAAGTTTGTGTGACACCTGCCCAAATAGGCAGGAGAGGGGAGTAAATGAGAGGTTGTCTGTTTGTACATATATCCAGTCTAGTTTTTCATTTTCAGATTAACTACAGCAACCATGAGTTCCACTCAGTTAACTGCAGCATGAGTTCCACTCCAAACTGAAGGAATCTTTTAGGGTTTGGAATTTGGATTTTGGTTGTTGGTTGGGTTTTTGGTTTGTGCGGTTTTTCCCTAATCTGAAGTATATTTTATATTAGGTCATATACAAATTAATGCCTTGTTTCCTTACACTTGTTTGGATGTTTAAATAGGTCATATACAAATTAATGCCTCATTTCCTTACACTTGTTTGGATGTTTAAGTCCTCATTGGTATAAGTTTTTGTGGCATTTTGTTCAGTCTTCAATGCAATTTTTCTAAGTGAAAGTTAGAAGCTGTAGACTTTTATTAGTTAAAAAAAAAAAGTATATATAAATTGCATAAAACGTATATGAGAAAAAATGGAGGACTTATTTTTATTTCAAGTCTGTGAAATCCTTTCAACTTGCTTAGTGCTTGAGATTTTTAGTCTTATTCTAGCCAAAGCCTTCTACTTGTACACTTCCAAGAGCAATTTCCATTGGAGTCATAGTACTATTCATGTGCCTGAAATGACATCTGTGCTTGAAGGATTTCTGGGTCAATGAAATGATCAGTGGTAAAAGCAATTGGTTCATTATCATTTCTTTTTCTCCTTTTTCCCTCTGTTCACTAGAACCTAGTGTAAATCATTTTGCTGAACTGATAATGGAGACAGAGATGACAAAAAGTCATTGAGATGCATTGACAAGAAGCTTATAGTGCAAGAAAAATAGTTGTCAGTGTCCATCAAGTTCTGCTTCTAGAGAAACTAATGTCTTTAAAAACCCTTTTTCTGAAAAGATTTGCTTTGACTACTGAATGCAAAATGGATAGTAAAAAAGAAAATCTAACTTATATATCTTCTAATTATAAAATATGAGCACTACCTCATAAAATGCAGATAACCAGGTATTCATGGTATTATTTCAGTGTTTCTATAAATTGTGACACTGTACAAATGTTCTCTTTGAGGGAGGAAGGAGAGGAGATCTGCTACCTACACTTTTTTGTCTAGTGATATATTTTTGCTTTTATTATTGATTTTATTTTTCACTGTGGCGACAAAGTGGTAAAATCATGACTCTTAGTGAGCGCAAGGAGTGTCACAAAAACTTGCCACAGTACCTCGTCTGACACAAAATTTGATCTATTTTGGAATGAGATATGAGTGTGCCTACAGTCTGGTGTTTACTGTATGTATTTATTCTTTCTTTAAATATAGTGACTGAAAGGCTATTTAAAACCAAAGTGTTAAAAGCTTTATACATTTATGTAAATATTCCAGGCTTCACTTAATATTGTGTGTCTGTTTTTGAAGCAGGCTCCTTATTGTATTAGGCTGTATTTTATTTTTTGATGTGTATGAGATAAACATTTTTCTTATATAGTAGAACTGTAATGGAAAAGAATGAAGCTTCAGGTAATAGTAAAAAAAGGGCTTTTTAAGAAAGTCCCTCAGCTACCTTTTTTTTTTTGTAAATACAGATTCATTCACTGTAGTCATCAGCTCTCTTTTTACTTCTCTGTAAGAGACTAATAAGGTAGAATATATGTTTGAAGTAAGGAGTTTTCACTTTTTACTTTTATATGCACTTTTTTTTATTGCTCATTATGAATAGTCTGGACAATGGAATTTATAACAATAGGCTAGAATTACTAAATGATTAGCAAGCCAGTCTTCATACTCTGGATTTCTGCTATTCAGAGCTGGCAGAATTTTTCAAATCTACTTCTCTGGTTTTTGTGCTTTCATAAAGACACACTTTCCATTAACAGAAAGTAGATTTTGTAAAAGTAATTTGGAAGCTATTCCCCCCCGCCCCACCCAAAAACCACAATTATAATTATACTTAAAATGTAATGACATTTTGGTCTCAATAGCTTTTAAATGTACTGATTTGTTTCTAATTTGTTTCTTTATATTAAATGTGAGTATGTTGTATTTAATTTTTTGGGAGGTTCACTGGAATTTATTTATGTTTTTTTTAGTTCTTAAAAATTGCAGTAAGTCTCACTGAAAAGAATCTGGCAGACATCCAGAGACGCTTTGAGTAAATTTAGTCTTCTAATTAAGTACAGCCTTCTTAGCCCCTTTATTGTCCTTGGAAAACATGTTTTCTTCCTTAAAGCAGCAAAATCATTAAACTGTGCTGCAAAGGAGAATAGGAGATACTGAGAACCAGGCAATAGGCATTCAGATTTTGAATGGAGTTTATTGTTTTTTTTTTTGTTCCCATTAAATGTTCTATTTTTTAACTTCTGTGTGTGTGCTGAACAACTGGAAACTATTCTCACTTGACAGGATGAAAAGAGTTCACTGATTTCATGCACAGATATCTCAGTTTTGCACAGTTGAGCATTCATCTGTTATTAGTTGCATGTGTAATCTTAGGGACCAAAACAAAAGTTTGGTTAGTGTGAAAATGCTGGTATGACCAGGAGCACATTGTTACTGCACGGGCAATGCTTCCAAAGCTGGAATAGAAATATTATCTTACTGGACTAATATCCAAGACTTGTAAAATCTTTACTTACTAGGTCTTTCATCTGGCACGCTGAGGGGTGAGAGGCAGTTCACCACTGAAAGTCCTGTTCAGTGAAAAATGTATAGAAGAATAATTGATGGACTGAAGCGAACAAAAACTGCTTTGCAATTTTTAACACAGTTTGCAGAACAAATGTTGCTACTGCTAAGCATTTTTGGCTCAAACTTAATTGTGTAGGGGTGTAAAAACTATGAAGGAGCCTTACTTTTGTCATTTATGTGAAAGTAGCCAGAAGAAATGATGCCATCAGTATCTCTAGACTAATGGAACTGGCTGAACAGTAGGCTTTTCTTCTTCCTTTATTGGGTGAGTTGATGTTTGGGGTACTGAACATTATGGTGCATTTTGTCAGTTTTACTGCTTGTGGTTCCTTGTGGAAAAAATAAATCAGTAAATATTTTCTATTCAACAGTCACAAAACTTTGAAGAATGAATTGAAGGAGTAGATGCCTCTTCTCAATAAATGCTCTTGTTTTATATTTTTCCTTCTACTTGTCTTGCCAAATTTATTTGCTTCCTATTATTTGGGTTTGGGGGTTTTTTTGTTGGTTGATTGGTTTGGCTTTTTAGGTTTATTGTTAATCACTGTGATGCAATTTCTTTTTTTTTTTTTTTTAATTTTAGGACAGGTTTAATGATTCAGCCTGCGTCTCACAGAAAAGCAGAAGAGTAGAAACGCTCTTTTAGTTTCTCATGTTTTAATAATTAGTGCTGTTCATATAATGTAATCAATATAATTAAAAGTCATTCAAGTGAGATCTTTGGTTTTAACTCCACTAAGTTTTGAATTAAATAAGGAGAAAATAACTGTTAAAGCATTTATATAAACTTGTATGTGATTTCTATAGCTTTTAAACTATCAGGTGATAATAATGCTAGTACCTCAAATGGCCACCATTAAAATATTTTCTTTCTTGATGCTTTGAGTTACTTACCTCTGAAATATGTTGGTGTTGAGGGGTTCAAACTGTCAGAAATTGTTCAGCTGGTACCAGCCTAGAGATTTGAATCCCTAGAGGTATGCTGGCTGCTCAGCCACTTTTTCAGATGCCTTTGTCATCAGCAAGTCTGTTCAGAATTTCTTTGCATCATCATAGTCACAGCCAGGTTCTTGATTTTCAGCTTTGATTCCTTTTGCACCTGATAGGCCTGATTTCAGATGGGACTGAAAACTATTGGGCCAGCATTGTTTTAAAGGTTAGGCATTTTAACATTATTGTCAAGCAGAAGATAACCTCGGTGAATTATCTTGATTCCTAGTGAACAGCTATAGAGTGCTAATTAAATTCTGCATAGTGCATAGGCTTGTAAAGGGACTTGTGATTCAGGAATCCTGATAGGTCTGGTCAGACCAACAGGCCAGATGTTCCCTGATACATCTGTCACACTAGATAAAGCCACGGTGGTTTTGTGTCTATATCTGGTCCTTCAGCACATTCATAGTCTGCCAGCAGGAGGTGAGTTGCTTTGCCCAGCCTGCAGTGCAGTGCACACCCCTGAGGTTCTGTTGAATGAACTAGATGGTGGAGTAATGGACTAAAGCAGTGGCATTTCAACAGGGAAATGGGGAATTTTGCACGCGTGCTGAAAATTTCAGCTATTTTGTTTTCCTTTCACATGTGTAGTGTCATTTCACTCAGTTTAAACGGCAGAATTTGGATGTTCTTTCTGTGTCTTTGCAGTAGTTAGGGACA
>LTAT01000006.1:34103593-34126625 GCA_003286495.1 Chlorodrepanis virens
AGTGCTAATTAAATTCTGCATAGTGCATAGGCTTGTAAAGGGACTTGTGATTCAGGAATCCTGGTAGGTCTGGTCAGACCAACAGGCCAGATGTTCCCTGATACATCTGTCACACTAGATAAAGCCACGGTGGTTTTGTGTCTGTATCTGGTCCTTCAGCGCATTCATAGTCTGCCAGCAGGGGGTGAGTTGCTTTGCCCAGCCTGCAGTACAGTGCACATCCCTGAGGTTCTGTTGAATGAACTAGATGGTGGAGTAATGGACTAATTTGGATGTTCTTTCTGTGTCTTTGCAGTAGTTAGGGACATAGTCAATGCAGGGTGAGCATGCTTTGATTTGTTCAGTTTTTCAGCTCTGGTACTCTGGAATTACACAGGAGCTGCGTGGAAGGAAAGGGAAAGATGTAAAAATAATGCAGAGAAAATCTTTTTCTGCTTTGTAATCTCACTAGCTTACAGAAGACCCAGTCTTTGTGAATTGAAATGTCCATGCTTGTACATCTGTGCTGTCTATGACAGGAACTCAGGAGAGAAAATTAGCCTAAAAATGAGCACAGCAACATGTCTGTAATTTCCCTACATCTGACTTTCCCCTCCTCTGTTGATATTACTCCTGATGTGCAAAACCTGTTGAAAATATGTACAGTTCAGATGAGGGAGAACAGAATGGTGGAAGGTGGAATTTATTTCCAACTGTAGATAGTCATCGCTCTGCAAATTTTCACATTTTTATATGGAAATGTTTATCCACAATGCACAAACTGATATCTTGCCAAAGGCAGTCTTATCTCCATATGCAAAGCAGTCAAAAAAACCCACCCAATGATTGCATCTTGTGAGGGGATTGTCATGGTTCTATTCTGACAAGTCTGTGTGTTTGTATGTGTTTGCATATGTATGTCTATGCTCATTTAAAGTATTTTTCAAATATGAGCTGAATTCTTGGTTAGTTTTGCTTTTCTAGGAAGATAGTGGATAGAGCTTTGCCATCTAGTTTCTGGGTGCAGTTAATCTGTCGTGATACCATATCTAACACACGTGTGGGTAGGTCCTCACCTGATGGACTACTTAATTCTAGTGAGTCACTGGAGTTACAGCAGTACTTATAGATCAGCTTTAAATAAACTATAAAATGGCTCTTCTTCCTTTCCTGAGAATTTCTCTACCATTGTTCCAGTCATCTTTATTGTGGTCAGCTTGTGGTCAGTATCACAGTCCTAAAACATGTACAGGTATTAAATATTTTTTAGGAGTTATAGAGTACCAGTTCTAGCTGGTACTTTCTGCCTATCTATTAAATTCACAGAAATTTTTAAATAGTGTTGGGAATAAGGATCTGCTTTGATATATTTTGCTGTTCAGGCCTGCCTTGAATTATGATGTTCCTCTATTACAAGAGAAGGCTCTTCTAAAGTCTTGTGCTCATTTTTTATTAGAATATTTCATCATTGATTGTTCATCTAGATTTAGAATATTGCAGCAGAGAACAGAATTCAAACTTTTTATTGTGGGTGTCAAAACAAAATTGCTTTTTTTCTTAATTTTTTAATTACTGGGGGCAATTCCCTGTTAACTGTGAGTGAAATACCTTGACTTTTTTCTTACTAAGATTTAACAGGAAAATTATTTTTTTCCAGAGATTTTACAATTGAGGTATAGAATTTCTCTTCTGTCCTTTTTATGAAAGTAAAATTCTAACACACACAAGAAAACAACCTACTATTAATTAAGATAATAACATGGTTGGGAATATAGAAAAGTCCTTAAAAATAAATAAATAAAAGAGGTCAGTGAAAGAGGTAAAAACCAGTTGAATATAAATATTAACTTCATTTTCTTGATTTAAAAATAAACCACCTTAGATTATTGTGTTTGCTTCATTATCTTTGCCTCAGTGCTTGTAAATCATAGGGAAGGGTCTGAAGAAAGCTGCCCATGGGAGAGTAAATGGAAGCAAATCAGGCTGACACACTTGGAATTGGAGAACTATTCACAAACAACAAGTTTGTTTACCAATGTGTGTGAATGAGAGAGTCTGATGTGTTTTGTGTTTGTGCAGTGCTTGTTTGCTGCCTCCTTCAGTGGCTTCTCCATTGCAAGAGGCTCTTGAGCAGCCAAACAGAAAGCAGCAGCAGCAAACCTCCCTTTGGAAACTCACCACTGCTCATAGCAGTGACACGTTTTCAATTTTCTCATCTATCTCATTATGCTCCAGAAGTAACTGGGAAAATGAGTAAAAGCACTGCTACTCTGTGTAAGAGAATCCCCATGACAATGGCATCTCAACAATCCCACCTGCTGTTTCTTGGGATAAGGAAGTTGGAAACAATCTAGAAAGCCATGCCAACTGTGAAGAGGCTCTTCAAAGAAGCTAAAAGAAAATTTGTAGCAACAAAAATAAACGAAGAAAAAATCCTAAAGCAAAAATGAAAAACACTGGTAGCTTCTTATTCTTACCTATAAGAACCAGTTTCTTTATAAAATTAGAATATGTATTTGTGCTGTTAATGCACGCTGCTGTGTTGAACTGTCCCAGTCCAGAAGCTTTTTTGCCATTTCCCTTCCCCTGAAAGCCAACTTCTAGCATCCAAACATTCAGCAACAGAGAGAGGAAAAGTAGAAAACCACGAATAAACCTGTGTGTCAGATTCCATATAGTTTGCATTTTCCCACAGGCCATCAAGGTAGGCCCATTTTCAGTTTCTGTTACAGAAAAGGAGAGAATCCCATATATTCTGTTGAGCAGAAGGTCCTCCCGTGCCCCAGTGGAGTCAGAGCTGACAGCTCATCCTGCTGTTTTCCTGTGTTGCCTCCTCCCTGGAGTGAGTGTGCATGTCCTCCTAAAGCAGAACAGACACATGGCTCTCCCACTGGGGGTCTATTACCATACTGCCCCGTGTTGTCTTTGTTTCTGATGATGTTCTGTGCAGACTAGCACTGCCTACTGAGGAAGAAGGTGCGCTGTTCTCCACAGCACCTTTCCCATGGGATTGCCATCTTCACAGGTAAAATATTACAGGAGGTGATATCCCCCTATTTCTAATAGTTTGGTTTTGGTTCTCACTTTTAATTGCTTGCAGCTTGATACTGCCTCATCTTCTAAAGTGTGCATAAAACAGAAAGTAAGCAGCTTTAGCCATTTTCCAGCCAGATCTAAACCATTCTTCATTAATACTCTGGATAAATCTTGTAAGGTTAGTCACCAGGAGCCCCAATCTATGTTTTATACCTCATTGTAGTATCTTCACACTTTTTTTGGTAAAAGCCCTTCTATCTGTGTTATAGTAGATTTGCTGTAGTATTTATGTGTGTTTATGGAAGATTCTGATTCCTTTACAGATTTCTTTTCTCCCCTCCTTGCTTCTAAGCTATTGCATGCTTTCCTGAATTGTTTATCTTTTTTGGTTCTTTATCTTTTTCCTATGACATTCAAAGCCTTTTTCTTCTTGTATTTTTCGTATTTCAGCCCTCACTATAAGTATATTCTTACAGGAAACCAAAGGTGAGATCAAATATGTTTCTGCGTCTAGCAGAATCTGCAAGTATTTGCATCTGCTCTTGGGTGCTAATATGGGGGGGGAAGTTAGTAAAATTATTGCTACAGTATTATCAAATCCATGACTGGAAGTCAGCTTTAAGATGTGTGTTTGCTTGTTTGATGTTTTCTTACATGTACTTTAGATATGTAACTACCATTTGCACCAGATACCATGTTGTATTTACTGAGTTCTCAAACATGGCCTCTTATTCAGATTATGTACATACATTTAGGAGGGCCTGTGCAGTCATTTAAAATACTGACATATGAAATTGAACTTTTTTCAAAATGTTTTTATTGTGATTCTGTCCTTATTTTGTTGGGGTTTTTTTCACTTTATCTCATTCTCAACACAAATCTTTGATTATGGCTGTTTTGTTAGTTTTCATATCCAAACTTTATTCTAGCCAATTCCCTGCTGCAGAATCTTAGTAAGCATCAGTCTGATCTGGGATGTCCTACAGTGTACTTCACAATTGTCTTCAAATCTTTCTTTGATGCTTATAAATCCTATGGTACTGTTACTCATAAACAGCTGTGAAGTACCCTGTCTTCCTTGACTGTGAATGAATCCCAATCCCTTTATTCTTAATTTTATGTTGCTACATCTGTGTGCTTCTTTTTTACTTAAATATATGTGTTGATATATATATGTCTCCCTTTATATAGAGGAAAAGCAAGAACTGAAGTTACTTCTACATCATAAAGCTTTATTGTTCTGTAAAGTTTGTGGATATCAGGCAATGCTCATTAAAATCCTAGGACAACGTGTCGAATAACCTTGCTAAAATTCACTTTCTCTACAGCATCTCATTCAGTTGGCAGCTAATCTGTTTAAGAACAAAACTGAATTGTTTGCAGTACTTTGCTATTGGAAAACTTTTGATTGTTTCTCATTCTATTTTATAAATGCCTGGTTTTTTCTCTCTTTTTGGTTTGGCACTTTTTAAAATTTGCTCTAACATTTTTTAGTTTTAGGGCTCACATCTATTTGGACTAGTCTATAAATGCCCAGGTTCTCAATTGGTCTTGCATTTTATAAAGATAGGTACCATGTCTGCCCTCTTCCAGCCCTCTGGGATTCTCATCCTCCTTCAGTTCACAGTAATGGTGTAGAGATTGCTTCAAGTGCTTACTTAGTGTAGGGTGAGTTCCATCCCCTGCTCCGGGCTGGCCTGGGCCTTTTGTCCTTATGATGCATCTGGATGAGTACTAGTACTACATAATTAATTGTTCTTACAAATACACTCTTTTGATTCAAGTCTGCTTGGGTCATGGAGATCTCCTTAAGGTAGTTCCATTATGTTCCTGATCAGTGTCTTTCCACCACATCAAATTAGTTTTTCAGGAATTTTCCTTTCTAGAAACTTTCATCTTTGCTTGGCTGTGGTTATCTCAGCAACCGTGTTTTGTAAAACTGTGCCACGATGTTCCTTCTGATGCTGTCTCCAGTGCTGTGCTTTTGCCTCTGGTGATAATTGAATGAATCCCCACACAGTGGAGAAATCTGAGTCTGCAGCACATAATGCAGTGTGGCAGAAAATGGTTTGCAGAAGGAAACAGTAGGTGCTGATGAGCCAAAATCTGCACTGTTATTATTAGAAGAAGTTACTGAGGACTGGTTTGGGTTGGAAGGGACCTTAAAGATCATCTAATTCTGTGCTCCCTGCCATAGGTGGGGGCACATCCCACCACACCAGGTTGCTGAATACCCCATCCAACCTGGCTTTGAACATTGCCAGGGATGAGGCATCCACAACTTCTCTGGGCAACCTCTTACAGTGTCTCATCTCCCTCACAATAAAGAATTAAAGCTACCTAGCTAGTCTTGGTCTATACTAGGTATGTGCAAAAGAAGACAGTGAAAAAATGTTGATGGTATTTCTCATTGTCTTGATATAAGAATAGAGATAGATTTAAAAAGTTATTAGAGTGACCGCATGAAAAGAAAAAAATTGCACTTTGTCCTATGAAGTATAATTGAAACATGGAGCTCATTCTTTCAAGATACTACAGATGTGTAAAAATGTCGTTAGGTGAAGTCATATAGATCAGATATATTGATTACTAAGAAAAATTATATTCCAGGTGAGATTTTGCCTGTGGTTCCCCCCACAGCTATAAATCCCTCCCTACTGCAGAGGGATTGCTCCATGCCCAGCTGTTTCCTTCTGATACTCTGCTGCTGAGCAATGGAAGCATGGCAGTGTGCCATAATGCTTTCCTCTGGTCATGGATTGGAGTACTTTTGCCTTGTATGAAACCTGGATGAAAGTGAGCCAGATCTGGTCCCTGGCGGATGGCCACACCCATCTGAGGTGTCAGAACTGGCGCTGCAGCACTGCAGTCAGGCACCAGTCAGGCTGTCCAAAAAGGCTTGGAAACACCAAACTCCAAAGTCAGTTTGTAACACGTTTTTACCCAAATTCATCTGTTTGCTATGTGACAGAAGCAATTCAAATTTCCTTAATAGGAGCCATTTTTATGGTATGGGTGATCTGTCTGCTTAGGAAGCACCAGTTTTATTCTTCTCAATTCAGAGGAGCTGAGATAAAAGGATTATATTACAGGAAACTGGTAATTTGTTTACTGATCTATTTGGTGTTTAGAAAGGGTGAACAAGTAGGTGAATATATTTTTTCTGTTAAATGATTCTATGCTGCTTTCAAGAGGTCTTGTATGAATAGCTACCGCTTCACTTATGCCTCCACTGAAACTTTGCAAAAGCAGCTTCAATATACATTGTGTCCATGGTGTTGTACACGTAATAGACAAAAGACTTTAACTGCTTAGGCATTATTTCCACATTTGAATTTTGTCCTAATAGGCCTGTAGAATGTTTTTATTGCTTTCCCTCCATCCCTACTGCGCAATTAATGTACAGCTGTTAGTGGTGACATTGTACATACTCTAGTATTCATTATAGTGCAAAAGAGCTTTTTGCGTGCTATAGGAAGAAAAGCATAGTCTTCTTTTGGTTTAAATGAACATCAATACCTCAAAGAGGGCAAATACAGCATGTTGATGCTGAAGCCATGCTGCCTTCAAAACATTATTTTAATATATTTAGAACTCTTTAGTTCTAAAAGTATTTCCTACAGAAGATAAGACATTTCACCAGTGCAGTCTTACAGCTATTATTCTTTGACTCTGTTCAGGAGGACCATTAGCTTTGATTGTAATTGCCACTGTAATTTCTCATAAATATTTTTCCCAGTCAAAAGACAAAAAGACATCAATATTGTATAGCTGTAGTAACTTCTCATAATCAATAGTACCATTAGGCCATATAAACTTACCTACTATAGCCTACAATGATATTACAGTGATGTAAGCAGGGTCTTTTACAGCAAGCCAACTGTAAACTAGAGAAAATGGTTTTGATTCTGAATTAAAAATCATGTCCCAACTGATGGTAAATTTTTATCCTTTGAAGTGACATAGGAAAAATACTATCCCCATGTTATTTATCAGGTTAATGCCATTGTTTTTAAGTTTTCATAGTGTTGATTCCCAGATATATTAATTATGGAAAGTGCTTTTGTCTTGCCTTCCGGATGTATTCTAAGTCCACATGACAATCCATCCCAGGTTACTGTTATTTAGCCAACTGTATATACAAATGGACTATTCTATATATTTATTCCATGTGCTTTGATGTTGTTTTCTTTATTTCAGCTTTCCTTCAACAGATCTGTTCAGAAATAGGCCTTGTTCAAATGGGTTTGGGACACAGCCACAGTAAACAGAAATCCATAAATTTGCCTTTTACTGTAATTGTTTCATGTTCCCAATCCTCCTGAGTTTATTTTGCTTGTGTGTTTCTCAGAGTCACAAATTTGATTATTCTACTACAGTGATTTACTCTAAGAAAATTAATATAATCTCTTCAAAACTCTCAGCTGTGAGCTGTAACTCCCTGAACTGCTGTTTTACTTTCCAAGCGTTATAAATGCATTTCCCTAGTTGTTCTATGTGGAAGCCATCTCACAGTGAAGTGTCATTTTCCCAGTAGATTTATGGCATAGAGTAATAAATGCAAATAATATATATTTTTAAGACTTGTAACAATCACAGAATGCTACCCCATTTATGAGAAATTTTCAAATAGTAGCTTTGTAATATAAACATTAAATACTGAGTGTGAGGTGTTGTGTGTCAAAAGGGTCCAGATCTATGTAACCTGCTAATAGAATCTCATAAGTATGAACTCAGTAACTTTGTGGATAACTTTTTGGATCATAAATTCAATAATGAAGATCTAGGAAAAGTATAAGAGAGATGCTCACTGCATCAGAGAACAATTCCAAATTTTAATCAAAAGTACAGCTGTGTTGCATCTCTTTCTGTAATTGCAAAAGACAAGCAGCAGGCTGAAAATGTACACTTGATGCCTCAGGTTTTAGCTTTTCAGATTTTGTGCTGCTTCAGTGTGTCATTCTGAGCTTCATATTAGGAGATGGTAAACTCTCTTCACAGAGTAGGTAGACAAAACAATTCCTTCTCTTGCTGGGGACCAAGGACAAATGATCCAAATTTCAGGCCCAAGAGAATAAACAATGGTGGACTAAAGAGAGAAAACAAGAAGGATGGGACTTCGTGAGCTAAAGCTGTAATTGGACAATTGATTCCAATACGTAAATTTACCAGAACTTGTAAAAGTGTGAGGCCCCATGACTGGCTGTCCATTTTTGTGACCATTTTGGGTTCACCTTGGGTGTAGCCCTGGCTGGGCCCTTGTGCTGCCCAAGATGTATCCATTGAGGCCTTCTAATAAATGCCTACTTTATTCTTTAACCCATCTAGCTCTGTTTTAGGTCAGCCTTCACAAGGCATCATACTTATTTTACTGCATGTACTTCATCAAATAATTAATGAATGCCTTTAAACTGCTTTAAATAGCAGGTGTTTCAAATATTAATTTGTAATTCTTTCAAATATTGTATTTTTGATCACTAGCTTACCTCAATTATTTGATTACAGTATTTGCAATTTGTATGCACTCCGTTTTTTGAACATATGCATGTGGAAGATTCTTTACCCAACTCTTTGTAAAAACTCTGAATCATGATTTCCAGAGTAATAAAAATTCTGCAAGGGAAAAAATTTCTTACAAATGGTAAATATACACATGGTACAAACACACAGATATATTTTTTTCATGTCTAAAGGCCATGTTTATGCAGAAAAATACACTGTTTTCATTTTTCTTGGATTGAGTTTAGGCATCTTTAAATTAATTTGTTTTCTGTTACTAAGAAAAAAGTTAAAATGTAGATGTGAGAAGACAGATGTCAAATGGTGAATGTTATTTATAGTAGGAGGTACTGAGTTCTCATCACATTGTTGTTATCCTGGGTGAATATAGATATTTTGAAAATGTTTAGGGTGATAAATTTATACAGGGCTATATTTTGCTGAATGTTGCCTTCAAATGTGAATTGACAAAACAAATATGTAGCTTTGCTAGAAAAACAGTTATTTGTTCTCACCAGATCTGAAATGGAGACTCTCAGGAGGAGTTTCAGAAGACTCTATGTTCTCTGGAAGAGGAAGTCAAAAGTATAAAAACTTTTTATTTGTTTAAAGAAAGTAGAAGAAAAGAGTTGTCATTTACCACATGGTTGAAGGTTTTAGTTGCTGTACAAACTGTTTTACCACACCTTAGTTTTGGACTGCCAACAGATTTCTCACCACTATTATTGATACAGTAAGAGGCAAAGAAATTCTGGATCTGAAGTTTTGACCAGCTCTAAGAGTCAGGACAGCACCCTCTGAATAATCACATCTGACTAAAGAGTAAAATAAAAATTAGGTTAGACTGGTTCTCCAGTCTAGAACACCTTACAGATTTGTTCTTGTACATTTGTCCTTTGCTACAGAGATTTGGAGAACAGCTGATACAGGTGTAATAATTTGCATAAGCAAGCACCACAAAACCATGCTACGTGTGTTTGTTTCAAGGTTACTTTACTGTAGGCAATGACACTGATGTTATATGTTCTCTAAGCTACTGCCTGAGCTTGGTAAGAAATCTGTTGGCACTTGCAATCACTAGGAAGCAGCTTGTCCTTTTGTCTCCCTCTTTGTCATCCTGAGGAGCTGAACCTGACTTCTGATGTTGCGCTGCTTCATCATTTTGTGACAAAATTAATTTTTTTCCCAAGCAGGTTGTATTTCATGTATCTTACTCCCTTTTATTACCTAGTGTACTCCTCTTGTCAACATGTTGCATTACTTGCCCAGTTTAGTTTTTATTTTCACCGTTCTTGAGGAGACACGTTTCTGCCAACCATGATTCCTAGGCCATGCTGCTTCTAGCATGAGTAGCCTCTGATTTCATGTTATGTAGCTCTTTCATGCACCTACGTGTGCCTACAGGGCAAAATTTGTGGCACTAGGCTACAAATTGTATCAGTTGCATCTCACTGACCTTGATGTCAAAGAGAAGCTCTAGGCTAGATGGACTTACTTATTTTGTCAGCCTTGAACTGCTGCCTTTTAAGCCTGTACAACATGGCAGTTGAGGGAAACAGAAGGTATTGGGTGAGACTTAAAAAAAAGAACAATGATACTGTACAAGCTAAAGCAGGGAACTTTGAAAATAGGTCAAAGTAAGACAAAAGGGAGAAAGGGCCGTTAGGTAACTGATGTCAGCATCCTTTGCAGATCTAGATTAAGCTATCATTAATAACTTGCATGCTGAGCATTTAAATTATGTTTGCAGTTGAGATGTCCTGAAAACTAATATGCTTTGTGTGTTAGTGTTCTTGGGAAAAGAAATACTGAAATGTTTATTATTCCCAGTTTGCAGGGTCCAAGAAAATGCAAGAATTGACCATTCAAGTTGAGAACAAAATAATTATAGGCCTGCTTCAAGGCCCTATTTGAGCGAATTGCATGAATGTCCACGTTGGAGTCATACTGAAATTAAGATTTGAGCATTGTTATAATTTTGCTGTTTCATGGTATAAATGCAAATGCTAAATGAACTTTCACTGCACATACCTGCATCTTGTCAGGGTATGTTAATGCAGAATGATTATTGCTAAGCTTTTCACTCTCCACCTCCTGTTTATGTGTGTTCTGGGAATGTTAAAGCAATTGATAATTTTGCTGCTGTGTACTGTTTTTGTGGATAGGTTACTCAGCTGCATCAGATATTTATTAAATAATACAGTGGTTATTTAATTTGAAAAATTTTAAGCTGTTATGTTAGCCACATAAATTGTACCTTGATGCACATGAGTTCATGAATAATTAGGTACTGTAGGAGATGCCTGAAAATGTGGGTGAGCAGTCTGTGTTGTTCCTTTAAACATACACAGCTTGAAAAGCAGACGGAATTGTGTTCTCATGATGTTTAAGGACTTTTAGAGCACTGCATATCACCAGCATCTGGAGACCAATTACTGAAGAGTCTCCATAGGGGTCCTGCCTCAGGGCTTTTAGTTGGATGAATAATATATAAACTCTATAGTTTCCCACAGAGAGCAACTGGAGCAGTATCAGAAGGAAATAAGCCTTTTAGGAGTTCAGCTAAAAATGAAATAGCACAGGATTTAAAATGAAGCAGTTTTGCTTTTACATGCAAAGTTGAGAATTGTGTTTTAGTCACATGAATTCTGAATTTTTTTTTTTTAGCCTTTATCATTTTGGAATCTTGCTTTTTCTAATTTTAGTACACATCTATTTGAAAGCTGTAGCAAAACACTGTAAGGCTTATGCAATTACTTCAAGAACTAAATTTCCTTTTGAACAAGCAGTGGAAATTAATATATACGTAATTCATTTTACAATACAGGTTCAGCATTATTGAATTCAAACTATAATCAGATTTTATCTTACCTGTTATTGTGTCTGGCTCTAGGTTTCCTCAGTTTGCTTTTTACAACTAGAAATAATTGCAAAATGACATATCCACTACTATTCAAAACCCTCTTTCAACTCATTATATATTCCTTAAAATTCTTATCCTTGTCCTCTGCTTAAATTTAATTGAAGGCAGAATACATTTGAAAAGGAAATAAAAATATCTGTATGGAGATACTTGGATCTGAGAAGGAATTTTTATTAAATATATTAGAAATTCTTCTCAACTGGTTTGTTTCAATACAGATACCAGTCAAAATTCACTCAGTGGGCACTTTAGGGCTGAAGAATACATTACCTGAAGAACGCTACTGAGACCTAGGCAGAGGAAAACAAACAAGAGTATAGCTTTTATTAAAACAACCAAAAGGGCCCCATACCAACCAACCAGAAAAAAACCCAGTATTATCATTGGTGCTATGATTGTTTTAGTTAGCACTTCCACCAGATATTTTTGGTAAATCTGAAAGTTCAGTGCCCTGAATTTCTAACTGTGGTTGTGATCTTCATGAGACTCATGTTCCTACCAACTTCAGCATAACTCTTCAGCTGAATATGCAGCTGAATCACAGAATGGGTCAGGTTGGGAGGGACCACTGGAGGTCATCTGGTCCAGCCCCTCTGCTACAGCAGGGTCATTCTAGAGCACATGGCACAGGATTGTGTCCAAATGGTTTTCAAATATCTCCAAGTGAGGGAGACTCCACAAACTCTCGGAGCAATCTGTTCTGATGCTCAGTTACCCTCACAATAAAGAAGTTTTTTTTCATGTATTCAGGTGGAACTTCTGTGCATGGGTTTCTGCCCACTGCCTCTTGTCCTTTAGCTTGGCACTACCAAGCACAGTCTGGCTCCATCCTCTTGGCATCCTCCCTTCAGATACTTACAGACATTTGAGTTTTCTCCAGGCTAAACAGGGCCAGATCCCTCAGTCTTTCGTCATATGTGAGGAAATAAACTGAAGCATTTTCAGGCTTGATCATGACACCAAAATCTCCTATATAAAATGAAAACTGAAGGGGAAAAGGTAGGAGTAGAATCATGTTCTGGGAGGAAAGGATCAGGATGTATTTGGGAGCTATGTGTTTTATAAGGTTGATCAATTTAATATTTGGAGTTTTAGAAAAATAAATACAGCTTGCCCTCCAAAGGAGTAGAAAGTGCTTCATTATTAAAAATAATTATTGGCATGCAGTGGAGTGCTAGAGCCACAATAATATCAGAGTATAGTTGTGTCCGATTACATATCAAACTGTATTCAAGACATGTAAATTATCCTGCTTTTTTTCCATGAGAAATGACCCATACTGTAAAGGGAAACAAAAGCAGCTACCAGGACTAAGTGTTAGGCTAAACTAACCTGGCTAAAATCAGAATTCAGGTTGCATTTTAATGAGATGAAAACAGTCCCTTGGCTTTGACTGTTCCAAAACCTGTATACTTATATGAGTAGACCTGAATTGCTCATGCGCATCATTGCTCCCCAGGGCTGCTACTCTGGTTCTGGTGATGTTTGAAAAAGCAATCCACCCTCTCTCCTCAGTTCCCTGTTTTAATTTGCAGCCTCTGTTTTCAGTCATGAGCATTGTATCTAATCTGAGTGGTACCCAATCATCCTTGGTCTGGTCATAGTTGGTGCACTGGGCTACTGCTTCTTTGTGAAAGCTGTCTCCAGGTAATTGACCTTGAAGTGTAACGTACAATGCTAATCTTTGTGCTTCCAAGTTTCCTGGGAGAATTTAAAGGGCGTTGGTCACAGCAGTGGAAATGAAAATGGATTTAGACTGCATAGGGTAGCAGGGGAAAAAATGATGGTGTATGTTGGAGGAGGGGAGTGTAAAATGGTGATAAAGAGAGAAGGCTTCCAGGTGTCACCTCCAAAAATTTTTTTTTTTTTAAATTCATACTTCCATTATAAAGATAGCCTAAGGAGTATATTTTTTTATCCTGTCTGTTTCTCAGCTCTTAGTTCTCAGTGTCCAGTATTGGTTGCCATCTGAGCTATGGAAACCATTAAGAACTGGCCAGGATGTTTAAGATTACTCGGGAAAAATGGACCAACAAAATCGTGGCGAAGTCAGTTAAGATACCATAGCTGTCACTATGAGGGAATGAAAGCAAGTCAAGGAGGGAATTTTGGGGGTGCTGATATTGTGTTGTTATTGGGTTGTGTTGTGTTGACTTTATTGTAACTGAGAAAACTGAAGATTTAGAATAACCAAAACATATTTTATGTGGAAATAGCAGATCTTGGTAATTTCTAATATGCTTCCAGAGCATGCAGGTGAACTGAACGGAAATCCCTGAGAGCACAGAAGTATGTGATTGAGGTACAAACTGTCTCTGTGATGTCACTCCTGAGCCTGCAATCTCGAGTCATACAGCTATGAAGCAATACAGCATCTTAGGAGCATTTCAGCTTCTACGGATGCTGTAAAAGAATACAGAGAGAATGCAAATGATCCCCATAAAATAATCACTATTCAGTATCTGTGCAGAGCGCTGGCTTGGATCAGGCCAGGAGTGGGGGAGCTGCTGGTTTCTGCTGCCTGCATGCAGGGGCTTAGCACTCCCTCTCAGGGAGGATTGTACCTAAGACGTTTCATTTCCTTATCCATTGGTCAACCTCAGAGATTGGGGCCGAATATGCCACTTTTCTTCTGAGCAATTTAATAGCAAGATGAAAGCTTTGTGGGCTCAGCATAGCAAGTCCATAAAATGAGAAGTGTGTAAAAATAGTCAGTAATAAGGCATGTTTGATCCCTCAAGGCATCAGGCATAGGTCTCCTAAGCTGCTGGAATGAATCCCTCCACTCTTTGCTACAAGACAGTTACACCTCTTGCAATGACTGTTGGACTGGATTCAGCTATATGTGGGAATGGAAATGCAGGCACCAAAATAAAAGTACACAACAAAAAGATACGGCACATCATTTTGAATGCCTTTGTTTCTACTTGCGCTGGCACTTTTACAGTGCCACTGCAATTCCCGGGGAGACAAAAGTATACCTGGTTTAGCATGTCATCTTGGCAGCTGTTTCTGCTCCCTGCCCTTCCATCTGTGACACCTGGCTTACACCAACTTTGCACAGCAGTTGAATAGAAAAGATCTAAGCTTAGCTGCTGCAACTTCATGTGCTCTTTTTAGTATCAGATAAACTTGAGAAACTATCAATTAAACATAGTTCTTACCCTAATGTGTCAAATGTGATTGCTTTGTTGTCTCTCAGTTTCTGCATAATTGAAATGCATTTTCTGTGTTTTTCAGAAAATCATACCTTAGCAAGTTTCTTTTCTCTAAAGCTGTATTTGACTCAACTAATAAAACTATTAGTTAAGTTACAAAAACAAAAGCTTTTCTAATAGTAGGAAAATTTGAAGAAATGGGATTTGATTTCAGTTATGGACTTTATAGTATTGAAAATGACAAAAACTACTTCTTGATTTGCAAATTCAACAACTTCACTAATGGACCCTTTTGGAGAAAGTAGGTATCAATACTGGAGAAATTCTTATCTTTTTTTTTTTTTTCCTTTTTTATTTTAGGGAAACATGATTTAGTGTATTCCAGTAAGTTGAGAGATGTTTTGTTGCATGTTCTGGCTCTCAGCCTCTGGAGAGCTTACTTTCTCAGCAGCCTGTAGTGATAAGCAGAGCTGTCAAGACTCTGATTTTCATCTCCTTTCAGCTTCCGTCTGCATAGCTTCTTTGAAAGTTTCACAAAACATTAAAAACTTGTTTCCTCTGGTATTTCTCAACATTTCTTCAACATGTCTGCACACATTTCTAGAAGATACTACTTTCTCAAATCCCTCTCTAAACTGTTTGGTCTTTTAGGACTGCTTTTGAGCAATCTCTAATGCTAAAAGTTAAAAATGCAAAGGCAATCAATAAATAGTAATCTCAATGGATGTTGTATGGTTTTTTTTAAAAAGAACTGCATGATTAAGTTCTTTTTTCTGTTATGCATGCAAGAAGAATTTTTGAGCAAAAGAATTTGTATTTACATGTATATGTATATAAATCACAATTTAGATTAGATAATAAGAATTAATTTTCTGCTGAAAAAGTTGCCAAGCACTGGAACAGGTTGTCCAGGGAAGTGGTTGAGTCACCATCCCTGGAGGAATTTAAAAGCCATTTTGATGTGGCACTTCTTGGTGGACTTAGCATTGCAGGGTTGGATTCAATGATCTGAGAGCTCTTTTCCAACCTAAATGATTCTTTAATCCTATTTTGTCATCTTTTGTAGTGGACGTACGATAGAACTAAGGATCACATCTTGGCTTTTTGTAGCATCAACTGCTGTGTTCTACTTGAAATGACAGGTTGCTTGAAAAACTTGTTCAGCAAATTTTTAATGACAAATTAATTATTTTATTAAATATGCTGTAGTTCTTCATCTTTAAGGTCTCTAGCTTTTTTAAGCTGGTTTATATCTTAAAGAGAGAAGAGTCTCAGCTGCCATATGGTAGCATATGCATGATTGTACTCCATAGTCATGCAGTGTTTACAGAATGCAGTATTTTATTAAAAATATCTATTAAATTCTTTTTTCTTTTCTGCCTATTATTATGCCAAGAGATGTTGAGTCAAAAGCTGTCATCTTCCCAGCAAACTAGCTCCTTTGTCTGATTTATTCTTTGCCACATGAACACAGCATTGTGACTGCTCAGCCATTTCCTAGGAGGTGATGTTTCATGCAATTGTACACTTCTCTCCTTATTTTTGTTACCATATTAATACAGAGTGGTCTCGGAAGCAAAACTTTTTTTGACCAGAGATACCCTGCAGGCTCCTTTGATAAAGAAATTACCTTTTTTTTTTTTTTTTTTTTTTTCAGTCTACCACAGTGTGACAGTAGTTCTTTTTGATTCTGTGTTCGGCTCCTGCCCTCTGTTGCAAAGCTTAGGTATTTGCTATGTGAAATCTGTCTCAAAATTTTCAACAAATTCCAACTCTTGTGCCACTGATTGTCATGAGATTCCAGGAGCATTATAGAGATGTGATCTTTAAGCATCCAGAGTACTTTCCTTCCCTTTGAAAGAGTATTCAGTGCCAAATGTTCTTATTAATTAAATGGGTAACCATGACTGAGATCTCTGACAGGATTTTCTTGGGACACATCCCCTTGAAGTCCTACTGGAGGTCACTAGTTTCTGGTTTCAGATGCACCCTTCTATATTCTTCCTTCAGGCTCTTTTTCATTGTTTCCATCATTTCATCATTCTGTCTTGGTGGTGGTAACAATGGCCATGCCATATCTCATTCTACCAGCAGATTCAGCTTCCCTTTTTTATTTACTTGATGACCTCTAGGTGCAGTATTACTGTTTTAAGGATATTGGTGGAAGTAAGTAGACTATTTCGTCTGCAGCCAGGAAGACAATAATACTGCTTCATCTTCATAATAGCCATGGAATATGACACCTGCAAGATGAAAATATTTTGTGGGGGTTTTTCTTTTAGTTTGGGCAGCTGGGATATGCACTGGGCCGGATGACTGAGTATGTGCTGGTATTACCCATTAAGTGAGGAAAGTTTATCAAGGGGATGCAGGTCTTCTTACAGAAAATGCCTTAAGCCTCTGAATCCAGGGAGTTCGTAGGCACTGAATTACAAAATTATTAGCAGAAAAACTAACTGGAAGTAAGCTGGAGGGTTATGATAGTTCCTCAAGCTGTGTAGTAGCTCAGGCACTGGAGGGTGAAGGGACAAGAGAATTGCTCATGTCTGGGAGATGTGAATGACATAGTACCTCATGCTGTATTACCAGTGATTGAGGCAAATAATTTCAGCCACATTGGTGGATAAGATTGCTGACAGTTCCAGAAATGAAAGGTTTCTTAAAGGGAAAGTAGCAGTAAATTATCTCAGGAAATTTCTACAAAACTTTGAAAAGTTCCATAACTCTTCTCAAAGGAGAGGGAGAGAATGAGGAGGGAATTAGAATTGTTTTCTAGGAAACTGGCACTGTGCAGTTGTCCAAGATCTGATGAATACTCTTTGTCATCTCTCATTTTGGTGATTTCTTCAAAGAGAGACTGTAGTTATTTCTTAGATATAAAAAAATAAACCAGCTTGGAAATAGATAGCATTTAAAAAATGCCCTCTGATGTTTTGCTGACTAAAAGATGAAGCTAAGCTGTCTAAAATTAGTCCTGTGCAGAGAGCCTGGAGTTTTAGTGCATGTGTAAAATTCTGATGTAGTCTTCATATTTATAGACTTTTTTACCATTAGGATGAGGTTTCCCTCAATTCCTCGAGTTATAACATCATGATTTATGGATTTTAAGGGTTTTTTTCCTCCTCTATGCTGTTTAATGCACTGATGCCAGTTTAGAGATATAGCTGAAAGCAGGAAACACTGAATGAAGGGTTAACTCTGAAATAGTGGCCATTAAAGTAAATTAGGGAAGGAGTTGAGCAAACAAAATGGAGATCTTGTTATACCATTAATGTAGCTTTGATCCAGCTGCAACAATATGAAATTGCTTTGCTGCAAGTGTCACAAATGCTAAATGTTTGTATTGATTTGCAAGACTGGAAAAAATTAAGGCAAATTCATTGACGTTTTATAAATATGTAGGCAAGCCCTTCACCTCAGGACACTGAGGGTCACACTTGTAGAAGCAGAGTGAGGTATGGGAAGACATAATGGCAAATTCATCTGTTCTCATATGCTTTAGAAATTACCTGCTATCAATCTCTCAGAAGATGCTGGGCTAACTAAACCCACAAAGGACTTCTACTCCAAACTGATTCAAGATAAAAGAGAAGCTGAGAAATTTCACACATTAAAACTCCTTTTACAGTGAAATAAAACATGAATGATATACAATTAAATCCAGGCTTAGACACTTTGAAACAGCTGTGTTAGGCTGGGCATGTAACCCTGCCTTAGAGCATTTACATACCCTCTCTGAAGTAAACAAAATTTTCCTGAGTTTACAACTGCAGAGTTGTTCAAAATTTTAGTTTTCCAAGGGAAAAAAATTCTAAAGGTATGGTCTGAATAGACAGAATATGGATCAGTGAACAAGTATTTAACGGGAGAGGAATATTTCTGGGAAAAGAGATGCTGTTGTTTTAAGAAAGGGAAAGGGATTGATTTTAACAGAAAGCCATTTTTATGTTTTTCTACTGTGCTTGTGGTATCATGGTGAAGATTTACTGTTAAATGACCATCATATTAACTTTTTATGAGAACTGTTGCATTTCATTATTTGGAACTGAATTCTGCAGCTCACAAATAGAAATCTGGAGACTTGTCTCAAATTATTAAACTTATGTTCCAAGGTAATCAAGTTCCACTTTTGTCCCTCTTTCTTTCTTGGGAAAAATAGATGAATACAATAATAAAAAATAGACTTTTAGACTACCCAAGTAATGAAAATAATAACCTATTCTTTAAAAGATAAAGTTCATATGCAGTTAGGTTATCTTAGTCCTTTATTGCCACTATCTCCTTTTATTTCCACAGCAGAAATCATAGACTAAATAGTCTTCGGAAGTCTGGTCCTTTTCCAGTTCCATGAAATGTGGGATTTATCCTACTTGTGTGAAATTAGGAGTATTGTCATGGTAATTTTCCTTTTGGTTCAGGATCTGCTGCAAAGACCACAGAATTTCCCCAATGCCAGGGTTAAATATTGAGACCAATTGTCATTCATTTATTGCTCCTTTTAGTTCATACTGTACTTGTGTGCAGAATGTGTTAATCATTATAAAAATAGAAAGACTCTTCCTGCCTTAGGAGTTTTCTGTTTGTCTTTCAGATCATGACTTGACTGACATTTGCAGATTCTGCAACAAAGCAGCTAATTTAATTTTTGATGTTTGTTAGCCAAGGGAAGGAAAATAATTTCTGCTGTGAAAATAACATAGAAGGTCTTCATAATTTTTTTAGTTGTTTCCCCTTGGAAAAATAAGGTTTTCTCAAAAACAGTAATTTCTTCTGTGAAGACTCATAGCTTCCATTAAACACTTCAACAGTGTAACAATAGAAAATTAAAAATAAACATGTTCACTTTCCCTTGCATCATAGTTTGTTCCTGGACATGGAAATGGTTCTGACCTGTTCTCAGATTTCAGGATTGCAAATATTTTTCATTCTTTTGGCTTTGACAAACAGTTTTGAAGTTGTTCAAAGAACTCAGTCTGTAATTATCTCTACCTCTCCTTTTTTTGTTGTTGTTGTTGTTGTTGCTTTGCTTAGCTTTGCTAAACAGGCAAATATAAATAAGAAAGTAATAAATTATGAAGCATCTGAACAAACACTTGTACACAGAATAATTCCCTGAAAACTTTGTAGCAAAGACATATCAGAGTAGCCCCATTGTTTCATTATAAGACTTGGGAAATCTGGGGGTGTTTACCAATATGCTAATGAGTTAACAAGAATTCAAACTATTTATTAAAGTCTTAGTTTAAATAAAGTTTAATTGAAGTTTAATGAATGCAGAAAATATTAGCAAGTGTTGTGCTGTGTGTGGTGCTGTGACAGTGCTATTGTGAATTAGTGGGCAGAGCACAGCCTTCTAGAGCTTGCACCCACAGCTTTCTTTTGATTTTGCCAGTTTTGCATATCTTTGAAAAGCATGGGTGCAGTTTGAAATGAGAGCATTGTAGTCTTGTGCCCAGACTGAAAAAACTGTTCTGCTTTGAGTTGCAGTCCCTCATTTCCTCTCTACATTCAATACATTCGTAACACCTTGAATCTGCAAATGCATTTTGCTGCAGGGCTTGCTCATAGTTTGCAGTTAATTTTAAACCTACAGTAGATCTAAAAATGTTGAGCTATTAACAAAAAAAAGCAGTACTTTATGAAGAATACAGAAGGCTGTCCTGAGGGTGCCTCCTAAAAGATTGTAAATGCTTCAAGGTGCAGAAGGTAACCAGGGGCTCAGTTAAAGCTCACCTACATGGAAGCAAACCCCAAGACCTCTGCAGCTCCCTTTTTGATTGCAAAACAATTACTGTCTTATAAAGCCATAGTAAGTAGCTAAAAAAATGAGAGAAAAAAATTAAATAGATATTTAGTTTTATTTATGCATTTGAGTATTAGCTACAATTCAGAAAGTTCAACGTTTATATTAATGACTAAAATATAGAGCTATGAGATGTCTCTGTTCTCAAATGTACTTTATATGGGCAAAAAAAGACATTTCAGAAATTTTTTAATCTCTTTTTACCTTATGTGGCGTTTGCCTTCACATTAATTACTTTTTTCTGTTTTTTCACCCCATTGCAAGCATTTCTTGGGCCTTTGAAAGACTGAAGAACTTCACATTTAAAATTTGGAGGGAAAAAAGCAATCTTTTAGCACAAACAGACCTTTGGCAGGTTTAGCACATCCGTAACAGCTGTTATAATTTGCCATAATTTTTTATGCAACATCATAAAGGAAAGGCCATAACTCCCATCCCTAAATGCAATTGGCATATTTCTTCCTGCTTCTCCTACTGTGGACTGCCAATTATCAAGAGTGAGTAATGAAAGAGTGAAGCCTTTGGAGCAGCCAATTCTCAGAACCATTAGTTTTCTTTTATATTTAAGCCTAATTCCAGGAATGTGCTATATGAGAAATAAGACATATCATGTCATTTCAGGATAATACCATGTAATTTTAGGGTAATAAAGAATTCATTTCTGTAGAGAGAAGTGATCTGATATGGAAGAGTTCAATTTTGTTCTCTCCAGAGAGCTTTATCTCTTCAGATGTGACCTTGTATAATTAAATATATTCCAAACATCAAAAGAAATAGCAGCGGAGCAGACAATAGAATTCTCTATTTTATGTAGAAATGAAATGAAATTATATGAAGCAGTCAGTGTAATATAAGATGAAGTAGATTGCTGCTATTCATTGTTTCCAGTGGAATTCCTGCTGTTTGATTTAATTCATTACAGCTTCATGAAAAGGCAATCTCATTGAGTCTTTGTGACTAGCTTAAGACTCACTCATAATTGCATTAATTCAGAAAGTACTGGCAAGAATCAGTACTTAATTGCTGTTATTACTTGAATATGAAAAAAGAGGTGGTGTCCACTAGACAAGAGGTTACAGATTTCACACATGAAATATCAGGTGCCTGGAGGCTACAGTTCTGATCCATAATAGAATATATCTTCAATGAAAGAGGATCTAAATCCTTTCTTATTGCAACAAAAATTTAAAAATATTTCTAAACAAATACAATAATTTCCAAACTACCTATTTTTCCTTAAATCAACCAACCTCACTGATTTAAGTCAGAAAGTTTTTACTGTAAAGAGATGACAGGCTCAGAGACACAAATTCCTAAGATGAGCTGGGATTAGCTCATCATGTTTTTAAGTGTTTTATTGCATGTTTACATGTTTTATTACAGTCCTTAAAGTGAAGGAAAGTGACAAAAAGATAATGGCTGATCATATGTTAACTGCTAAAAAGGAGTCACAATGAGAATATTTTTCCTGAAACTAACATGCATCTTCTGTTGTGAAAACACATTTCACATTCCGACTTTTTGAGCTGTTACTTAATTATAGTGATTAATGGTGCTCAGCAAATATTTTTTTATTGTGCTATTTTGGGTTACTTTCAGAGTAGAGGCATTGGGCTTTTTCTCGGGCTCCTGCTGTTTATGGGAGCCTTGTAGCACACCGAGGAGGAAAGAACAAGCATGCTGTGTCCTCACCTCGTGTCTCCCCTGCTTGCAGAGTGGCAGGCTTCTCCTTGGGCCACCCAGGCATGCTGCTCCTGAGTGAGCAGATGCTTTGCAGAAGGTAGTGTGTATTCACACAAAGTCCACGTTACAGAATGCACTGAAGTTCAGCCTGTGCTCTTGAGATGCTGTCTGGAAAGCATGGCAAACAAACTTTGAAAGTGTTTCCTTTACCTCTGATTTTAAAGCTTTGGCACTGGTAATGTCAGATGCTATCTAGAAAACAGTTAGTAGAAGAAACTCCTCGCAATGAATTGGCCCTAGAGCTTTCTTTAGAGTGGTGTCATTTTAAAGCAATAACATAACATAGTAACATGGCAGCTTTCCTTTTTTAAATTGAACCTGGTAGAAAATGAGATTTAGATTTCCATTCACTTAGGGTACTTGTGGTTAATGGCATTTCAATACTCACTGAAAAGGCAGTTTTAGAAACTTATGGTCTGAGGTATATTAATAGTACAGCAAGGTGACTCAGAATTGAGATGGACTTTCTGCTTCCTTCCCAGCATATAAAATATTAATGAGTTTAAAGCTTGAGAATAGCAATGTTGTAATTGTTTTCTGAATGATTTGCTGTAACAAGAAATGTGCCAGTTCCAGTATAAAGTGGGACAGGGTTTTGGGTTGTTTTGGGTTTTTCCATGGTATTGATTATATATTAACCCTGCACTCTGGGGTCAGGGGAATAGTGTGTTGAAGAAAGTCTGTCTCAGAACAGTACCTTATATTTTAAAGATAAGCTCATGTTTTATGCCAAGCTAAAGGCAAGTTAGACCACATTCTTGTGGAAAGCAGCTTCTTGAAGGTCCATAGCCAGATGAACCACTAAAATCTCTTTGAACAGAAAGGCTTCTACATCTTCTCTACTCTGGCCCAGTAACTTTATACACTACAAAAAAAAAAAAAAAAAAAAAA
>LTAT01000006.1:34126670-34141258 GCA_003286495.1 Chlorodrepanis virens
AAAAAAAAAAAAAAAAAAAAAAGACAGGTTTTCTATGATGGTATTTATTTTGAGAAAGACGATTTTAGAATGGACTGCAAAGGAGAGGCATTTTGAGCTGCTTTGTTTTGCCAGTGTCTCAGCTGTTGACTGATGCATCTTATTTAAAAGTTTCTTGCATTGTTTGGTGCAAGTGCCCTGCTGTGCATATGATCTAAATGAAGGTGAGGACAGGAAACAATTTCGTTATCCAGGCCCAAATACACAGCTGTCTTGATTCTCTCTTGTAATTTGAGAATCTAGTATGTTGAGAAGTCAAGGGGAAGAAGAGTTTTGAAGCAAGATAGGTGGTGCTTATTCAAAATTGATGTTGCATTCATTACCTTTTGAACAAATATACATCCCTTGTGAAAATCATGCTTCACAGACTTTTTTGCCCATTTCCACGTACACTTTTGCTGGGTTTTTGTAACTGTTATACATCTCAATTCAATTCATAAAAGTTTGTTGTCCTTCTAACTCTAGTAAAAGTTAATTTTATTGAAGTTGCCAATTCATGTATTTTTGAACTGCTAAAATATTCATTTTTATTCTGTAAATTGCAGTTTTACATTTCAGTTAATTCTAAAATTATATGATTAATTTACTGTTTATTTTTTCAAAGTGCAAATTGCAACTGGGTATCTGACCATGAATTATGCAAGTGCGCATTCAGTTTAATAAAAACCATCCTAGTTTAAGCTTATTAATTTCACTAATATGATTCAGTATCAGCTACAAATTAATTTGCAATGCTTTAATACTTACTCCTATTAAAGCTACTAAGAATTTTAGTAGTATTTTTTTGCTCCCCCGAGGATGCCAAATGTGCAGAGTAAAAACATATGAGATGAATACATCAAGCCACTGTTACTGTGGTTGGTAGTCAAAAATTCAGGGATTGGAACTGAAGACTTTCATATAGATACATACATAGTTTCAGTCTGTGTATTATTTCTTACAAAGGAAAGGTAGTTGATAATGTGGCCCCAGACTTCTGTAAAAGATAAGAGCAAAATAAAAAGATTTTATATTATTGCTTAAATAAATGGCTGCTAGCAGCAGGATAAGGATCTGATAGTGCATGTCATACATTTCCCCATCTGTTCCTGTGTTGCCACAAAATGACTGGATAATGATAATGAAGGACTTGTTAAGAGGATGACTGGTGTATTGTTTGTTTTTACAAATATAAACATGAAAATATATATATGAAATTGTAATAGTCTTTGGCAGAACAACCTCAGTAACTGGCCTTTCTTAGCTTTTCATTCATAGCTCCGTATGAGCCTGTTATGCCTTCAGTCATGATAAAATCTGAAAAAATTACAGTTATTATGAAGAAGTTGTAGTGATAGCACTCAGATGTAGTCCTGCACTGTTATGTGCATAAGCAAAAGTAGAAAGGAACATATTTCATTAGAGGAGTTTTAAGTAATGGTACTTTATAAAGAAATGTTTAACGTAAGAAAAAAACCTATCACTAATTTTTCAGTTGCCAGTATCTGAAATACAGATAGAAATAAATGTTCTCAATAGAAATATTATCTTCACTGTAAGTTTACTTAGATAAATCAAAACAGGTTTTTAGCTACTTACAATTCATAAATGTTATTTGTCTGGTTTCTCTTTCTCTTTTCCTGTTCATATTTCTTTCCCAAATAAATGTTTATTTATGGAGAACATACTGACGTGTGGTGGGGGAATAAATCTCAGGACATGTGTATGTAGCTGTCACTGAGTTCCTTGTGAAGTGATTGCCTAAGAATGAGAGGTATGGAGACAACACGTGTACATGTCTGGTATGTGCAGCATCTTCTCTGAAAATCCCTAATCCTGAGTCCTAACTCTGGTTTTACTCTCCAGAAGTTCTCAAGAGGATGAGTGTGACCAATACTGTAATGATCCAAGTGTGATCTTCTGTACGGGTGAATCCAAGTATTACTCTTTGTTTTAGTAACTGTAAAATGGCACAATGTACACTTCAGACTAGATTTGTAAAATGCTTGTCTTGAGAACAGGTTTTTTGACTATTCACTAAAGCTGTGATCACAAGGAATATAAAGAAGAAAAACTGAAGGGAAGCTCCAAGGAATTTAGCAGCTGAAATCTACTTCTCTAGGGAATATATGCAAAGTTTGTTTGAAAAGACTGCCATAAGAATGACAAAACCCAAACTTCTACACAAGCTACACCCCCACCTGTCAAATTTCATTTATCTGTTGTGAAAACAAAGTTTCTCAACAGGATTTTTTTTTTCCTTTTGCCTTTTTTCCAAAACAAAGATGCTGAGAATTGTTTTCCAACAAAGAAATAATTTTTTTCCTAGCTTTTCAGAAGCTGTCGAGCCATTTTCTGAAGTTACTCTGGTGATTAGAAAGTGCAAATAAATCTTCATTAAGACCATGACATGGAAGATTCCAGGACTAATCATTTAGTTTTTGTAGGGTTGACATAGTGAAAACAGACTCATAACAAGGCATTGTTGATTTTCAATCAACATTATCATCATCATTACAATTTTCTTGGTATAAAATAATTACAGAGCACCTCAAGTGTGCACTTACTGCTTTTTAACAGCAGAGTAGTAGACCCACCATGGAGTAGTACAATACCTTTTTTTTATTCAAGGTAGATAATTTGTGAAATACATAATTTGTTGGATTACCTCCAAAGGAATTATATGAAGATAGCCAGTAGAAGGGGCAATTTTTTAAAAATTTCTTGTACTTTGACTTACCTGTACAGTCATGATGATGTATTGAGCAAAGAATCAATTTTCTTGAATACTGTTTCTCCATGACAATTCATAAACAGTTACTCATTTACAAATGCAAAATAGGACAAGGCTTCATCTCTACTGTTTCTCATTCTATTTAGAAAACAGCATACAATCTTTAGAATCAGATGACAAAAAAAAAACCAAGAAAATAAGTTTAATTGTTTCAGAATAACTATTCATGAGCAGCCTTAACCTTAAATTAAAATACATAATTCAAACCTTGGATCATGCTATATATAAAAGAACAGAAAAAAAGAAAAAAAAAAAAGAAAAAAAAAACTTTGATTAATATTTTTCTTTGATCTTACTTTTGAAAGGCAAAGGAATTTTTAATGCAGTCGTTATTGCTCCCATTACCCACAGTTCTCTAGTGACTTTTTTCTTATGGGTTTCTAAGAAATGCCTTGATATATATCTTAAAAGTTTTAAGACTAGAAGAGTGAAAATTAGTAACGTTGTGATCATTTTGTGAAATACTGTGTTTTGAAGTGCCTTTTTCTTTGGTCTTTACCATTACCTTTTTTGGTTTTTAGGGAGTTCTAATAAGTCTCATATGAAACATGAGTCTCTTCCAACTGTACAGTGATGAACTGTGACATATAAAGTCTTTATTTGAGTAATAATTTTCCAGTATTCACTTAATGGAAGAGCTAAACCAAGGATGGATATTTGTACTAGCCACTGAAGTAGTACCTCTAACTGTTTAGGTATGACTTAATCCTCAAAATATGATCATCAGGATGAATAAAATTAATTAACCTCAAGGTCTTAAAAATCATCTGGCCCTATAAAGACAAGGATTCTTTGATCTCTGAGCACTGCACATGGATAAACCCCATTAAATAATGTAAGAATTTAAAATTGAGTACATCTGTAAAATTTGGTACATCTTTTTTTAATATAAAGAAGCAAACCAGTCATAGAAGGACAAATGGCAGCAATGCTGATGTTTTACAGAGCTAATTATTTGTTTTTTAAAGTGTTTCTCTGCAGCAGTTGAGAAGGGAAAAGGCAATTACTCTGAATGTTTGCTCTGATAAAAAATGTATTTTGCTAACTCTGAAGATAATGCATAGGAGTGCGTTTTCCAGTTTGTAGCACAAGCTGTTCAGGTGTCAGTAGTTATCAAGCTTGTCAGTCCTGTATTGTTTTGAAGAGCCACAGGATCTTGGTAGGTTTATAGGAAGTCTGTCTTGTTTCACTCAGGGTTCTAAATTTTGCATAGCCAATCTACTTTATTGTGATCATCCTTGACTAATGCATTCTTCACACCAGCAAAAATCCATAAGACTTGGTAAAAGTGGTTGTGCTAGTTTTAAAGCAATCCCCATGGGCTGTCTTAAAGACACTGAGAGAAGCCCACTTGAAATTCTAAACTTGTGCGTCCTTCTGCCTTTCATTGCTGTGTTAAGACCAAAACACCTCATTACCTCTTTATTTAGCCAACCAATGAGCTAATATTACCAAGTTTTTTGTGTAGTTGAGATGATTGCCAGATAGTGTTCTTGGATGAGCTTCTTTATTGTCTTCAATGTTTTAGGGGGGTTTTTTTGCTTTAGGTGGATACGTTGAAAGACAATAAAGAGTAAACAGTCACAAATTGTGCAGTATGAAATCAAAAGGGTAAATGTTTGTTCATAAATATTTTTATTTGGAAAGGAATAAAAAATGTCATTTTTATATCACCTATCTTTTTTTTGGAGTTTTTTAAAGTGTTCACCAGTACTAGGTTTTTAGGTTTGTTGTTATAGGATTTTATTTCTTGCAATGTAAGGTTTTGCCAGGCAGAGCTTACCTGGGGTTTTGTTTCCTTCTGCTTATCTCTGAATGCTTCTGTAGAGTTCTTTTAGACATGAACCCTTATTTCTCATATCATAGTTCCAACTGGAGACAATACTGTGATGCAGAAAGTGCTTGTGTTTAGCAGCTCTGTCAGTGGACGTGATGATTTTCTTGGCTGTGGGCATGAGCAACAATCAGAAAAGCCTTTTGAAATAGCAGTATTTATATTCCTTATAAGAAGAAAAACATATTGAAAAATACTCCACATTTATTTTCCTAAAGGTCTTGCTAGTCTGTAATTTCTGGGTGAAGAGACTTGCTTTCAGTTAACCTTTCAGTAAATTGTTTCTCTTCCCTTGCTCTTCTCCCAGATTCTGGTTCCCTACTGTGTGTAGAGAGTGTTACTTTGCAAACCTCTGCGTTCTTTTGATATTTGTTGTGCTTCAGCTGTCACTTAAAAAGCAGTATTTTTCTTTACAGAATTATTTCTTACCTCTCCTTCAGAATTTGCAGGGAATGGACTTACCCTGAACCCTGCATTTCTATCTATTGTACCAGACCTGAAACCAAACTAACATATATAAATATATGTTTAGTAATACATAAACAAATATATGCACTTTTTCAAAGATTTTTTTTACTAACTTATGCACCTGCATAGCATCACCTGGTGCATGAGTAAGCAATTCTATAGTTCTTAACTTTTTTGAATATATTTAGGCTAAAATTATTTTATTAACTGTCAGCTTTGAGCTCCTTCTGCATCTTGACAGAATAGTTTGAGCAAAGTCGTTTCCATTTCTAAGGTGAACTGAAGCCCTGAAGTACTGCCATGCAGAAACCAGGAAAATATAATCATTATTTTTTGTTGTGTACTGATATCCTGACCTGTATTAAGCCATAGATTAAATTCTCACTTTACATAAATAAGCACCATTCTGTTTATTTCAGTCTATCCATGTGGATTAATTCCAGCTGCAGTTCTGTTCCAGTAAATTCCTCTTCAGTTTGCAAGTATATAAGATTGAATCATTATAATAGGCACAGTGGCTAGATATTATTCCAGAGGCTCAGGTTCCTTGGAGTGATGAAAGAGAAAAGCTATTTCCTAAAGGATGTTATTAAACCTTTTCTGTAACTTCAGTATATGAGACAAAAAATAGCTACATTGTTATTGGCTAATTATGGTCATTACTAAGAGCACTAAATACAATAATTCTGCTACTTTATTTGTACCTTGCTGCTTTCCCACCAATAATGATTCTGTTGGCAGTGTTGATAAAGTTGATTAGGGAGAGTAATTTCCACTTCTCTAAACTCAGTAAAAGCAACTTTTAGCTGCTATCTTGGTACCTCTTTAATCTGCCACATATTAGGAAGTTTTCCTGGTTTTCAGACGTGTCTTCACAGACTCTGTAACTGCCATCTTAAGCATATTAAGGCGCAGTAATAGTTGGATATTTTCTGAATATTCCACAAAAGTAATTGCTAGTGTTATGCATAGCACCCTAGTATCCAGGATTTACAATTTGTCACTGTGATGGAATGTCCTGATATTATTCATTGGGATTTTACTTAACACAAATAAAATTAGGATGAGAGGAAAGATGTTTAATAATGCACAAAATCCAAAGTGAACTAAGCACAGTTTAATGGAGGAGATAAAAACATAGTTAATTCACTTATACTGAAAGCAAAAAACCTTTGTGGCCTTTTGCTCCTTCTTTCATGCAACAGACAATTAATGTAATCAGGAATTCAACCCTGGGATGATTCTTTTAGCTTCTAATTTTTTGGAGGGAAGATTCAAATTCCAGTTTTCCTCCTGAAAAAGTGTTGATTGTTCAGTGCTCTCCTGTTATATTCTGTATATGATATTCTGTAAATTTAAGTTATAAATTAAGTTATAATCCCCAATTTTTCATGACGACATTTTGCACACAAGAATTGATTTAACTGATTTAAAAGAAATAACATATCAGAAGAACATTGCTTTTCCTCTCTCATATCTGTCTGGAAGTTTTTTTTTTGACTCAGAATATAAATGGTCAGGTGAATAAAATAAAGGTCTATGTCACTTCTTTGCTTTACCTGCACCCAGTAGATTGTGCTTGACAATATCTGCCTTTCTTAAATTCCTTGCACATTGTCAAGATAAGGAAAAGTAAGTTCTCCTTTCCTTTTTACACTGCTCCTGATGTCTAGCACCTCCAATTAAATCAAAGACTACAAACCCAAGAGTTTAAAATTAATCTGTCTTCTCTTCTTCATCAGAAGATACTTTTAGAAATTGCTAATTGGCAAATACTTCTAAGGCTGTCTTAACACATCGAGTGGAATCTGGGTCTGCAAAGGGGTCTGCTGCAATAGGGATGTATTTGCTTCCCCTTGCTGGATTTCACATCTCTTGTTTCCAGTTACTCAGCACCAGAGATGGGCAATGTTTCATTTGCGTGAGTTTCTCAACATCTATCGATTTTGGGAATTACTGCTGAATTCTCCAAAGCGTGTAGAGTTAAGAATTCTAAAGGCTGGCTGTGTGATGCCTGGTATATAATCGAAGAAAAAGTCTTATTTGGACGTTGTAAATGAAGAGATTTGCAAACAGGCTAATACCCAGACCTGTTCTCAGGAAAGGCTGTCAGTCCTGTATTATTTACCATTCTGGTTGTAAGTGCCTCTCACTGATGAAAAGATGCTACTAAGCTTTTCAGAGCCATTTATTGTTATGAAGCAAGGATATCTGCTACCAAATTTTTTTTTTAATGTTTTTAATGAACAAAACTTGAAAGCAGATTTGACAGAACTATATTTTGCTTCCTTTTTTTTTTTTTTTTCCTAAAATAGAAGCTTAAATGTCTTCTGTAACAAACAGGAAAAAAAGATGAAGCACTTTTTTGCCCTAATTATTTCTGGTTTCATTTTTCATCTTCAATATTGGAAGAAACAAAGAACTACAGGTTTCCAGAATTTTAATTGCTGTTTGTTAACTAGTACATCTAGCAGGAAAGTTACAGGTTCTGTAATCATTCCTGTAAATTTGTGATTGTGAATGAAATGTGGTATCCACTCTTGCAAATTACCCAAAGCAACCACTGACCATTTTTTAATGGCAAAGTGGTGGTTGCATTGCAAGACAGATTCCAAAAAGTAATTTTATACCTCTTAATAGTATTAAACTTTAACAGATTCAGATTTAAGTTAGATCATGTTTGGTTCCAGTTCAGTTATTTTCTTTGCATACATGTTTTCACTTTGTTATAATAGTCAGAATGATTCAATATTATTATATATTGCTCTCTCTTGCATGTAAAAGGTGCTTTGATAAAAACAAAGTTATTTATTAATGAATTCATTGGTGAACAGAAGAGGAGCCACAGAGGTGACTCTGAAGTCTCCTGCAGTTCATAGTAATTACTGTAACCTAGAGTCCTGCATGTGTAAGTGCAGAGGCACTTCTGCTCAGTATCCCATGCTAATTAATTGGGGATAAGGTCTTTAATCTTATCCCTTTTCATCTTCTTGTGAGTTTAATACATTATTAGTGATTATTTTAAACACTGAAAGATTCTCTGGCTCTCATAACTCAAATACATCACACAGGTGCTTTAAAAGTGTTTAAAGGCTACTTACCACATAAACTGACTCATTAAGGAGTATTACAGTCTCAATATGCAATTAACATTCAAGTCAGATCTATGAAACTGCTTTTTAGCTGGCTTTTCTTCCAGTATCCTGTTATTTTCCTCATGTTTTTCAGTGCCAGTAAGTAAGCAAAAATGCTGCAATAATTGGAGTTGTATTTGGGCAGCTGATGTTTAATGATAGCTTCAATGTCAGATCTTAATGTTGTTTACAAGTTAGCCTTGCTTTTGGAATGAATAGTTTTTTATCTTAAATCCTGCCCAAATATTCATGAAATACAGAATCCATATTTCCTAGACCCATAGACTGAATCTTCTGAAATTAATGCTTCCAATGAAGAAGATGCAAAGTACTTTGCAGATGATGGATCGCATCTTTCCAGTGTAGATGATTTTTCAAGGGATGCAAAATAAGCAAGATAAAAAACTTTTATTTATTATGTATGTTTATTTGCAATGTCCTCTCAGTAATCAACTATGCATTTATTCATGTTACAAAGCTATTAATTTCTTTGGGATGGGCCTACTCTTACCTGGAGTATGAGTACTCTTGTGTTTATTTTTATAATACAGAAACATTTCAGATCTGCATAAATTTTCCTAATAATTTATGCAGATCTCCAAAATTATATTTAAAAAAATAACTAAACCCTAAATACAGGAAGCCAGGCAAATAAACTTTTTTCCCCTTTTGATTTGTGTGGCTTAAGAATGCCAAGGATTAAGCTGCTATCAGACAAGATGGTTAAACTCATAAAATCTATTTTGTGAAGTCCTTCAGTAGGTAGTACATATATAATATTGTGTTCTTATTGCAAAGGATTTTCCTGTGAGGGAGACTAGTGAAGGGTACTCATCAGCACAAAAATGTTTGCAGCTTTGTTCTTTGTTAAAAAGTAGAAAAGCTCATAGTGGTTTTTTGAAGGGAAGAAAACAGTCTCAGTTCCTTTTTTTCCTCTGTCTCTTCTCATGTTTACCATGCCACTGTTGAGTAATCAAAGTCATCTGGAAGTCAGTGTTCTGACTCTGCAAAATGGTTTAAGCATTTTCATGACTGATTATTTGGTCCAAATTCCTTGTGAAATGGGCCTTGTTTGTTTTTCTACCTGAATCTTCCACTGAGAGCGCCGTTTAATCAAGAGAACTGCTGTTATTGAAACTTGGCTAATAAGAAGGATCTAGTACCAGCAGTTACTCTCTGTCCTGCCAATAATTGTCAAGCTGTATTTGTAACTGGACCCTCTCAATATTTTTAGATACAGTTAAATAGCTAGAATTTAGGTGAAAAAGAAGGAAAAATCCTGAAGAGAACTTGTCATGGCCAGTCCAATGTATAGGATGTAACAGAGAGAGCATGGTACATGCTTCCTTCAAGGTCAGGCACTGCCAGTAACCATGGTAAATGCTGGATCAGAAAGAAAAAGAGAATATTTCAAGGAACTTGGACTTGAAATTTCAATGGTTTTGGTAGAGGGGGAAAAAATATGCATCATAATGCTTGTGTGGTAGACAAGTTCATGGTGCAACATCGCTGCAGCTCTAGTACATAAGTTGTTGTGTATAGACACTGGAGCAGTTTATGAGATGATTGCCAGAATTGCACATCTAATTCCATACATAAAAATAAATTGTTCAAAAGTAATAAATTCAGAAGTGACACAGTATTAATTCCTCAATAGATTACACATCTCAGAGTGTATTAATTATTTTCTCAGTTTGTCACTTTAGGTCTGTATAAGTGTGTTTAATTACAATTCTCTGGAATGAGATGTTGCTAGGTTGTTCAAAAGCAACAAGAATCTCCCTAGAATCTAAGGTTCTCTAAAGTCTGGATATGCAAGTTGACCTCTGGTTTATTTTATAATGGGCAGTGAAAGATTTCTTTTATAGAGGTAGATAATGGAACAAAAGCAAAAATTATTTATTTTAATTATTGCTATACAAAAGTTTTACATTTGACAATCTTTTCAAAGCTTGAAAAGTTCTGTGAAAATATTTTTTTGAATAGCTGAGATGCATCAAAAATGAACTTATTTGTTCACATGCCCCAAAGGAAAAGAGGGCCATTGCTTTGAAGTTTTTATATATGCAGGGCTGCTTATGAAGTTTTTACTGTCAAAATGGCTTTGAGTTCTGAACACTTGCTTATGCCTAAGCCCACAGAATCCCAGTTTGATACCAATTTTCATGTGACAGAATAAAGATGTAAATGCAGGGAATACAAGGACAAGAAATAAATAATTTTTGAAGTAGATAATTATTTTAGGAGCCTCTAGTGTACATATATGTATAGAGTTGTATCAGTAGTCTTGGGGAAAGAAAGCAAACCCCAGACAGTTTTCATATTTGTTTCAGGAAAATTGTACTTATCTACCATGTTCTTATAAAAGAAGAAGACTATGAATATGAAATATTTAGAATATTAAAAGTTCAACAGTACTAGGTTTTAAGGCTATATTTTAAGATGCCTAGTAAAATTGCCTGGTATCTGCCTATTAAGTAAAATAACCAAAATAGCTGTGTTTTGTTGTAGTAATTCCATCTTTTTTGTGCATTAGTAATAATAAATTCCTATTGATCCTTGACATTTCCAATTGCTCCAGTAGAATGGGGCTTCTGTGCATGGTCTTCGACTTAATCTTATTGGTCTGTATAGGATATTTTAAGAAATTGGGAAATAACCCCTCTGATTTACTTACTGAAGAGATTCCCTAAAGTGGTTTTGCATTCTTAAAATGTAGCATTATTCCCTGTGGTATCTTGTAGGAAGTCTGTGGGTTGATCATGTACTATTACTCCCATAGTTTATAAGGAAATATTTTGCATGTTATGTCTGAGTTCTGGCCTCTTCTGAAAACTCAGGTCCTACTTGATTTGTTCTGTCCTGCTTCTATAGATTTTTTTCATATTATTATTTCTCAGAGGATTGGTAATAGCTATATTTGCTGCAGAAAATTTGATGCAATGTGATTTTGCAGCTACAACCTGCTGAAAGCAGAGGAAAATTTTGGAAAAAAAAGGGCATTAGAATAGACTGTCAGGACTACTAGTTGGTGGGGAAAAAAGGTGGGAAAATGTGACAGTATCAGGGTGATTCCAACAGGATAGTTTCAAGGATGAAGAGTATTTGTTATAGAAGTATGAGCAGAGTCTGACTGTCCAAGCTGTCTCTCCAGCCCTCTTCCAGTTTCCTGAAGCCTCTTTTTTTTTCGTGAAAAATGGCCTAGGACTCATCCCCATGACAGAAATTTCTTTTCTGCACATTGAACTGAGGAATGTTGAAGTGGCTCTGGCAGCTACTGAGAGACTTGTCTAAGGATCCAGCTTTCAAATTAGTGCCTGGCACTCAAACTGAAAAGCAGCATAAGAAGTGCACCTCCAACAAACTGGATAGGACTGTGTCATATTAATTTCTTTCAAATATTTGAGGTCCACTGTAGTACTTGTTAAAGTTTGTTTTAAAATGTGTGTTTGTTGTTTAGGTAGTAAATGGATTTGGAAAAAAGCAGTCAAGGAGGGCCGAGCATGTTGTGGTTGGTGGGGGGGAGAGGGAAGACTCATTTGCCATAAATATTGCTATGTTCCAAACTGAAAGAATGTTACTATTTTAATAGTTTATTTAGGATGACAAGGCCCTGGATCACACTTCTTAATCTTGAAATTAAGTATTCCTCTCCCTGAAGAAGGAATATTTAGTGGACTGTGTCAATGTGGCAACCTTGTACATTTGTAACCCTGTCTTATGTCAGAAAGTGAGTGTTGTTTCTTGTTATAGACATATACCACAAGTTTCAAGAAACTGTAGGAAGTCTCAGGTCTTGATTTCTGTTGATCAGCTAATGACAGAAATTGTTTCTAAGCAGTCTCCACTTTTCATTCAATGTCATGTGGGCTTAGATCCTTTTCCTTTTTGAGCAAGCAGTCTAGTTCTGAGTCTTGTGTCTTTTCTTCAGCGATCCATCTCTGAAGCTGTATAGCTGTATATGTAAAAGAAAAAAAAAAGGGTGTCTATTTTCTAGGGAACCTTTATTAGTACCTATTTGGTTATAATACTAGTGGTTTGCAGTCAGTGTTATTTAATGTGGACTTTTCCTGTATAAAGCATGTTTTCATGTGACCAGCCATTTTTGTGTTCTCAGAGCAAACTATTCTATTTGAGTATAATTAATGTGGTAAAAGTATATGATCATGTAGTATGTATTATTTTGTGTGATGCAAAATGACTGGGTTTTGTTCTACACCTTTAGAAGAATGTTGACCAGAAATATGTCATAACTTCAGTTTTGGGTGAACACACCACAAAGACTTAGTTCTTTGATTGTCTTAAAAGTCTTCATCCTTGTTTATGTAGATTCCCTTTGTTAGCTAGAGAGCTCTCAGGTTGCTTCTATAAGGCAGGCTAAATACAAATTTCTGTCAGACTCACTTCTGCAAGGAATCAGTCTTCTTACTTTGGGCCACAGTGCTGTCAGATATTTCTGATCCTTTTTAGAATTTTTCCATGTCTATAGTCATGTTCTTCTACAGATTATAATCGTCTGATTACCTTATAGCGTATTGAAAGTGATTACATGAAGTTTTTGTAGGTACAGAATACCATCCAAATGGTAAAAAATGACAAAAGCACAATGTTGTGTTTTAAGGACAAAAACTAATGTTGTGGCCTGCTTATAGCGCCTGACAGATTTTGCTGGCATCTTAAATATTAACCATCCATCATATTCCCTACAATTTCTCCTCATTTATTTGTTGGTAGTAAAAAATGTTCCGTCCTTGATTTTTAAACTCGGAATCCCAACAGCTCTTACTGTGATAAATAGATCCTCTAACTCACCTGTGCAGCAAAACCATACACATACCACATTGTTGTTCTCACTAACAACTCTACTACTTTAGCCCTAGCTTGCTGATTTTCAAAATACTGCTTGATGGGATGTTACCTCATTACTCAGTTACTCAGCTGTTGAGATTCTTGGGTGTAAATAAGGTGTAGATACCTCCAGAGGGTGGGAAGACACATATTCTATCAGCAGCTCTCTTCTGTTTGTCTTTTTGGGTTTGTAGTGCTTGGTTGTGAGTAATATTTTGCACATTTAGGAATGCGCACATCAGAAACTTACAATGAATATGCCTGATTGCCAGAGGAGTTGTGAAAGGAATACTCTTTTTAAACAGCATATCAGGAGTGCTATCTTGATTTTAGAACTTGGTCCTCATCAGCAGGGTATTCCCCAGAAGACAATGAAACAAAACATGTTTCAGGGGAATCAGAGACAAGGGCAATTCTGTTTATGTCTTTAAATGAACTGATTCAGTATGCTGTAGGATTTGGAGGGGAGGCAAAAGGCATCATACTAAACAGGTCAATTGTAATGAAATGTTGAGAAATAAAATGTGGGTATGAATAAGAAACACAGTTCTTCATCCCTCAAAATAAAAGCTACATAATTAAATCCAATTATTTATGCTGTGAGGGGAGGATAGGATTAAATTTCTGATTGGTACCAGAAATGCAAAATCATAGTAATTAGACTCATGTTCTCAATATTAAAATCTGATTGTTATTCTCTGATAATATTAGCATTGTCATATGCTTAACAGTGCTTCAGTGCGGTTTATTTTCCTGCATAAGACTACCCTATATATCAGCTCTCCAAAGTTTAATGGATTAATTATATTTTGGTCATGCAGTAGTCCATACTGTGTGGCCTAATAAAACACATCTTCACTGCTAATCCAGACACATAATTAACAATAATATTGACACAAGAAAATAAATTATTCTTGGGCTGTATACACAGAAGAGGTTGCACACAGGGGGTGGAGGCAACAACTGCTTTATGGACAGCTGCCACTGATGGATTGACTGAGGCAGTGATGGATGCCTCTGACAGAAGGAAGCTCTCAACCCACAAAGTGAGGGCAAGGCTGCTGCACTCTGGATTTTAGAAATGGAAAAAATGAGTCTTCAGCATACAGAAAGGCAACTGGGTTGTCAGCTGTCTGATGCTAAATACTGGGAGTCTTGTGGTTCTTGGTGAGTTAGATCAGTGTTTGTGAAGCAGTATATTTGATAGTGTATCTTCTCAGGCTAACTAATACTTGCTGTGAGGATCTGCTGTGGGGGTGGATCACCTCTGACTCTTCAGCTACTTATGCTGTTGAATCTCTTCTAAAATAACAGCGTGTGCTGGGGCTCCTACAAAATACGTGTCTTTCTTCTACTGATGATGTTGGTTGTTTGATTGGTCATACTAGGTGTGCTGTTTATTAAGCCAAATGTGCCCAAGCGGCCAAGAAGGCCAGTGGCATCCCAGCCTGGATCAGCAGTAGTGTGGCCAGCAGGACCAGGGCAGGGATTG
>LTAT01000006.1:34146611-34156680 GCA_003286495.1 Chlorodrepanis virens
TATAAATATTGCCAGTTGTAGTTATTGTTCCCAGAGTCCTATTCATTTGCATCCTCCTGAATCCAAGTTGCTAAACTAATAGATTTGCTACCAGGGGACATTAATTAGGGGTGGCAATGCGTTAGTTCTCTACACATTCCTATTCAGTTGTCTTTATTGTTACTTGATTACTTTTCATTCAATTCTAAAAACTGCATTATAGAAAATTATCATAGCGTAGCTTCTGACATCATTTTCTCAAAAATTAAAAATTTTTTTTTCAGTTTACTTGGGTTAATTTCAATCATCAATCATGCTGGATTTCATTATTCTCTAGAGGAATGCTTCAGGAATCACTATCAGCCAGGACTGCTGGGCTGTCATCATTAAATATGGGTTACCTGTGCTTTGAATAATACAGAAAGAACTGAATCATCATGTTGGAGAAAACAGATGTTGGTTTTTTGAAATTATGGAAAGTATTTTTTAATGGATTTCACTTAGTTTGCAAGTTTCCACTTAGTAGCTTACCTGGCATAGGAATAATTGGTGGAATGTGTAATGAATTGATTGTTTGTACACCTTAATTTGATCAGCTCTAAGTTGGATGCAGCATTGATTTTTACTTATTGTACTGATAGCAAAGATAGAGGCATAAAGGGCTTCCCAGTCAATGCATTCAGTATCTGTTGAACTTTTTAAGCCTAAAAATACCCTTAGTGGGTAGAATTTTACTTCAGACTGTGACAGTAACTTAGTTGCTAACAGAAGTGTTACAGACCAGCCCAGAGTGCATCTCTTTCAGAAACACGTCTCATCTAGATGTCCCTGTGCTGTTGCACAGCACCAACCAATGGGACCTTGCTGAGCACCACTGCCTTGCACAGTGATTTTCAGGCAGGTCACTTGGGACATTTTAGAGCAGATTAATATTGCTTGCATAGGGATTGGTTCTACAGGTGGATTATCTTATGTATAACTTGATAGCTAAGTCATTTTTCTCTAAGAAGGTAAAATATGTTTTGAGCTCTTGGCCTGGATCATTATCTAGTCAGCTTTATATTCTTCTTCACAGGGTCCTGAGACAGGCAAGCAACTTAGCCCTGTTATAAGCATGGTGATCATACTCATGAAATGTAGTGAATTGTGACTTTGATGCAGTATTACATTTTTTCAGATCACAGTGGTTAGTTTTATCTGCCCTGGCTTTATAAATTTTCCTCTTATTTTTAGACTACAGACCTTTCTGTTCAATGCAGGGGGAAAATTTGGCAGTTTGCAGAGTAATGCAAAATGCCAGACTCATCAGCAAATCACTTCAGAAAAATATGAGGCATGACTCGGTGAATATCAACTATTTTTCTACATTTTAGTGCTGTGGAGGCCTCTTCAATACTGTTTAAATTGAAGCAGTTATCCGCCCGCTTTTAAAGAAAATCTCCCTGTCATCCCTCTTGACCGTGGTTTGGCTCACATCATGAAATGTTCCTGCTCTGAATCAGCTTACATTTGCAACCTGGTTCTCTGCAAAGCCATCAGAGACTCAGAAAGTGGTGGAGGTTGGGAGGGACCTCTGGAGGTCATCTTGTCCAAAATGAGGCAGGCACAACTGGAATAAGTTGCCCAGGACTGTCAGACAGCTTTGAAATATCTCCAGAAATGGTGACTCCAAATGGCTAATCATTGTGGGGAAGAACTGGAGAACAAAAGGCAACAAAAGAGAGGTATATAAAGCAAAAAGTTTCAGTGAGTAGCCAGTTCTATGGCAAAAATAGTATCACAATTATGAAGTGAAACTTGATCCCTTCATTTATGTCATTAATGAAGATACTAATTAACACTGGTTCCAGCTGGGACCCGGAGAGACTTCGCTTGTCGCTGGTGCCCATCGTGACCCTGCACTCTTGACCATGACTCTCTGGATGCAGCTGTCCAGCCAATTCCTTATCCACCTAACAGCCCACCCATCAAATTCTTCTCTGTCAGATTTTGAGAGTAGTATGGTTGGGGTGACCATGGCTTTACAGAAGTTCATACTAGTGACATCTGTAGCTTTCCTGTGTCCACTGATGGAGTCACACCAGCCCAGAAGGCCACTGATGTGGTCTGGCAGGTCTTGCACTTGGTGAAGCCGTGCTGGCTGTGTCAAATCCACTCATCTTAAGATGAGCAAAATGATTCTTCAAATCGTAGTCAGCTATAATGGATTATTTGATAAAGTTTTATGTATCATTTCAACAATTCTTTTTCTCTGTCATAACAGTTTTCAGACAACTAATGTCTGATTAGAAGAATTATTATTTTATTTTTTCTTTCAGTAAAATTAAAAGTAATTCAGGTCCACTACCTCTCACTACTCACAATTCTGACAACTTCTGTGTACTTGATCAATAGTTTTCAGACTTTCTGGTCACATAGTGCTTCTGATTTCAATATCAAACCAATGGTTTTACATAGATCTTTTCTATTTGAAAGATGTATCCATGATGTGGTAAAGAATTAAGCTATTTTGTAGATAGAGTTTTAATGTTTCAATTTAGTTTTGAAAGATGAGCAAGAACATCCTCTGATGCTCTAGTTTCCTTTCTGATTTTAGCAGAGGGAGACCAGGGAATAGAGCTGTGACTATTCTCTTAAATACTTAGCTAAGCAGTCTTTTTCACCTCCAATATGGGATTATGTGCTGTATATATATAGGCATTAAGGCCCTTCCCAGGAGCAGTGGGAAACTAGGAAGGGAATTCATATCCGGACATCAGGAACTTTTGGGGCTCTGAACAAAGATAATCTCTCACTTTTCTTTGTGCTTTGGTGCAGTCTTAGTGTTTTTTAAGGTTTTCTTTCATACTATTTTTCTTGTCTTCGATTTAAATAAAGGCATAGTTTGGAACTAAATAATTTGAAAGTAATTTTCTTGAAGCAATAATATTCTCAGTCCTTTTTTATGTAGTTTTCTGTCCTCTGTTAATAATTTTTTTTCCACACAACCAGTAAAGCATGCAGTAAATCTCCAATTGTTCTGTCTTCTTTTTCTTTTGTGAAAAATCACAGAATTTTTGAGGCCTCTGTTTTATTGCTTTTCCATTCTTCTGCTTGCTATCTAAAACATGAATAATGATGGATCTTTCACCACAACAGGTTTTCAGTACCTATTGAATTGAGTCTTTCATTTTTTGATGTTCATGACATCATCATTCTGCCAGACTTGACACAATATTAACAGCAGATATGCACATAGATTCCTGAATCAGAAAATTGTTCTGTTTGTATGACAGGTCTGTTGTTCGGTCATAAAAGAAATACTCAAATACGCTCTATATATTCTAAAAGCAGAATCACCTCCTATTTCTGCCCCAAATGCTGTCTTTTTCTTGAAGATATACTTTTTTTTTTTAAGAGGGAAAGCACAGTGTGTGATGATTAGGGGGACAGTTTAAGTCTTTAAGTAATCTCTATGATATCATGGGTAGGCATTCATCCCTTGATGCAGAAGGGCAATGCTTCCTCATCCTTCTTCAAATCTCTTCTGTAAGAGGGCAGTATACCCTTTAAGCACTGTTGCCCCAAGGTGGAACTTCCATCTCCTATCGCTGCTTGTGTTGGGTTGAAATTGAGTTGGTAGGTTTGGTTTGACCCATTTATGTCAACAAATTATGTTATAATCCTCTTAATCAGAGATCTGCAAAACATTGGGTAAACGCCATTCCAATATGAGTAAGCATTCCCATATGCAAAACATTATTTCCCATTTTTGCCTTTTTGGAAAATCTATCTGCTATTTTGTGAGGCCCATGAAGAACAGAAAATTTCTGTTTATCTGTTTATTACTCTGCCCTCTTTGGCTCTCTTTTTTTTTTTTAAGCTGTGTTTTTAGCATGTCTTTTCAACGCATTGATCTAATGAGCAAAAAATTATGCTTAAACTTTTGAAGAATGAGAACTGAATATGATGTAAGTTTCATTTTGCCTTCATTTATTTGAACAAAAGTATGTGGAAAAGTTGATGTACACTATTTCAAAAACATACATTGGGATGATAGTCTGCAATGGTCATTCAATGTAAAGCTTCTTATGTGTTTCAGGGAAGTTTATCAAAGTAACTTCAGCTGCCCCTTAACTTTGTATCTGCATGAGAGAATCTACAATGTACATTTTAAGGGATATATTGCACAGAGACAAAAATCTGTGATTTGGTCCTTTGAGAGGTACTCTGTCAAATTGTTTTAGTCTTGAGCAGTAGTCTTAAAATAACCATATGGGCTACAATTCTAAGTAAAACAGGGGAAGCATCGTCAGCATTGTAAACTTAATAAGGTGGGTGATGTGGATCAATTTGTTCTGTCCTTGACTTTCTGCTTCTATTAGAATTCTGGAAGATCATTAGTCACCTCTGGGATGTATTTGATTAATAGGCTTCGTTAAACAAAAGAGGTGAGGTCAAGTGTGATCTGAAATTATGAAAAATGTGTATCCCAGTGGGCTTTTCACTTTCCAAATTACAGATGAGGGAAAGTGCTTTCTCTCTTTTGATTCTGATTAATTTAATTGGCTTTTATCATAATGATAGCCTGCAAGAGCTTAGTTTTGCCTGTTTAATGCTATACTGCACTGTTTAAAAAGTAGTATGTTAAAGTTTGTACTATTAGTATGCATGTTAAGGAATTATAAACTTAAATGACAGTTCTAAGAATCTAGTGTACAATACATGTTCTTTAACCTAGAATAAGGCAGGCAAGTGCTCATCTTTCTGATGACCTTTTTTATCTCTGAAGATAAGTGTAGACTTTAGTTTGTATCTACATAATTTCAGGCAGAAGATAATCCAGCCAATTCACATTCCATTATCTTTGTGTGTAGATTTATTATGTGACAGAGAAGCATCTATTGGCTGGATTTTACAAATGTAGGTGTTATGGTGGTTTAGAAAGAGTGGAAATGAAAACATATTTTAACTGTTAACAGCCTCCATGTTTTTCTACTCTCCTTGCTCTTCAGTCCTTGCTTTTTCAAAACCTGTCAAACAGCTCATTCATTTCAAGCAGTGATGTAAAGCAGAAATTACATAGACATATGTAATAATATAGGTTGCTTATCAGTGGCTTTTTTTTTTCTGTTGCTCCTATTTTCTTTTTCAGCTCCATTGGTTTGTGCAGATTAAGCATGTTTTATAGCTTAAAGATGCTATTTCTGTCTACTTAGTTCCCCATGAGATGAAAGCAATGGGTTTCATTGTCTTTATTCCTGTGCAATTCACAATTAGTTTTATGATCTATACAGAGCATGTCCATGCCTTATAAATCCAATCCATAACTCTCACGTTTTCTGATGGTGGCAGTGAGTCCCTGGAGATAGAATATGACTTAATTTCCTTATTATAACATCTTTTTCATCTTCTAAATTACTGCTGTCCTTAAAAACGCTGCCAACATACGCAGCAGGTTTGCAGTAGCTGGATCTTGCTCTGGACGTTGATATCGTTCTCTTTAATTAATCACAAATCATTTTCTGTTTATTAGGCTCCAAAGGCATGATTTTGTCTTGTAAAAGACCTAGTTTTGCCTTTTTTATGCAACTTTTGTTTACAACATTTTGACAGTTACATCAAATTCTTTACTTGTAAAGTAAAGCTTAACTTAATTTTTATCTTTTCAGAGCTTATGTTGCTCAGTCAGCATGTGTTTGCTTGTATCTTAAGACCAAGTTCTTCAATAAAAAGAACTTAATACTCAGTTAATTTTTCTGTATTTATCTTGGTTGCCCCTAAGCCAATTAGTTTAATTTTTATTAACACATGAAATTCAGTGTAATTATATATGTTTACTGCAACTGTTTCCTTTATTGAAAGACTTCACAAAATCTTCCATTTGCAACTCCAGCTGCTGCTTATGAAACGAAAGCAACAATATATTTTCTCTTCAACACAGTCACATCAGTAAAGGAAGATGTGCAAGAAACTATTAGAAGCTGAGTGTAGGGATTTCATTCAGGTCTTACAGGATTTCCCAGAGTTGTTCAGCTAGTATGGACATATTGACAAATACTGTGGACATTTTATGGGCACTCTGATATGTGCAAACATTGACTCATTGTACAGTTAGATTTACAAAAACAGAATGTAGCTTGAGTGCCACCCAAGGGAAATCCTAAATATAATCATAAGCAGCCATCAGGTCTTAATCTAATGAATATGAGAAATCTTTGTTTTTCAGCTAAATTGTGTTATTGACTTACATTTAGACACTAATAATTTAGTATCTAAATTGCAATAAACTTAAGCAACCATTACTTTTAGTATTTTTCTTGGTTTTACATGTGGAGAATCAGATGGGGCAAAATCCTGATGAAGGAAAACCTCCCATTAATTTGACAAAAGGGCTGTTTTCCGACTGCCACCTCAGTCACAAGAGCATTTAAATTTACTTCTGGGAGAAAACTACAGGAGAAGATATGATAGGTTTTTCGTTGACACTTTCTTTTAAAAGACACTTTCTTTTCAAACATAAATAACACTGATTTTCAGACTGTAGCTCCAGCAGAAGGGTCATGGATCATGGGACCCAAATATTGCCTGTAATATCTGTAAGAATCTCTTACAGATTCTTCTGGGATTCCTCATGGCTAACCACCGACTTTATCATCAGCAATGTCACCGTGCATTTCAGCCCTTGATTTTCAGGCTCTTTTTTAATATATGGAATATATGAGATGGTATATGTTCTAGGTCCTAGTTTCTAGGACACACTGTGGCAAAACTTCACTGGCAATCTCCTGTAAGAAAGAAGGTTTTTATTTTGCCCTCAACTGGATGTATTTCAATCACAACATATTTATACATGTCAGGTTTTTTATCTTGGGCTGTGGCTTACTAAATTCCTCAAAAACAGAGTGGAAGTCCAAGTGGACTATATCAACTGGACCACCCTTAGCTCAGTGCGAAGAAGTCTGAAATTTTGGCAGGGAAGTATTTCCTTTTGCTGGAGTCATGCTTTTTCTGTATTTTTCCTGGTGAGGTGTCCTTCAGCTATACATTCTCATAATTTGTTACTGAAGCCCTGTAATTCCTTAGTTGTTCTTTGAAGTCCCTGAAAATTTGTAGCTGAATAAGAGAGTTTGAAGATGGACAGAGTTTTAAAGTCTTTCTTTTCCACAAAGTTAGGCAGCTTTCATGGCTTTTCTTAAAAGCAAAGCTAATAGTGGTGCACTTGTGCTGTGGGCAAAAAACAGGTCTTTCCAATAAAACAAAACTGAATAAATCCTTTAAGCCCTCCTTTTATGATGACCTGTGTGTAAGCATGTATTAGCCTTGCTGCAGACTCTATGTGTAATTATATGCACACATGTGGATATACATGTATATTACATATACTTGTATATTATATAATTGGATGTGGAGTATAAGTGTATATTGTATTATATAGTATGTAACCATACCTAAAAGGATATGTAAGCATATCTAAAAGGATATATTTGTGGCTGTGCATTTACATTTCAATGTGTATGTTTATTTAAACTTCTGTTTAACTTGTAGGTCTATTTAAGCGTAGGTTTCTCTTGCCATATAACAGACAAGAAAACCAAATTTTATTATGCTGGGGTTTGGAAGTCTCATGAAAATATAAAGGCTAGATCTGAGACCTTTTGAGACCCTGAAATTAGGGACCATGGGAAAAAAATCAGCCACACCAGAGAGTAAGTTTGGTTTCATGTCTTACTTGTGCCATTTCTTCCTATGTGTCTTTTCCCCTCACTGCTGATATGGAATGCACTGCCTCTGATTGTGGAATTCCTTTTATCACTTTATTGCCAAGTGAAGGTCAAGTCATAGATAGAGCATTACCATAATGCCTCTTTGTAGTACCTAATTAGGAAGCACATTGCTTCTGTTAACCACACATTCTTCATCTACTCCCTGCAAACTGAAACAGCTCTCTCTACTCCAGTTTTGGATGCTATATAATAGTAATAAAGTTAATATAATGTTTTAAGAATAAGGAAACTATTACCTGTATCGGTACAGAGAGAATAGATAAATACAACTTTAAAGCCTTTAAGCAAACTTCAAATACTGCAGCACTGAGTTTCTTTTTTTTTTTTCCTTAATCCCTATCTTGTAATTACAGGAAGATTTGTAAGAATTATAAAACACATTATTTATTTGTTTTTTCTTCATTTTTTTAAGAAAACCATATGGAGTAACTGCTGTTGTGAGTGCCATCCAAGTCAAGCTGATAAAATTTAACAAGATTTTAATTCATATCCCCATGCATTCTTTTTCTCATAGCAATCTAGTGTCTTTGCAGACACATTTCTTTCACTTTTTATTATCCATGGATTAACTTTGGAGAAAATATGAAATGAGAGAAGAAAAAAAGAAAAAAAAAAACAGGCGCAAAAAAAAAAGGGGGGGACAGAGGCATCATTGATTGCCTTTACATTTCTAAAATATCAAATTCCTCTAGTTTTAAGGTATTCATCAAAGTCTTTCTGTAATACCAGAAAAGGAAATTAATAGAACTAAACTGAGGAATCTCACAGTGTTTAGCTGCTGCATATAAGTTCAAAAATTGGGACATACTTATGAAGCCACAGGATTTCAGGTAGGTTGACATGCAGAGGATCAGACACTTTACTTTTCTAAGCAAATCTGAATTATCTGCCATAAAAAAAAAAAATCAACCATTTAAAAAGTAGATTATTTGATAGAGAAGAAATACTGTCAAGTCCTGCAACACATTCCTTTAGTCCGCAAGTATTATTAGAATGATTGAGAGAGGAATTATTTCTGGCCATTAAGTAATCATTTTCAATACTGAAATTGATTTGATCACCATTGTTAAAATAGTTTTCATAGCTACAAATGTAGCTGGAAGTTAAAAAACTGCAGGGCACTTCTTCCAGTCTGGGAAAACCAGCTTTCTCCACTGCTCTCCCTGAAGTCACTGCCGGCTCCCTTAAAAACTCTTGTTTAGTCTGGGCTGTCCATCATATGGTGCTTTGTTCCTGAATTGGCTCTTGACTAGATTTACATGGAAAATTGTTTCCAGGTGGTTGCAGGGATAGGTGCTTTCCTTGACAGCATATAATAGAAATTAAGCTAATGGGTTGCATGTGTCTCCTCTTGGCCTGAACATAAAGGTACGGGTTCCACGTCATAACGTAAAAAATTTATTTTAAAGCTTTTTATTCCTCGGCATGGATGCAGGTACTTTTTAATGTAGAAAGTCCTTTTACTTCAGGTAAAGCCTGTGCAGCTTTAAAGCCATTCCACTTGTAATTTAAAACTGATAATTGAGGTGCTACAATTTAGAGTAAAAAAATTAAATCTCACACTTCAAGTGGCTTAAGGTTCAATTTTAGCAAGAATATAATTATTAAAATAAAATTATGTGGCATTTCTGCTGTGTAAGGCGGTATGGTCATATATTGGTTTAAAAATTCTGACCTGCTGCTTGTGCTTGGAGAAGTTTTTATTGACTTAAATCAGTCTCTAAGAGTCTTCAAAGAAAGGTGGTACAGTCTGCAAATAAAACAGTTAACTTTGAATGTTGTTTCTGGCCTTTCCACTTAGCCTAGAAATATAATTAGGAATTTGCCCTCTGCTAGTGTCCAGCTTTAATGGGAAATCATGTATGTAAAATTCTTTGGTTTAGATGCTATTATGAAACTTTCTAAAGATCTTTAGAGAATCTTATAAAGGAAACATTTTTTCATCCATTTCTAAAAAGAAAGGGGACAGACACGGAAAAATGGAAAATGAAAGACAATCAGCATAGAGAGAGAGTCTTACTCTGTATACCACTGTTGAACACAGGAATGAAAATTGTAGGTGTTTGTGGTTTTCTGCCTAGTTAGTTTGTACTAGCACATACCACATGTGATTACTGCTCTTCTTAAGCTCAGAAAACTTCTGTAGTTTGACATCATCAATTGACTCTCCCTTCATGGTAATGGTTGCTTTTTGAATTATCTGGCCATATTGGGTTATAATGTTTTTAGAGCAGTAACTCAAGTAGCAATAATTGAAATAGTAAAAATTGTAACATTTTAATTGAAATATTAATAATTAATATTAATTAATATTAATTAATATT